>BNST01003006.1:0-600000 GCA_019650275.1 Xylocarpus granatum
CAGCGTATCAATTTTTTTTGTTGAGAGTTTTGTAATCAAACTGAATATATAGATATTATCCGATTGAAGGTATAGGATTTCATTGTTTGCCAACCAAATCTGGCTGGGGAGTTATTACAAATTATATTATGTTAATAATTTTTTTAAAAAAATAGTGCTAATCGAATGCTATCAAAGTTTAGAGAATTTTTTGTTTTGTATTTGTAATAATAATTGTCTACGGAAAGACGAAATTACAATATTAATAATTTTCACTTTATCGATTGATTCATCACTGAAGTGTCATGTTTTATATCAACGCACGAGATTTAACATGAGAGGAGCAAAAGTAATTTTACAGCCACACGATGAATGCGACTACCAACAAAACAAGCTATCTCACGACGTGGTAGTCTATAAATGGCAATCTTATTCTCTTGCCCTTCTTCTATGCGTCTTTGTTCTATCGGATAAACCCTGAAACCTAGCAATGCCCTAGCAAGGTTGTAACTGTAAAACTCTGGAAGAAGGATACTTTCAATCCCCAGATTTGCTTGCCGTCCAAAGCCACCCCCCGACCCCAAAGTCTCTTGTTTTCTCACGCTTTCTCGCATTTTCACGAGATATAAACAAACGAACGAGCAAACATGTACGAGTGCGACCTCAATTTTAGATTGTTCTCAATCCCATGAGATGATAACGAGGGTATGGTTTCTTTTTGTTCCTTTTTTCACATGATCCTTATAAAGTTTGGTGTCTAGGTTTCCGTATTAGTAGTTTAGCCGTTACAATAGAATGATATCTGTTGTGAACAGTGAGTGCGAATTCGATAGGAAATCTGATGCCAACATTGAAGAAATTGAAGCGAAACCTAGGGTTTCAGGTGGTGCTGTTAATGGTAGTTCTGATAATGAAGAGAATTTCATGTATCCGGGAGTGGCGGACGAAGATAGGGTTTCTCCAATGGAGCTTGATTCGGTAACTTCAGAGAGTAAAAGATGTGAGAAGGTTAAGCTTAGGGTTAGGGTTTCTTCGGGGGTTGGTAATAATATATCTAATAATGTGGATAATGATATAGAGTCCGGAGTTTCTGAAGTGGAAAAAGACAAAGTGAGTGGTAATGACCCTTTCGAGGTTCGATATAATGAATTTGAGGATAGAAATGACAGAATTGAAGCTGGAAAAGATCGAGCCGTGAGGGTTGATGGGCATGTGGAGGTGCATAGAACTTTGTTATCTGAGTTTGATGATTTTGTAGCCAATGCAAAGATGAATTCAGGATTGTCCAGGGCATTGAGTTATAGGTTTGAAGTGGGTGATATGGTGTGGGGGAGGGTGAAATCTCACCCTTGGTGGCCAGGACATATCTTCAATGAAGCTTTTGCATCCTCCTCTGTGCGTCACACAAGGCGGGACGGCTCTGTGCTGGTTGCTTTCTTTGGGGATAGTAGTTATGGGTGGTTTGACCCAGCTGAGCTTATTCATTTTGATCCCCATTTTATGGAGAAGTCGCAGCAAACAAATTCAAGGACTTTTGTGCAGGCTGTGGAGGAAGCAGTTGATGAGGCAGGTAGGAGGTGTGGACTTGGGTTGGCATGTAAATGTAGGAACCCTAATAATTTTCAGCCAACAAATGTCAAAGGGTACTTCACAGTTGATGTTCCAGATTTTGAGCCAGGAGTGCTTTATTCAACAAATCAGATTAAGAAGGCAAGAGATGGGTTTCAGCCAGCCGAGACTGTTTCCTTTGTAAGGCTGTTGGCATCATCACCACGATGTTGTGATCAGATGAGCCTTGATTTTATTAAGAATAAGTCTACTGTTTTTTCTTTTCGTAAGGCAGTATTCGAGGAGTTTGACGAGACCTATGCTCAGGCATTTGGCATTCTTTCAGCTTGCCCTTCTCATGATCGTGCTGAGTATCAGTCAGCTAAAAAGTCACCTAAAGGTCTTAATTTAAATACTTTCTGCTGATTCATGGAATTTGTTTTGATGCTCCTAACATCTATTCATGTTTCATTGAACTGTTAACCGTATAATCTGCCTATCCAGACAAAAGTTGGATGCAAAGTTATTGGCATTTGAGAACCCCATTTCCATTACTTAATTTTTATCAAGGATGACCTTATTGTACTGAGCAAGGCCTCTGTAAGATGCTCTTAAAGGTTCTGTACACCTGCAGAGTCTTTGCATGGTCTTATTCTCACATAGTTTCACTTCAATTCTCATCCCTAACAATCAGATATCAAATCATAATATGTCTTGTCTGTATTTGTTGGCTCATTATGTTCTCTTGCTGTGGTTGTCTGCTTATAATACTATTGCTTAAGACTACATGTCATAGTTTGTTGCCTTTTCCAGCTCCTTTGAGTGGTCCACTTGTGATTGCTGAAGCTCTTGATGGTGGAAAGATTTCAAGAAAACATATGAAAGTCAAAGACCACACTAAGAAAGAAAGATATCTTTTCAAGCATAGGGATGAACCAGGCGACGCAAAAGCCCCTCAAATTAGACAAGGGCAAGCAGCTTCACTGTCCCCATCAGCTGTCATTGAGGGATCTCCAGCAATTGCTGCTGGTGATTATATTTTGCAGAAGAGGGCTCCTGCACCTCAAACTACAGTAAAATTTGAACAAAGTGGTTTTATAAGCAAGGAGGGTGCGGGTTCAAGTAGATATCTATCTGCCAAAGAAGCTTTGACCATAGATCAGGCTTCAGCTTACAGCAGTACCCCTTCCATCCAAGGTGATGCTTTAGATGCAAGGTCATCTCTAGATATGCAAGAAATGAAAATGAGGATGGGCCCAGAAGTAGTTTTGGACTCCAGCAGCACTGATACGCTGGGAAAGGGGGCATTCCCAGGTTTATTGGACGTTGTACCATTATTTTCTGAAGGAAAAGTTGAGGTAATGGTTGACGTTAAAATGGAGGAGAGTGCCAAAATGTCCAGGTCCTCTGAAGGCCTTCAGCAGTCAGAACCCAGTTTTTCTGCAAGAGAGGAAGGAGCCCACAGATTAGATCAAGTTCAGGACAGCTGCATGGATGCTCTTCCTTTGACAATTGATATGAAGCATCCTGTTACGAAGAGTCCTGATGGTAAAATGAAGAAGGCCAAAATTGTTAAACGGCCTTTGGGAGATCTGAGCTCTGAGAAACCAATGATAGGGGAGCGAAAAATGAAGAAAAAGAAAAAGGAGTTGGGCACAGAAACAAATTCTGGTCATCAACAGGAGCATATGGCCTCCAGGAAAGGTGAGGTTGTATTGAGTAATTTAACTAAAAAACCCGTTCAGACAGGTTTGGCTCCTCGGGAAGATTTGCAGACAAATAATCGAAAGAGAGATGGCAGTGCCAGTACTTCTACCTTGAGTTCGGTTGGGACATCATTAGGAGTTAGCATGGGCAATATTGAAATTGAGCTTCCACAATTATTGAGAGATTTGCATGCTCTTGCTCTAGATCCATTTCATGGTGTGGAAAGGAATTGCCCCGCAACTATACAGCTGTGCATTCTGCGGTTTCGATCCCTCGTATACCAAAAAAGCTTGTTTCTATCACCAGCATCTGAGATGGAGCCCATTGAAATTCATGCCACTAAATCTTCATCTGGTATTGGTGCTTATGGTGAGAATGTCAGAGATTTGCCAGCATCAAAACCAGTAAAACACCTAGCTAGACCATACGATCCAACCAAGGTTGGGCAAAAACGCCGTCCATCAGATCGTCAAGAAGAAATTGCAGCAAAGCGTTTAAAAAAGATTGATCAGTTGAAATCATTGACCGCAGAGAAGAAGTTGAGTCAGCGAAAAATGGATGGCCAGCGAGTGGAGGCAAAAGAATATGCAGTTGTTCCGCCACCAAAGCCATTCAGGCTGGATTCTTTTAAGAGATTGGAGCCCTCATCTAGGGCGGTTGAGCCAACTATGCTGGTGATGAAGTTTCCTCCGGATACATCACTTCCATCTGCTGCGGAGCTTAAGGCAAGATTCGGTCGCTTTGGGTCAATAGATCAATCTGCTATCCGGGTATTTTGGAAATCTTCAACATGTCGCGTTGTCTTCCGGCACAAAGCTGATGCGCAGGCTGCATATAGATATGCTAATGGAAACAATACCCTCTTTGGCAATGTGAAAGTGAGATACATTCTTCGGGAAGCGGAAGCTCCTGCACCTGAAGTACCCGACTTCAACAAGATTCGAGGAGACGACCCTTCAATAAATGACTCAAGGATTAAGGATCCCATGGTTGTTGATCGACCAACGCCAGCACTTGGACCACTTCCTCCTCAGCAAACAATCCAGTTGAAGTCATGTTTGAAGAAACCGGCAAGTGATGAGGCTGGACAAGTTACCGGAAGCAATGGCAACAAGGGCACGGCACGTGTAACATTCATTTTGGGTGGGGAAGAGAGTAATAGGGGAGAGCAAATGGTGGTTGGTAATAGAAACAACTTCAACATTGCTAGTTTTGCTGATGGTGGTGCATCTTCTTCTTCTACTGTTGGAATGGATTTTAATAGTAAGAACTTTCAAAAGGTTATTATTCCCCCGTCATTTTTATCATCGCCTAGTGTTCCTCCTCATCCGCATTCTCAATTCGGTAAACCGCTATTTAATAATACACATTATCTTACTGAAGTATTGCCTACAAATTCCACTCACGATCTTAATGCTCCCGCTATTCCACAACTACCGCAGCCACCAAGCACTGATATTTCTCAGCAGATGCTCAGCCTTTTGACAAGATGCAATGATGTTGTTGCCAACCTCACGGGTTTGTTGGGTTATGTGCCCTACCATCCTCTTTAACGTGGGGAAACACTACAAAAGGGGACGATTTACCATAAAAAATGCAGGCAAGGCAATAGCTTCGTGCTCAAAGCTGCCGCTGCATATTGGCTTCTGGGAATTTGCAGTGCAGCTAACCGAACACAAAAGAACAACGCGAGGGTCTTATTCTGGGTCAAGAGGGCAGCATAAGCGTGCTATCAAGAGTGAGCCGATCAGAGGAATTACATTATATAACCAAAATATATATATATATATATATATATATATATGTATATATTCATGTACTGATATTTTGATAGTGCGATCTGCTCTTGTTCTATTTATTGAGCTTTGGAACAGGATGGGCTGGCTTGTGGCTACTCTTACCACGAAATCCGTTTTTATCTTGTAGCTGAACTGAAAATGGTGGCATAGGTGCTCTTTGTAGTTTTTATTTGCTTCGCTTATTGGTTGGGTCCTCACCTGCCTAAGGAATATAATCCCTGGGTCAAGGTGGACGACAAGGAACATTTGATGTTGATTAAGGCTATAGAGTTGTTTGCCCTTTTTCTTACCGTCAGTATTTTCGGATGGTAGTAGTTTGCTGTCTTTCCTATTTCGGATTAACTCGTTTAGATGCATAAAGATACGTAAATTTGCTTTCATAGTGGACGGCATCGTTAGTTCTGATATATACATTTAATGTATGGCCTCCTCTTCATATTGGGAAAAATGGGAAAAGAGGAGAAGATTTTCAATTTCGTTTCCTCTACTGCATGCGATTGAGCTACGCGCCATACGACACCAGTGGATTGGTGGATGAGCGTTGGCTCTTGCTACGCCACACCACACCACTGGATTGGTGGATGGCCATTGGCTCTTGCCCCATCGTATCAATCAATTTGCGCAATGGGTGAAAAGTTGGCCCCAATTATAAAGTAAGGTTTGCTCTGTTTTTCTCATTAACAGCAAATGAGATCACGGGAAAAATCAATTATTATAACGAGTATCAATTGACATGTTTACCACCTGTAATAAAATCGTTTAACTACTCGCAGAGCGAGCCCACACACACTGTTTGTCCTAAAATTCAGCTCTCAACAATGTACATCTATTTATACTTCAAACCCAAAACTTTCATTTTCAATGCTTCCCCTAAAATTTGTTGCTTAATTTTAGTTAATTACCCGTAAATAATAGGAGGGTTGTCAATCAGCCACCGAATCTCCCTTGTAAACTTCCTTCAAAATCCCTTTCCGAATTTCCCAGACTCAAATTCACTGATATCTCTTCACGTCCCGTTATTCCTCCTCCTCTTCCGTTATCCGTACTTGGTGATATAACACATCACGAATTACGAACACGATGGGGTCGAGAATTTTGGAGATAAAGGTTATGTCGGCTGAGGATCTCAAGAATGCTACGGTGTTCGTCAAGATGAATGTCTACGCCGTCGTTATAGTCTCCGGAGCAATTCAGACGACTTCTGTCCACAGAGAATGTGGGAAGAAACCCGTGTGGAATCAATGGATGAGTTTCAATATCGATGAAGCTGCTGCCATGCACAACAATCTTACTGTTATATTCAGATTAAAATCCAACGGGGGCTGTTTTGGGGATTCCAATCTTGGTGAAGCCATCGTTCCTGTTAGACAAATTCTCTCTCTGTCCAAGTCTCGGTCTGAGAATAATAATGAAGATCAGGAAGAACGACCGCAGTCCTACAACCTCAGGACTCCTGGTGGCAGGACTAAAGGTATATTGAATATTGCCTACAAGTTTGGCCCTCCAGCACCGGCACCCCCTGCCAACGGCTTTAACAATCCTGGATTGGCAATGGCATATCCGCTACCGCCACAGAATCATCCCGGTGCGTACCTGCAACCTTATTCACAAGGAGGATATGCGCCGCAACAGGATTATAATACGGCCACTGGCCCTTGCCCTTCCGCATACCCGCAGCAGCAGCAGCAAGGAGGGTGCTATCCGCCACCTGAACATGCCGGCTCAAATAACCTGGGGTATCCGCCGCCGCCAGTAGGATGTCCACATCCATACTCACCGCCCGGAGTGTATCCACCACCACGAGGATATCCACCAAACGGACCTTGTCAGGGACCAACAGGAGGATATAATTATCCACCGTCGACGCCGCCAGGATATGATAACGGTGCTGTAAGACCAGCAGCTCCTGCACCAGGACCTGCCGGATTCATTGCGCCAGGACCGGCGCCGGCTGGATTCTTAGCCTCAGATGGTTATAATCAGCAGCAAAATAATAAGAATAATAAGAACAATAAGAAGAAAGGAAAGGCAGCCGGGATGGGGCTTGGAATGTTGGCAGGGATCGCCGGAGGGATGGCGCTGGCTGACTCAGACGGCTACGAAGAAGAATTCTAAGTTAATGATATAGTGTTTATGAATACCGTCACGGAGGAGATGGCAGTTGATGTATGGATGTATTGATTTTCAGAAGTGTAATCGGTGAATTGCATTCAATTTCCGTTATCACTGAATAAATATATTTCCTGGCAAATTAAGTTGAATACGGAGAGGTTTTGATTGGTAACAAGACATAGGATAAGCCTAATCCAGTTTTCCATTCAAACTCCACGAAAAATTTGCTGTTATTTCCCATTAGAATCTGCTTAATTTCGAATTAATCCTTGATTAAGACTAATCCGTCTAGGAATCAAGCAAAAATACCGTATAATCAAATAAAAGTAAGTCAATATTATATTTACACATTATACAACACTCTTTTCGTCGCGATGGAGCGCCGCGACTCGACCACCATCCACGACGTATCCATCAACCAGGACCACGGCTGCTTCGCAGCGGGCATGGACACGGGCTTCCGGGTCTACTTATCCGATCCGTACAAACCCATCATGCGACGGGACTTCGATATCCCCCTGGGCGGTTTCCGACTGGTCTCCATGCTCTTCCGGTCGAACATCATGTGCCTAATCGCCGGTAACCACCTTAACAAGGTGATGATCTGGGACGACCGCAAAAACCGGTATATCGGCGAGCTGTCGTTTCTTTCTGAAGTGAAGAACGTGAGGCTACGATGGGACCGAGTCGTCGTCGTTTTGACACAGAAAGTTTACGTTTACAACTTCATGGACTTGAGAATGATGAATCAGATTGAGACGGCGCAAAACCCTAAGGGTTTATGTCAAGTCTCCCAGAATTCAGGGACGATGATAATGGCGTGTCCCGGGTTGCTTGAGGGACAAGTTAGGATTGATGATTACGGATTGAAGAAAACTAGGTTTGTAAATGCTCATGATTCAAAAATTGCATGTTTTGGGATGACTTTGGATGGCAGATTCTTGGCTACTGCAAGCTGCAAGGGAACTTTGATTAGGGTTTTTAATACAATGGATGGCTCACTCTTGCAAGAGGTACGTCAACTATTCTGGGTTTTTCTAAGAATATATTTGTTTTCAGGATATGTTTGATTAAGGTAATTTTCTTTTAAAGTACGTTCCAAAGAATCACTTAACACTTTCGTTGAACTGTTTAGCTTTAGCACCTTGCAAGAGGTATGCTGATTCACCTTGCACCTCAGATTATTTATAATGCTGGTATGATGGTATCTAATGCAGGTAAGAAGAGGAGCAGACATGGCAGAAATATACAGCCTAGCATTCTGTTCAAATGCACATTGGCTGGCTGTTTCAAGCGACAAGGGAACCATACACGTCTTTGGTCTTAAGATTGATTCAGGATCATGGGCAATGACCGAATCAAATCATTCTACTAATAAGTTATCAGCCATTTCATCTTTGAAGTTCGTCAGAGGTAAAGCTTCCTGTTCATTGTGTTCCAATAGCAAATTCATATGACAGCTAAATGATTCTAGCTAACACTTCACCTTGTATTCGTAACTCATTCACTTGAATGAATTTGTTAAAACTTGAGCTCATTTGTGGCTAAGGCTTACTATTTTGCAGATGTATTGCCCAAGTATTTCAGCTCAGAGCGGTCAGTGGCTCAGTTCCAATTGCCTGAAGATGTGCAGTACCAAGTTGGCTTTGGCAGACAGCAGAACACAGTTATAATCGTCGGCAAGAATGGAAGGTAACTCAAAATCACTTCTATTGTTGAGCTTCCTTGATTTACTTTTTTCATCTTGATTCTTCGAGTAAGCCTATCATTTCATTAAACAATCTAATTTTTGCATTTAGCTACAAATCCTGGATTCGTAGCTCAATAAATCAGATAAGACTTAAAACTTGCAAAAGCTTGAATTTACAAAGAGCTTGAAGATTCCGATTCTTAAGATTCACGTAGATCTTGAAATCAACTTTGCACTAATATCCATTGCATCAATTTCATGTATAGCACAGAGCCTACAAATGTTTTCACTAAAAGTTTGTTGAAATTTGACCATTAACTTTGCACAAATGTTTCTTGATTTGTAAATGCAGCTATTATAAATGCGAGTTCAACCCAGTGAGAGGCGGTCAAATGAATCAGCTTGAATATTACAATTTCCTGAAGCTTGAAAGACCTTTCTAGACAGTTTTCTGTTTAAGGTAGTCATTAAAATCGATTTTGTGTTTTCTGTTAACATATTTTCCTTTGGGGATTGAAGAAAAGGTTGTACGTATACAGATGAGTAATCGTGTGAATGAGAATCAGATAGAACTTTTAATCACCATATTAAATTGTATGTATATAACAAAAGCTATTGACAGTGGTTGAGATTCAAATTTCATCAACATCAAAGAATTTGAAAAAAAAACAAACACTAGATCAAAAACATAAATTGTGACTGGCATTTGTACGAAAGATCTCTTCAGTAAATTATTGAAACGACTAAAATGACATTGAAGAATCCCTACAATAGTACCACAAAAGTATAAAACAGTTGCAATTTTGGTTTTAATATTGTTAGTCATTCTGTGTGCAAGTATGCATCACTAAGAGGAGAAGAAATGTGCATGTACCATTATGAGAAATCACCAAATGTTCACATCTCTGGATTGGCCTCCTCTGAAATTACAGTCAAAGTCAACAATTTATCATTTGTTCTTTGCACCACTACATTCAAAGGTTTCCCAACCCTGTCTCCCATTATTTCTATGATCTGCCTGAAAAATCATCAGAATATGTTTAAATCTCAGGTTAGTTTCATTCATTCAGTAGTTTAGTGTCACAGGGCCAAACTGCAAGTTTTAAGAGCCTACATGAGGAAAGAAAGCAAGGGAAAAAAAAACATGAAAGGTCGGATACCTCCTTGATGCCTTCGATAGGCTGCCCATCAAATTTGATAACATCACCTAGAAGGAATCCAGCACAATCAGCGGGTTATCCTGGAGTTATTTGTTTACCATTATTTTATTGGGCAATTTTGCATAAGAATGTTTTGAATGCATTAGCAATTACTACAATTTCACATGCATGCCTCTCGATGTAAATAACCAGGCAATTTGGAGAAGAATAGAGATGAAATAGAATATATACCATAGCTAAAAGAACACCTCTTTTGAGATTAGGAAATGATGGATCTCTTTCTTTAAGGTGAGCAATAATCATCTCATTAAGATCAAGCATCTTCAATCCCAGCCAAGGCCGAATAACTCTCCTGCACAGCATCACCATTTATTACATGCACTCTACTGAACACAAGTACTTTTCATTCCAGAATGTACCAGAAAAGGAACTGCTTGAGTGAGAAACAAATTATTCCAAAGTGATTATAAGTCGTTGGATATAAGATATAAAAACATGCCCATTCTTCTTGAAGTGCTCTATGATTTTGGCAACCAAATCAATTGGTACAGCAAAGCTTAATCCATCTGCAGCCAACATTTTCATAATATTGACACCAACAATTTCTCCCTCAATATTAACCCAGGGGCCTCCAGAATTTCCCTATAACACATGAGCAGAATAAAAGAAACCCTATTAGCAATCAGTGGTAAACTTATTGACAAGTGTGCAAGAGTATATGCACATACACATATTTTTGTAAAAATATTTTGCATTCCTACCCTCGTAGCCAAATAACATTTCAATTTCTACCACAGCAGAAACATGCTGTCTGCAGTATCTGCAGCACGTTACAGAAAGTGAGCCTTGTATGCATACAGTGATATGCATGCACACATGCATTCAAGTAGTCAAAAACAGAAACACATGTATACATGTGCATACGGTCACACACAAGACAAGGACAGAGAGAATTACCCCATTGATCGCACAATCTGTTTGTAGATACTCTCTTCACATTCCACCAAGTTCCAAATCACTGCTTTTACGGTCAACGCAGCTATTTCCAAAATATAAAATCAAACAAAATAAAATGTATCTCAAATCAGCATCATCAACGTTAATGCCACAGACAAAGTAAAAGGAAGCTTACTACCAGCGCATAAATGTGATCAAGAAAATCATAAGAGAAATATGATGCTGTCTCATTCCAAATTTTTCCATTACAAAAGAAAGAGCGCAATCTGAACCCATTACAAGCATTGTAGTACCCATTGTATTTTGAAGGGAAAGTGGGCAGCCCATTGCCACCACCCAGTCCCCAGGGCGAAGTTTACTTGAAAAACCAAGATCTGCAGTCGGAAGAGCAGTTTTAGAATTGATCTTTACAATAGCAATATCAGAATGTAAATCAGTATTAAGCACTGCACCCTCAAATGTCCAACCATCTTGCAGAGTGACATCAACCTGAACCATTCAAAACATTTCAAAATTTACAAGTGAATTCCAGAATAATAAAAGGAAGTTCTCAAAAATGAATTTTAATAATCAAATTGGTGAAATAACAAGTCCACAAACATATGAATCATTCCAAGGGAACTACACAACTAGGAAAACTCATGGGCATAAACCACATTGAAGAATCACACAAGAGAACTGAAAAAGACATCTATTTTTCTTTCACTAACATAATAATTATATGCAAGACAACAAATACATACATTGACAAACTAATAACAGACACCAGGCTGAATCATTTAAGTAAAAGTAGTTGTTTGGATTGCCTGCACATATCATAATATCGCTAACCTTTCCTTTAGATAAAGCACGTGAACCTTGGAAATCAACCACAGCATGAGCACATGTCAAAATAGTACCATCTGCATTTGTAATTGCTCCAGAGCCTATACTGTTCCCTGTTGTAATGCCATAGAAACCTATCGGTCCCTTCACCATGAAAAAGGTTCAAATTGGATAAAAATGAAAACAACTCCAATATAGATACCCTGAGGAACTGATAGATTGACAACAGCAGGACCAACCCTAGCTGCTGCATTGGCAATAGTATCTCTGCCAAGACATCCACAACATGAATTCGTAGCATCTTTAGCATCAGAAGGATCTTCTTCTTTTTTTATATATCTCCCGGTGGAGCTGGATTGACTCTAGAACAAAAAATACCAAGATTTCCTATATATTCAAAGAGGAAAAATAAAATAATAAATAGAAGGCGATGTTGAAAATATCCAAAGAAAGAAAACGAGTGTCAGTATTCAAAAGTAAAACAAAGGTCCAACCAAATTGTGTACGAAACGAAACAAATGAAGGGTGTGGGATGAAGCTTCGAAAGCTTTGCAGCGGCACTGATAAAGCTTCGCGCAATTGTTCAGGAATTGATATTGCTATCATTGTTTCTACAATTCAAACAATAATATTGAATTCATAACATGAATACAAAGAAATATGCTTTGTCTCCGGCCAAGAACATGTAGGAATGTATGAGAAGGAAACATTTCGAGTGTCAAAAGTTAATATCCTTTAAAACACAGAAAGCAAAGAGCCACAAAAATTTACCAGTATCTGCAGAAACCAAAAAGGCAATATGAACAAGCAGAAATAAGTAATTGAGAGCTCACTAGAATCTTGGTAGCTGCTAGCATACATGAGACCCGAACCAGCAGAAGTAGCAATGGCTACGATCGGGATCAGAGAATTTCGGCTAGAAGAGCCCGAAAACATTTTCTTCAATTGACATTAAAACAGAAAATTACATAAACAAATGCAACGAACAAAAAAACTGCTTTGAAAGATTGCGAACTGAGTTAAGTTTGATTAATCACAAAGAAATGATTAGAAAATTTAAAAGATTTATGGTGTTACCAGGAAATTATTCATCAGTGGATCAAAGAAGAAAAGTGCAATGAATGCTTGAATTTGGAGGTTAATTTCTTCTTCTCGTGAAATTGAGTCTGTTCTAGGACCGGGCTTGTCCGAGGAATGAGACCAAACTACCCCTAATATTTATTTACAAAAGAGAATTAAATTTTTCCATAAGAAAAGCCAAAGCTGTCCATTTTGTTTCAAATAGGTCCTCAAATATCCTCTTCTCATATAATTTTGGCCGTCTCAGCATAACTAACAAGGCATTTCATTAAAATTCGGGGACTGAAAAATAAAATCCCATTTTACAAAACTGAACTTTAGCACCTATTTTCCGGAATATAATGCACGTTAGCATCAACCAAGATTAACCGCATTTGGAGTACTCTGCACTCTTTTCAACGGGGAATAACCTGCGCAAACCCTCTTCACCTCGTCTTCATTTGTCAATGGAAGACAGCCAAAATATAAAACAGTGAACCAAATAAATAGAAAGGAGAACGAACGAGAAAGAGGACAGAAAATTGGGCTTCCATGAATTTCCTTTAAAGCAACTTTACACAAAAAGGGGCAAAAACTACAAGAAAGAGTTGTGGTAATTTTAGTGCTACTGATGATTTCTTATATATTTTTAGGTCTTTTTGGGGGATTTTGAAGTCTTCCCAGCGTCAGAACCAGAGGAAACGTCCTTGGGCAAAAGGACTGGATTGATATTTGGAAGAACGCCGCCACTTGCTATAGCCACACCGTGTAGAAGTTTCCCCACTTCGTCGTCGTTTCTAATCGCTAAGGTCACGTGTCTTGGGTTTGTCCTATTCTTCTTGTTGTCACGTGCTGCGTTCCCCGCCAACTCCAACACCTACAGGAAGAAGAAATATATAACATTTTAAAAATAAATTTCTCGCTTGCCAAACAATAATTGGAAAAAGTTACAAAAAAAAACAGAAAAGAAATGAATGAAGAGCATTTCAAAACCCACAAATACCAGGAAAAAAACAAGTTTGAGCACGCTAGTATTTCCGTCTTTCTCACCCATTTTCTCACAAAACCGAACAGAATGATCCCCAGCCATCCACCAATATGGAAAAAATGACAGAACAAATAAAACGTAAATGTCGGATCCAATCGCATACCTCTGCAGCGAGATACTCTAACACAGCGGGCATGTAAATGGGAGCACCAGTACCCATTCTTTGGGCGTATCGACCTCTTTTAATGTACCCGGCAATCTGCAGACCTGCTTTAACTGATTTAGACACCGCCTTCTTCCTGTCGCCGCCTCTCCTTCCTCCCACCCCTATCGTCGGCTTAATCGATTCCATCGCTCTCAACACCAAAACAAGCAGTTTTGCTGAGAGGAATACGGGCTGTAATTTTCTGAGAGATCTTTTCGGTTCCAACTTTCGAGTTTTTGATTTGAAATGCAAGGGGGGTTAGTACGACTGATTTACATTTTAAAAGGAAAGTGTCACGCTGGCAATCAGCGTGCTGGCAATAGGATTAGTTTGTATAGAGTGAGTTTCAGAGGAATGAGTGTGGGCGTCCGACGGTCGAAATGTTTGACCTACGGTTGGCCAATGAGGAGATTGTCTCAGTTGAGCTGAAGATTGGGGTGTTTCGGTGGTTGTAAACCATGAGATTCGCCATGCTGACAGAACCGCCAGTTTTTGTTTTGGCCTGTTTGGTTTTATGTAATGGACAGGTGGACACGATAAGTATCATAACTTTTAGTATATTTTTCTTTTAAGAATTTAATAATATACAAATATAATAATAATAATTATTATTATTCATTCATTCATAGGAGAAATGTAAATCCAAAGCGAGAAGAAAAACATAAACTTGGCGTGCTAACTAATTTAAAGAGTTTAAAATGTTAATTTGCAAATTTCTCAAAGCAACTGCAAACTGCAATGCATCGTCCATGGCAATTCGTGCTCCCAACAAGGCATTCTCAAGCTCTTCATTGACCAAATAATACGAGCAGATTTCTCTGAGAATACCATCGTGCCTTTCTTGGAACTTCAGCACTCTTTCCTCGGCTTCTTCCAATGCGTCTCTCACAATCCTCAGTTTCTCTTCTGTGATTTTTAGCCTATGCCGTCCTCTCTTGAAGCTTGGCAGACAAAGAAAGAACGAGACTGAGAAGCCGATGACGGCGAAAACAATACGGCCGTAATCCATGTGATTCATGTTGGTAGTAGAAGAAGGAGAAGAAGAAGAAGAAGAACGAGGACTCATATTGAACATTCCAAATGTCTAGAGATTCTTTGCTTTCATTGGGGGGACACCTTTTGTGCATGAAGAATGTGCCACATTAACGTTAGGGACCTAACTTGGTGCTGACTTCTCAAAGCTCTCTTTGCTCTCTCACAATCCCTTCTAAGTTTCCCAAGAGTCTTGTTATCTTTGCTGATATCTTTGTTATACTTCTTCTTAATCAACTTGATGAAATAATCCATTACTCTATGATCAAAATCCTCTCCTCCCAAATGGGTATCTCCATAGTAGGAAGAACCTCAAACACACCATTATCAATTGTCAATATACTAACATCAAATGTACCACCACCAAGGTCATAAACCGAGATGTTCTTCTTCTCCCCCCACCTTTCTTATCTAAACCATAGGCGATGCCGCGCTGTAGGCTCATTGATTATCCGAGCCACGTTGAGCCCAGCTATGATCCCAGCATCCTTTGTTGCCTGCCTTTGCGCATCATTGAAATAAGCTACAAACAGCAACAAAAGAATGCCCATTAGAGTACAAAACAACAATTATCAAACATAATTGACATTGAAATTAATATGTTGACTATATATACCGGGAACTGTAACAACGGCGTCTTTAATTTTCTTCCCCAAGAATGCCTCGGCAGTCTCCTTTATCTTCTGCAGTATCATTGCGCTGATCTCCTCAGGGCTAAAGACCTTATTCTCTCCTTTAACCTTCACTTGAATGTACGGCTTGCCATCTTTATTCACAAACTTATAAGGCAATCTTTGAACCTCGGGATCATTAAACCTACATCATCAACACAACCAACTCAAACCCACTTTTATTCTCCCTCCAATAAACACAAATCTCAAAACAGGCATGCCTAGAACTGAGTTTATAAAAAAGCAATTCCAGTAAGAGCCATTTCGAGAATTGTACGTAAACCACTTTATAGTGTGTTCCAATCGATCACAACTAGAAAAAGCGTTTCCAAACACCTCCCACAACCATGCAATCAGACTTCAGCAATACCAAAAACAAATACAGAGAAAACTCAGAATTCACAACACGAGAGTTTTAGAAGTGCTTTTATGAAAGGCATTTTTTAAGTAAGAGTCACTTCTTGAGAAGCACAATTCGCTTGTGAAAGCACCAGAAACTCTTCCGGGCACATTCCAACAATTACCACGTCGAAATTCAAAGTATCAAAGAGAAACTGAGAAAGTTACTTGCTTTCTTCCAATAAGTCGCTTAATGTCGAAGATGGTGCGCTCTGCGTTGAGAGCCGCTTGATTTTTGGCCGCTTCTCCAATCGGACGCTCAGTATCAGTGAATGCAACCCACGATTGGGTAATTCTGTTTCCTTGATCGTTCGCTATAATCTCCACATGACCATTCCTGTATACACCCACACAAGAATATGTAGTCCCCAGATCAATGCCAATCACCGTTCCCAGTTTCGATGAATCATCCGCTACAACTGCTGCTAAACATAACGAGAATTCTACGAAAGAAAAAAGAATAATAGAATTTTCAGAAAACAGAGCATCCAAATCAAATTACAATTACTTTTGTTAATAACCAAGCAAAAGAAAAAAAATTCTTACCAAAAGCAAATAGAAGTAAAATGGATAAAGCTTTGTTCTTGACATCCATAGTTTCAGGATGGCTATCTCTCGGACAGATTTTGTTATTTTTCGCGGGGAGCTTTCGGTGCTTATACTTGGTTTTTAAATGGAGCGAAACGGCTTGGCAGTGGCGGGGGTCTATTTATAGTGTTGCCATGTTTGTCTCCTGCTGGAGTGTTCAATCCAATGGCATTGGAGCACACCATTTAAGCGGTTGCTTTTGTTGGTCGCACCTTGGAAGAGTTTACACCTTGGTAGAGTACCCAATGGGTAGGTCGCACCCAGCATGTTTCCGTTCGTTCTGAGAAAGAATTTTTTTGCATTTGAATTTTCTAGCAATCTAACATAACCCTCATCCAATAGCGATGCAACACTATCTATGATCATGGATGCTGTGTCATCTTTTCTTGCAAACACATAAGTTTTTAATAATATGGTTAAAATAAATCCTTTGTCCAAGATTATGAACCAAACTCAAACATAACAAAGGCTAAGCACTCCAAAAACTCTACATAAAATTTCACAATAAAGTTACATTCTGTCCGGAATGTGTAATTGAACGCAAAGAAGCTTTGCAATCTAATCTATCTGAATGGAGCCAGAGGATTTGGACTGCTGGGGATTTTCAGGCTTCTAAGTTCTTTACAGACATGATCTAACATGCCCAGAAAATCTCTAACAATCACAAAAATCCTAAGTGGGTTGGCTTCTTCTTTGCTCACATCTCCATGGAAGTACTCAGTGATTTCTCTGACTTGTAACAGAACTCTACTTTCATCTTCCTGAAGCTCCTTTACTTTCTTATCTGCATATTTCAGGAACACATCCATTGAATGCACAAAGTTCCCATTCTTCTCATCAATTGATAAGCTATTTTGTAACAAGTGTTGCAGATTTGCCATTCCATCAGTTAAGTTTGAGACAGAACTTGCAAGAGCATCGAGGTCAATAGCTGCTGTTTTCTTGACATTGTGGAGTTCTGTGGTTAAACCTGAGACAAGGTCTAGCCCTATTCTTCTGTAATCTTCTTCCCTTTCGTCAACAGTTTTGGTTTTATTCCTACGATTGATCTCGCCAACGATACCATCCGAAACTCTTATTCCTTGGGATCGAATGATTTCTTGAACAACAAAATGAAGCAATGTAGTTTTTCCATCAGTTCCTTTCACATCTGCAAGCTTAAGAAGTGCATCAAGCTTGAATGCTCTCGCGCCTCCTCTTATGGTTCCAACATTCATACGATTGCCTGTTTTTAGCACAGCTTCAAGTAACTTCAAGAACAGCCTGCTCGATCTGAGTTCCTTGCAAGCATCCTGAAAGAAATGAGAGAAAGTTGATGAGAAGATCAGCTGTTTTAAAATCTTGGTATGAATAAACAATGATCGTTACCTCTAGCACTGAAAACGAGCTTCGAAGATGAATCACTTCATCTTCAAAAGTTTCTTTGTAAAGCATGACTTCAGCGCGTTGGAAAGCAAATGGAATGCTTAGCATTGCTTTGACAAACTTCTCTGCGGATCCTAGTTCATTAATGTCTCCTTCGTAGCTGGAAAGCTTAGCTTCTTCTTCCTTTGTTGGGACCATTTTCACTAGTGCTTCTAATTGCTGTAAAGATAATCCGTCTCCTGTTTTTCACCATTTGCAGAAGATTAAAACTTGTAGATTTATTGGTTATTATTTTTATCTAATGGTTTAAGAGCAATACCTTTCATTAATGCATTGCATACTTGTTCACCAGTCACATTCAAAGCTTTTGAGAGAATGGTTATGTTCTGTAATCTTTTGGGCTCAAGAACATGCTTGCTTGGAGAAGGAGTTTTGCTTTTTGTTTCATCATTCTTCATTGAATTTTGTAGATTGTATCCGAAGAGTGATTCAATCATTTTTTCATCTAATCTATTGTGCAATTTCAAAACAACTCATTAACTCTGAAAAGGATAATAAAAAATTGATGCATCAAGAACATTAACTTACTCAAATGAGCTTGATCTCAGCTTATCCCAGACCATAGAACGGTCCGGAGCAGCTCTAACTTTGTCCCAGTGAAGTGGCTTCAATTTTGGCAGAGGATTTCCATCTTTTCCCAGTGCTGTATGCTGGGGAAGAAGAGATGGCGGTGGAAGTGGCCCTTTGAGAGAATTTTTGTTTTGTTTCAGAAATGGAGGTGGGCATGGCGGGGGAGGAATACCGGTTAAAGTTGGTGGAGGGTTTGAAGTTTCTTGAGATGAATGCAAGACACTTTGAGGAGTTTCGTTTGATTCTGAAGAGGAAACTGAATTTGTACGAGATGATAAATTTGGTAATATAGAAGGACATGATGCTTTAGAAGGAGTATTAACCGGGCAAGAAGATGACTTTGAATGAGAATAGCTCATACTTAGCGGCAGAGGAGGAGGAGGAGGTGGAATAGGCGGCAGAGGTGCAGGCGAAGTGTTGAAATGCTTATGAGAATCTGGAGCGTCTGCAACTGTATGATTTTCCACATTGTGATTGCTGAGAGTTCGGTGATTTTCATTCTGTAAACTTGTAGATGGATTTGAGGAGCAATTTTCTTGTATGTCACTAATACTACCAGCTGAAGCATTGGAAAGCCGATTATTTGATGACTGCGAATCATTGAAAGAATGAAAAGATTCATCATCGGATGAATGACTTTCAATCGGAATAAATTCATCAGTAGATGAAGCGTTACCACCACCAGATTCATACTTTAGTAAGTCTGCATCAGCATCTTCATGAACGGAAGTGATTTCCCAAGCGTAAGAACTACTAGCATTATCTGATTCTGGTTTGATAACTTCTTGGTTTGATTCCTCCCCCTCACGCAATGCATAATTTGTAGTGCTACCATGATTTGATGATGCGTTTACAGTTTCATTAATTTGTTTGAGATGAGAAGTTTGCTGCTCCAAGTCCACTCCTAAAGAATTGAGATAAAAGAGATCAATGCCAGGATTTAAGTTTACCATGCTTGTTGATTTCCGAGTACTCGCGTACTTAGATTTAACTTTGATTCTTCCTTTCTTTCGGAAAACTGACATCATTCTTCCAGATTTCTTATGATGTTTTCTACTGCAACATACCCAGATTAGCCCAAGAACGCATACAACAAACACGGATCCTGTAGACAGAAGAACTGGTAGTAAAATTCTTCTAACCCTTCCTTTATTGGTATTCTCCTTCTGAATCTTGTGATATTTTGGTACGGGATATGATCGGGGGGGATGATGATGGCCGTGTGCGTGAATTGGCTTTGTTGGAGCTGGAGCCTCAGCTTCAACATTTGATGACGGAGAAAGTGCTGGGGAAATATGTTCTGAATCGTCACTTGACGAACTGTTTGCTTTGAAATTCTTTAGTCCAAGTAAATCTCTAAACTTTTGCATAATCAAAGCTTCCTTTTCTTCATTCTCATCTTCTCGACAAGCTTTCTGAACTAGGTTTTGCACAATCAAACCATGGACTTTGAAGTAATAATCAACTGCTGCTGGATGCAATGAAGCATCAGAAGCAATCAAAATGTGGGTGCTCTGCAATGATATGAGAATGAAGAAGTTGATGATAATGTTGAAGATCTTGCCCCCAATCTGAGAAACAGAACCCATGTTCTTGAACCAGCAGAAATCATGAAACCGCCATTCAAACTTTCTGCTTATAAATCTCTTCCCCTTTTTTCCTGTTTTGTTTTCCTGGAAAACATTTATTTTGGGTGGTGCAGGTAATGCAGTCTTTAATGCTACTCCAAGGAACCCCTGAGCCTGGCAGTTGTAGGAGGGCCTTCTTTACTTCTCTATTCGCGAGCTATTAACTCTTCTCAACTCCATTAATTCCCCTGCAAAACACTGTTAACCAACGCATCACAATCTGTCCTCGAAAGAAAAATCTTCTCTTACTCTAATTTGACAACCTATTTTGAAGTCATATGAAAGATGAGTGTCTCTCTCTGCTCATCATGATCATGCAAATTCATCGTTGCACAACTTTTAAGATCCCAAAATCTTACATTTCATGATATCTAAAACATGAAAAATTTGCAGCCGAATAAAGCTTTTTTAAGTAGCTAAGCGTCATGAAAATCAAATCAACATAAAGTTATCATCTAGGGACCCCTTATGTTGGCCTCACTCCTACCTTCTCCTACAACCTCCCAACAAAAAAGAAAGAAAAACAAACGGTCCATCACTTTCTCATGTGACTATATCGCTGTGAATGTTCAATTATGTGAGACTAAACAGACTGCTATTCTCTTTTTCACACTTTATTTGGCTCCATTTCTGTTGGTTTTTCTTGTTATTTTTAGGTTTCACAGTACAGTATCCACCGTTTGGTGGGATTTTGCAGCTGATTTTAATGCAATTTTAGGACATATTAGCCTTTTTGGTGTTGCCCCCATCACCTAACTACAAAAACTCTACAAGTCTGCATGTAGAACGGGGGCATGCACTGGCTTAGCTTAGCCGTTACTTGGACCAATCTGGCATGCTGCTCTCACACTTCACAGTATCAGCCTGCCTGCCAGGACCACCATTTTTCTCCAATGTTAAAGGATAAATAACACCCGGGTCTCCAATCTTTTATTAAATATATATACACACACTCATTTATATTAAGTACATCCTCAATTCCTAATAAAAATATTCAATCATTGTCACAATATAGTATTGAATTTTGACAATCACATGCTATATAACGTGTAACTTCTAATATTAAATAGTATTAAATTACTTCAATAAATGCCGAGGACTGACTTAATATAAATGAATAAACTAAATTTACACTTGTGAAAATGATAGGAATTGGGGACCCTGATATTATTGCCCCAAATTTGAGCAAGAAACTGCCAAATTTAGCTGTTCACAAGCTGGGATATCACACAGGACAGTCGGATGGATTTGCCACAGATTTCCGTTTATTTTTCCCACAAGAACGCTTATAAGCTTCGAGTTGTTTGCCATTTAAATATATTAATCAATTATTATTTTCGTTAATTAAAACTACCTAATGAACAAGCAAATGATGCCTGCAAATTCGACGGTTTTATAAGAAAATGAAGAGGCCGGTCTTTGGTTAGTATGCAAATTGCAAAAACCAGATTAAGTTAATCCCATCTGTCAAAACAGAATCCAGGACAGCCCATCTATCTTAATAATAAAATTAGGCATCTAATCTCTCCTTTGACGTCTGACCTCCATTGCATGTTGTGTTTAATAGACCTATGCGATGCAATCAATCAGTCAATCAACAAACGGACTTAAGTCATTGCTCATCATTTTTATGTTTTAAGAAGGTAATTATTATATATATATATATATATATAAAGTTGACATTAGATGTGCATTGTTCATGAAATAGTAAACATATGGATACGGAAAAGGCTAACCAATCCCCGCAACTAAAAGCTTGAAACAGTCGAAAACCCACCCCTCGGTTTCCCTCTTTTTGACTTCTGCGTCTCAGTCAACTCCTCAATATGAACTCTTTCAGTCCTCGGCTCATCATACTCAAAATTTTCATTCTCCAGAATCTTCTGCAATCTAGTAATCATCACACGGTAACATTCAAAACTTTCACATTTCGTTTCCAGGGAGAGTTTCACGTAACATTAGAGAAGATGGCTTATATGTGCCCTTGTGTCTGTTTTTTCTTCCCAAGATATATGTATAGTTAACAAGTCAGGCTTAAGTTTGGAGTATTTTCGATTGCAGGTATCCAGGAGGAAAAATTGATGGAGATTCAGGACAACCAACGCGATACTTTGTCCGAGACAGGAGCGGACCACTGGTGACAAACAAGAGAAACAGCAGCAAGAGGAGTGCGAGATTCAAAGAAGTTAATGATTACGTTGGGATCACCCAGGACGTCCGAGATGACTCAGTTTCTGTGCACAATATTCGGGGAGGTGATTCGGGGACGGTGTATTTGGCCAGTAGGTTGGAGAGAAGAGCTTCTTCTTCTTCACTTGGTTCTCAATTCTCGGTTCGGTTGAGGCAAGTTTCACAGGAGTTGAAGAGAATTACTTGAAGGGGCTGCTCGATAAGATTTGATAAAGATGACAGAAGCAAATCTGGAGCTGCTCGTGCTTTGAAGGGGCTACGGTTTATGACCAAAAATGTGGGAAGTGAAGGTTGGTCAGAAGTTGAAAAGCGTCTTGATGATTTGTCTGTTAACGAAATGCTGCCTAATCCAGCTTGGGTCAATGTATTGGTATGTGACAAACAACGTCCTCGACTTCCTGTTGTGTCATGCATCTGATACACTTTTGTTATCTCAATGATCAGGCATGAAAGAATCAAAGAAGTTTGCGGGCGAATTATTTGATGCATTGGCTCGTAGGAAAGGCACAACATCTTCTTCAATTAACAAGGCTGAGGTTGCTTGAATTCTGGGAACAGATTACAGACCAGAGCTTCGATGCTAGGCTACAAATTTTCTTTGACATGTAAGAGAGTAATTCGGTTTCCTCTTTGACCAATTACAGTAATTTAGCAAGATAACGACAAATTTGATAGAACAATTTGCCAAATTGATTGAAATGGATAACTAAAAATCAATTTTCGAAATTAAAAATAACAATAATAATAATTGTAATATAACTCTAAAATGTTAGTTAGAGAGACATAGTTGCAAAAGCACTTCCGAACATTTTCATGCTGTAAATATTGAAGACCGGGTATGGGTGGAATTTTGCTTGCGTGTTCGAGCATTCCTATGATAATCATGCTTCCTTTATAATATAAACATACATTAGAATGCAACAGGACTTGATTTTAGACGGCATGTGCAGGGTAGACAAGAATTTAGACGGCAGGATCACAGAAGAAGAGATAAAAGAGGAGGGATTTTATTGAAAATACAAAGGTCCAATAAAAACAATTATTTATATAATTATTAATGCATCTATTGATTGCAGATTATTGCACTAAGTGTCTGCTAATAAGCTGTCAAAAATCCAAGAACGCGCAGAGGAATGTGCAGCTCTAATCATGGAAACATTCTATCCTGATGATCGCGGATACATTGAGGTCAGCCCACTTAAGCTCGCTTCATAATGTTAAAGGAAGCAAAATATTAATCATCAATCAGATCAATGCTACAGTACTAGAATTATACTGTAGTATTGTACTTAATGAGTGGTATCCCTGTCCTTCAATCAACCTGAAGCTAATAATGTTTGATTTTGTGTGTCAAATGCAGCTGAAAAATCTGGAAATGTTACTGCTCCAAGCTCCTAGCCAATCAGCAAACCTGGTAACGGACAAATGCTGAGTGAAAGATTGGTGCCAACAAAAGACAGGAATGCTTTCAAGAAATGTTACAGAAAGCTAGCCTACTTTGTCCGGTTGGGTGATGGCACTCTGGCTTTCAATCTGTGCAGAGCTTTTCACCCGGAAATTCATTCGGTACAAACAGCGAGCCGTGCTCGATGTCATGGGTTATTGTGTTACCAGGGCGAAAGGTCCAGCTGAAACACTTTAAATTCAAAATGGCTTTGATTCTTCTTCCAGTTTGCAGAAATACTATCACTTGGCTCGGAAGCAAGACAAAGTTAATGGGGTGTGGTTCCCTTTGATGATAACATCAATTTCCACAAAGGTATGATAATAATGACCCATTTGAAAGTGCTTCTCGATAAGCACTTACCCAAGTCTTTCTTCACAAACTACTCTACTTGCTTTCCTGACGTTTAAAATACCTTTTTTGTCGGTGGATTAATAATATTTGGTTCTCAGAATTTTAATGTTATCATAAATAAATTATTTTAGTGCTTTTAATAGAATTTTGAGGCTTATTTGATATCAACAAAATACTTACAGCATTATTGGTGAAAATAAACAATGAAGGGGCCTAAGAGATATTATTCCTCTTAATGTGTTTCAGTCAATTATCTACATAGGCGCGAATTATTGAAGGAATTCTAAATTGTATAGGGGATTGCCATTGGAGATGGGCTACAAGCTGGTGCACATTTAACCTGTGATTTTCCAAAGCTGCTGCCTGCAACGGATGACGAATACGAGCCAATGAAGCCATTCTTCGGCGATGAACGGCCTGAAAACTAATGGTGGTTCGTCAAAGGAACAGATGGCTGGACCATGGCGGTTATGGTGGTGCTAATGGCTATATCCTACACATTAGCACAACCTTGGTTCCTCCGCTACCGGCTAAACCTCCCTAAAACTCTGAAAAAACTCACAGGATTCAATGCATTTTGGTACTCGCATCACCTGTTTGTTATTGCCTATGCATTATTCATCGTTCATGGATACAATCTCTTCCTCTCCGAGGAATGGCACAAGAAAACTGCAAGTGCAAGCTCCAAATCCTGTAATTTGGACACAAACTTCTGCTATGTGTTTTTTCCTAGTTCTTACGCATGCTTGTGTGTTTGACACAGGCATGGATATATCTCTCTGCTCCAATTATATTGTATTCCTGCGGGCAATTGATTCGAGCATTCAGATCTGGCTATAAATCAGTGATGATTCTGAAGGTAAATTAATCTACAATCCTTCTGTTTAAGAATACAGAAATTCTGTCCTTGCAAAAGGGTAAATGTAAAAATTTTCATCTCTGTAATTCAGGTTGCAGTGTACCCCGGGAAATGTCCTGGCTCTGCTTATGTCTAAACCAACAGGATTCAAGTACACTAGCGAGTATATTTGTAAACTGTGCGGAAGTTTCTCCGCTGCCATGGTTATTCCATGATTGAATTTTATACCAATTAGATTTTGACAACAAATGTACGAACTGCAGTAGTAATAATAACTATGAATCTCTGCTCTCCGCCGCGTGCAGGCATCCTTTCTCCATTTCTTCAGCTCCCGGAGACGATTATCACAGCATCCATATTCTTACTCTGGGTGACTGGACATCTCAACTAAGATACATTTTCGCTATGGTAATTCTCAAAGAATACTAGTTAGTTCAGCTGGCGAGATAATTTGAGATGTTACCAAAGATTGGGGATTCAAATTTTCCTTCTTGTAGGTATGTCATCCTCCATCAGTGGATCAAAGTGGCGTGGTAAGAGCAGACATCGGACAACCTGATGACAAGCGCAGGTAATTTCATATGCTTTTTAATTTTTGCTTCCCTTCTTTTATTGTCCACACTCCACATTTTGCCGTGGTGCTAATGAAGTTGTATTTTAACTAACAGGTTGCCAGAACTCTCAATCGACGGTCACTATGGAGCTTCAGCACAGGACTACAAGAAATACGACGTCCTCCTCTTCGTCGGGCTTGGAATCGGAGCAACCCCGTTAATGAGCATAGTTAAAGATATTCTCAATAACATCAAACAAAAGAAGGAATAGTATAGAGCAGCGCAACAAAAAATAACAAGTTAAGCCTTTTGCTACTAAACGTGTCTATTTTTAATGGGTCGCTCGAGAGCAAGGCTCATTCCAGTGGTTCAGGAACGTGATGAGCGAGGTTGCGGAGTACGAACTAGATCCCATGATCGAGCTTCATAATTATTGTACCAGTGTTCACGAAGAAGCCGATGCAAGATCAGCTCCAATCACCATGCTTCAGTCCCTCCACCATGCTAAAAATGGTGTGGATATTGTTCCAGGCACAACAATGGTGTGGAGAACTGTTTTTAAACACGTTGCTGTCAAACACAGTGAAGAAAGAGTCGATAAGTTCTACCTTATTCTTGATTGATTAATCTTTAATGGAGCATGCCATTTTGGTTTAAAGCAGGATTAAAATGATTAAAGTGATTTACTTTTTTGAATTGTAACTAAGCAACTAATGATGAATTTGCTTTTGTTACAGAGATGTTTTCTGTGGTGCTCCAGGATTAACAGGATCGCACAAGATTTTTCCAGGAAAACTACAACCAAGTTTGATTTTCACAAAGAAAACTTTTGAATTTGTCTGTTTTAATGTGGGATTTTTTTTCCTTTTTTAACTTTATCTATTCTTTTGCAATTGTTATATATAATTCTCTGAAGTATAGCTACATAAGACAAATGGAAAGCTATGAAACGCAAGATGCCAATAGTTTCCAGGATCCAGACAATTCTGTGTAAGTGATTCGGATTCCAAATCCAAGTTGATAGGACAAAGCTTTCCCAGGCAAAATTTTGGGGAAAAATGCAAGAAATATCTCCTTCTCCAGGAACGTGAAAACATTTTCCGATAAAACTTTATTAATCCATGTGTCCCTTTATAGAGTGGGCAGATTTAGGTTGCAGGAAGCTTTTAAGTTAGACCACTGATTTTGCAATAAATAAAAGGTTTACTTTGTTCTCAGAATGAAAGTTCAGACCCACTTCAGCAAATCAATATTATTTATTAATGCCCTGCCAGAGAAGAAGCTCTAATCATTAATGTCATTGATTCTTTTCAACTCTCTCTTATATATATAAATATATTTTTTAAAAAAAATTTTTTGGGATCGAATTCAAGAAAATATTTATAATTATTAGTATGATTACAGTCCTTTAGTTTTATTAACAAAAACTTGATATAAAAATTTTTTAAAAAATAATCATTTTGCATACATTAGAATCATACATGTAATTTGAGCTGGCCCCTCCCCATGAACAGAAGGCATCAAATGCTAAAATGATAGGTGTCCATTACAAGAAAGTAGACTTTAAAATTTTAAAAATAATTTAAAAGAAAAATAATTCATAAAAGCAAGTACTATGCCACCCACCAAGCACTAAATCCTAGGCCCTACTTAGTTTTTCTTCTCTCTTTCCCTCAACTTATTCATTCTTGTGAAGCATTTTTAAACTCACTTTCCTTCGTTCAGTCTCTCTCTCTCGGCCTTCAGTTCAAGTTCTCAAGCATTTCAATAAACCCTTTGGCCTTTTGCATATTCCTCTCTCAGGAGCCCAGCAAACTTCCTCTTAATTTCCTTACACCTAATTGATGGCAACAGCAGCATCAAAAGCTAAACCAGAAGCTAATGCTGAAGTTAAGGATGAAAAAGTTGAAGAAAATCAAGAACATCTCAAGTATAAGGTAAACTCAACTCTCTCTGCTATATATTTTCCAACTCTCTCGTATTGTTTAAGCTATAGCCATTCTTTATTTTTTTTATATGGAATTTTTTAACCCTGTTAATCTTCTCCGTTTTCAGACATGGGTGTTGCAAGTTTCCATCCACTGCGAAGGTTGCAAGAGGAAAGTCCAAAAAATCCTGACAAATATTGATGGTATGGACCAACTAAAACCTTCTTATTATTTTCCAAATTTCTTATCTTTTTATGAATTTTCATAGAAATTTGTAGACCTTTTGTTGCTAGAATCATAAAGTTACTAAATTTCTCTGATTTAGTTACTGTCTTGGAATTTCTTAGGCGTCTTTCTTCACTCTTTAACACTGATCTCTTGTTTTTTCTTTGTACTGTATAGTTAGTTCTACTCTATTTCAGCTCAAATCTCAAAGATTTGTCAGTTTTTCTCAACTGGGTTTTGTTCGTTTTCGGTAAATTTTCCTTCCATTTTTTTCTCAGGTTTCCATCATTTTTCTTCAGCTGGCGCCAAATCTAATAGTTTCTTCTTTTGTGTGGGTTCTGTTTTTCATGGTTTTCCTCAATATTTCTATTTTTTTTATTACTTGTTGGCTAATTTTCTCTGCTTGTTTTGCAGGTGTTTATACCACAAATATTGATTTGAGGCAACACAAAGTCATAGTAACAGGAGACGTTGATGCAGAAACTTTGATCAGGAGGCTGGAAAAGGGTGGCAAACATGCACAGTTATGGCCTGAAAAAGCTGAGAAGAAAGAGAAAAAGCAAGACCAAGCCAAGAACAAAGAGAAACAGCCGAGCAACCAAGAAAGCGGTGAAAAAAGCAGTAACCCACCAGAGAAAGAAACAATGAAAGTTGAAGTAACAGTCCAAGATTCTTCCAAAGAAAGAGAAAATGAAAATGGTGGCTCTGGTAAGAATGTTGAAAATGGTGGCTCTGGTAAGAATATTGAAAATTGTGGTGGTGTTCATGTTGTAAAAATTCAAGAAGGTGGTTCAACCAGTAAATCCGGTGAACAGGGCAAGGAACCAAAGCCCGAGGTCAAGCAGACTGTGAACTTGCCGGCCAGTGGCCAGCCACTGGTGTTGGAGAAGAAAGTCGGTGGGGAAAGCGAGGCTGTTCCTGAAAAAAGTGATGGTGGCAGTGGGGGTAAGAAGAAGAAAAAGAAGGGGCACAAAGGGAATAACGGCAATAATGCTGATCAGAGTCAGCCTCAGGGCGAAGTTGAAACTTCTGGTTCTGCACCAGCAGGTAGTGGATCACCCATTCATGGGCCTAGCTACGGCCCATTTGCTTCCCCAGCCAATTATAGCCATCCAGGTCAGCAATATGGATGTCAATATCCACCAGCACCACCACGACACTACTATGCACCCCCGGTGTCTGCAGTGAGTTACAACACAGCATACCCTAGGCCAAGCTACAGCACATCGTATCATGCAGCACCCCCGACATCATATTCGGCGTATGTGCACCCGGGTAACGGAAGCGAACTCCCGCCATCCGATATGGACTCTCATCAGTCGCAGCCGTCCGATTCTTTTGAGATATTTAGCGACGAAAACCCGAATGCATGTTCAATCATGTGATGATGAGCAATGTTGAGTGAAACGACGATGGTATTTTGGACATTACATGGATATTCAACATGAACTTATACTTCTCGTATAAGTGAATAGGGATGAGTTTGTAATGTAGATAAGGAAAAGGAAGATTGTAGCTTAAGTTAGGGCAAAATAAGGAAGTCTTCAGAGGCCTTTGGAGTTGCACTTTAGAGGGTGTGTCTTGGTGCTTTGCTTTTTGTAGTACTCTGTTTACTTTTTTACCCTTCTAAGTTAATTGTAAAAAAGAAATACTTGAAGTGTAAGCCTTGTAATGCTCTATTTTTAGTAGACCATCTCTCTTTTTTCAAGTGTAAAGTAGATTTTGGAATTTTGGCTCTATTTGAGGGTGATTAATGGCACATTTAGTTGTTATAGGCTATTGAGCATGAATGCTTATAGCTTAATGGGATCTGCAAAGGATTCAAGCCATGGATTACATGTGGGAAAAAAAAATAGTGGCTTAAAATTTAGATGAGAAGATCAACCTGACCAATTTAAATTTATGGATAAACCCAAATAGACACGTGTCATGGGCATTTAAGCATGACAAGATTTTTCTCTTAGATGTAGTGCAAGATTGTTCGTATACTCGTAGGACCTTTCGTACAAACTTTCTGATGTGTAAAGGTGATTTTCTGATGTGGAAAGGTTATTTTGATTGATTGAGAATTGTGGGAGATGAAATTAAGAAGTAAGTGTTCGAAGGAGATCTAGATTGTGAGCTGCAAGGATTAATGTACAGTTTCTGTGGGTGCTGGATTTTGCAACACCTTTTTTAAAAATAATTTTTTATTTTTTAAAATTTAGTGTAGATCGATTCAAAACCAGCAATTAATACATTGAAATCTTCAGTAAAATCTATATAATAATATATCTCCTCTCCTGCTTTTGTGAAGTGAGAGAGAACTGGGGTTTGGGACTCTGGCAAGTTTTTTCTTTCGAAAAAGAAAAGTGTCTCTGAGCCTTTCATTCATTAAAACTGTCATTAAAGTGTTGGTGACTGTCTTCTGTCATATACCGGTGAGCCCATATTGCTTTCTCTTTACATTTTCTCACTTTCTTCCTTTTTAGTTTTTTATGCTGAACAGAAGTTGCATGCTAGCTTGCCTGAGCCTGAGCCTGAGCTGAGGCAAAGCAAAGCTGTACGATTTCATTAATAATGACTCCATCTAGCTGCCCTGCTTTTCCTTCTTTTGAAGTTCTCTCTGGAATCAGAAATGACTCCATGAGGGTAATACAACAAATCATGCACCTTTATGACCTGCTCAGAGCGGAAGTTATTCATTCAAGTTCACTTCTGTTTAACTGTCAGCTTGACCCGGCTAGGCAACACTGTTTGTTTTATATCTGCTGTCAAAATAAGTGCTTTCTCGTGATCAATAAATAAAATAAATAAACGCTTTCCCCCCAAACCCACTTGGACAAATAACCTTATATCCCTTCACTATAATTATAAACAATGTTAAGATTCATCTACAAAGCAAATCCGGTATCAGAACCTTCAATGTTAACAGCATGACGTTTTATATTACTAATTTGCATTGGTAGGTCAAAAGGAAAGTAGAAGTTGATGGATTCTGCAGCTGCTGATTGTCAAACCATATCTCTTTACATGGAGTGTGCATGTGTATATATACATATCATTTCTTTTTTCTTAAATCTTGGAACAAAAGAAAAAGGAATCTATGGACTGAGAAACCTTATTCTACAACTTCGATCAGAGGTTGAACAATTAAAGACCAATACCAATGATTTTCTTATAAATATACTTTTCAATATTATCCAGAAGCTCTCGTCTTTGGCCTTTTATTCTCTTGGCCACTAGCCAAGGGAACCCTATATTCTTCTATTCTGATTCTTCATTGAGGTGTTTTTTTAAATTTCTTTTCTTATGCTAATCATTACTAAAAAATTAAATCTATGATTAAAGTTCAATGATTCAATGATAACTTAGCAACTAATGCACGGATTTAAGAAGGTCCAGAGAGCAAAGGTAATTATGCTTCTGAGTGCGTGTGTGTGTGTGTGTGTGGTCAAATCGAACGACGTGGATGGTTGAAAAACAAGGTCCAGAAAGCAAAGGTAACTATGCTTATCATCTTTATATATGTGTGTGTGTGGCCAAATCGAACGACGTGGATAGTTGAAAAACAAAAGATGAATGATGAGATGGATTTTTTAAAACAGTGATAAGGCAAGTTTTTGATGAGCTTTGTTGAATAATTGATAGAAATGAATGATTTAGGAGAGAATCCTTTGTCCAGAACCAATAAATCCGCTATCCCAAATCATGTTCAATCAATTCTGAGGTCGATTTCTGTCACAATATGCATTATGGCATACTCTTGCTCATCGTTTCCGAAGCAGCTTCCATTTACAAAGAACCTGATTCCTTCTATTCAATCCATCCATCTTCCATGCCAAGCCTCACAGTTCTCTATAAATATCAGTACATAATAGCTCTGTGATTTATATTATCTTTAAAATTGCTGTACTTTTGCTTAATTTTTTAAAAAAAAATACAATAATTAAACATACTTGAAGAAAACATAAGCAATGTTTAAGGCTATAATTATGATGACGAAGACCATCGTAATCTTAAAAGAAGATGATAGACCCCATTAAAAATTGCAGACAAATTGTATTGAGCCACATGCCCAATTGAATAGAAAAGAAGATTGAATCGTCGAAATCAATCCTACCCACTTACTGTTCAAAATTTTAAATCGCAACTCACATTGGATGCAGCATGAAAACTTGAACCCATTTCATATTTTTAGCTTTTCTTAAAAGAGATTAAGGCATTAAGAGCGGTGCCAAATTCAAACGACGATGACAAAAAAGAATTATAATACATGCAATTTATGTTTCCATAACTAGTAAAACCGTTTTGATTTTGTTAACAGTTTGGAAGCATTGGAACGGAAACTTGTTTTGACTGCTCAGAAGATGGAGGAAAAGGTTCCGGGCTATCAAAACAGTGAATGCGTCTTAATTCTTATATGGGACATGATGTCATGTCCGAAATCAGAAGTAACTGAATACTTGAAAGCCTACTAAATCAACAGAAAACTTATTATTGTCAATCAAAGAACGAACGATTAATCATGTGTCAATCTTGACATCCGAATGCGGTGACACATAAACTACAATACATGCGAATCATGTTTCCGTATGAAGTATCTATTATAATTTGCTAAGAATCATGAACTAACAGGCATGGGAAGATGGACCTATAGCTAGCTGTTTGACTGCTAAGAAAATGGAAGGAAAATATGTTGGGGCCTGGGTATATTCTAGCTTCATATATAATTTAAAAACGGATTAGTTAATGCACGTCAAAGTAAGCACTATTCTTTGAACCGGTGACACACGTAATTGTTTCTATGTTGATAGATAATTACATGCTGAACATAAAACGTAACACCTTAAACAAATAAAACGGTTTGATTATGAATCAAGGAAGCTTGATAATTGGTTTATAACCAAGAAGTTAAGCAACAATTTCTCTGAATACATGCATTCGTATTTGATATGTAAATTTACTTGAAGAAGTTTGATTACAAATGGAATGACAAAAAATGCTGAGTGGTTTTCTTAATTAAGATAGCATGTTACATGCATACATATGTTAGAACTCAATTAACTTGTAATACTTGGTGCGTAAATTTTTTTTAACATATCTCGTATGGTCGTATGCTTAGTCTGCCACTATATATTAATGTCACTCAACCTCTTAGTTTACATCATCTCCAAACCACAGAGAACATCTAATGGCAAATAATTCAGCCACCTCCAACCAAGTGCTTGTCATACTATTCTTGTTATTTAAGCACTTAATCTGCTTGGCGGAGACTGGTTATCCTCCGTGCTGGCCGACGTCTCCGGTGCCCGGAAACCCAGTATGCGGAGACGATGTGAACAATCTGCAGTTCGGTCAGAACGTAAAGCATTTGGAAGCAGACTATTTTCTGTGGGGAGCATTGTGGTTCGGTAATGGGTGGTCCTCCTCCGACCGGAGCCAGTAAAGCTAATATTAATTGTCTTACTGAAGCCATTATCACTGAAATGGCTTACCAAGAAGTTGGACATCTCAGGTCGAATTAAATCAAATAACTAAATAAAAGTTTTTGCAAGTGCATTAGCTACTTAATCTTAGAAAGTTATTCACATTTTGTTTTTCGTCTACTAAATCAAATAACATTCAAGTCGACTGTTGGAGGGATTCCAAGGCCACTTATGGATCTGAGTGCTTCCAACTTTGCGCAGTTCTTTGATGAAGCATTTGGTTTCGCCCTTGTTCCACCTTGGATCCTTACCGCGACAGTCTTAGTTACATGATAAGCGCATGCGTGGTGCCCTACGTCCGTCTCACTAGCTACACCGGAGCAAATCCTTTCCTTTGTGGCTATTTATCTAAGAAGGTGAGTATTAGGTAAATACACACCACTCATAAAGATTTTCTATTATTACATTGCTCTCATATTTTGTTACAGTTGACAAAATTTTAAGACAAAATGGACTCGTAAAACCAATTTCATAATTTCTGCCTTGCTACTTAACAGCAAACTTTTATGCAGCTCACAGCAGGACTCCTAGCTTCTGAGTCTGGGCAAGACGCAGTAATAAGAATTGTAAAACCGTACAATTGTACAGTTGCCGAGTTCACAATACGTATTTCAAAACTAAGAAATAGACTGGGAATGCGTGGGATTAAAGATGAAGGCCTTTTCATCCCATTATACCTATGAGCTGAAAATCGAACTTGCAGCAATGTCTTGTCCCTTTATTTTGATTCCATTGCTTACGCAAGATCTCCGGATGAAGTACTGAGGATCCTTTATCAAACCGGCAACGTGCACGAACCTGGAGGATTCTATCGGCACGGAGCAAATGGAAGAATCTCTCGACAACTTCTCCGAAAACCGTAGGGTCTTAATTGTATGATACGAAGTTCGGTATAGCGTGTTTCGCGGGTATTTCTTGTCAGGTAATTTAGGACTACTTCTCACAACAGGGGTTTTACACCAGGTTACGTGGTGATTTAACAAGAAAGTATGTTGTGGCTGCAATTGATGCAAGGTAATTCCATTAGTATAAGCAAATGAGGAGTTGTACAAACAATATACTTCTTATATTTCTTCTCTTTAGCTCTAGCTTACTGCATTTGAGTTTCAGATTGAAACACTTTCATCCCCTTCCAATAATTATATGTATGCGTGGCTGAGATTAATCTCCTAAATGGATCCGAGTTATGGCTAAATGAAGTCATAACAACAAGGGTACAATATCGGATGATAAAACTGGCAGATCCCAGATTGTACACGCAAGAAATTGTTGCATAGAGATGAAGATACAGAGACGAGCTTCAAAAGAGAAATTCCTAAAAGGTCAGAACAGCTCAGTTTCATTTCATGACCTCTTACAAGATTTCTTTGCCAATGGAAACATGAGATCAATGGTATTGAGGCTTTTTATGTTAATTACTAGTACATATATAAGTTTGAAATGTCTCAAATGCAAGAAGAAGAGACTTTGAAGGTTCAACCATAATCATGAAAAAAACCAAATCATGACCATATATATTAAGTTCAAAAATAGAAGCACTATGCATAATTTAGCCGAAAACCAAAAATTAATTTCAACATGTCTGAAAAAATAAACTAGAAGAAACTACCACATCCCCACTCCTACACGAGGAGAAAACTGCTCAAGACACAAAATCCCCTCCGAAGAAAATTATTGTCGGATTTCAGCTTTCTTTTTTTGCCAGAGCCTGTCAAGGGCGCTGTCACCATCACCCTACAAGGTGGAACCAGCAAATCAACAATATGGTACAGAACATTTAAAAACAAAAACATAATGTCAACAAACTTCTCGATGCACTAACGAAAATTTATAGAGACAAACAATTAGGCAATGAAAATAACAGTTCCCACAAATCTTGATGCCTATTATACCAGCAAGAAACATAATATCAACAAGCAATAAATCAATGCATTAATGGAGACACTTAGTTAAATCTCTTGAAATCCTGCCAGATTCTTGAGCCAATTATTCGAGTCTCTTGCTGCAATATTCCTTTCATTCTGTATGCCCATGCCTTGAAAATATGGATAATGGGTAGTGATGGATAATGAAGGCTAACGCAAATTTGTGCCTATACATCATATTAAAAATCATTCCTTCTCCTTTGAATTCTGCCCACAACAATCAATATTGAGGGTTTAGATTATATAATTAAAGGACAAACTCGGCGGACCAGCATGTAGGGGAAAATACGCTAGGGAACTATGGGCATTTTCAACTACTTGTGGAATGAGACGAACCCCCTGATCGACAATTCTTCCAACCATATTAAGAATACACATAAAACAAAATGACAAGAACTGCAACCGTTACAATGATGTACTGACTCAAACTAATCGACTCCTCAATTAACTCAAAAACTAAAACAAGCACAACAGCAGGCGGTCACAAACAAAACGCACAAACACACACATAAGACGGTAGAATATTGCTCAAGAACATTTAGATATTTAAAAACGAAAGGCAGAGCTCAAACCTGAGCGCGGACAAATCCACAGAGAGCAAAGGTAGAGAATTGTCCTGTGTAAATGCCATCAGCATCCAAGTGCCCAACGTTGATCTGGACAGACGCGTGATCCTTGGAGGTGATAAGCCTGTTGGTAGCGGAGCTGTGATGCAAAATAAACTTTTTATGAGTTTTCAGCTCGTTACTAAAAGCAACGACGAAGTAATAAGCATACGTACCATTTCCTAGGAATGTAAAGATCCATGTTTTGACCCTCCTCGTTCTGCATCTTGGCTGGTTGTTTTTGGCTGCCTGGAAACAAAAATCTAAAAGCACCTGATTCAAAACAAATTTTCTGCTGTCAAAACAAATTTGATGCAATAGAGCGTTATAGAGAGGAGGAGAAAGTGAGCTGGAAAGAAAGAAGAGTACCAGGGAGACCGCAACTGCGAAGGAGATGAAATGAAGCTGTCAGTGGAGGTATATATATGCGTCGCGCCAAAACCCTAATAGCAATTGATTGACGAAAATGGCCTCAAATATTTCATTAAATTACCGTGGTTGATCGACATGGTAAAACTATGTCGTTTCCGGTCTGAAGGACATGAATAATACGCCGTCGTTTCTTTCTCTCTTTCCCCTTTGTTTTAAGCGCGTTAAAGTTGGCAAGGTAGAGATGCATTTTTATCATTTAAATTTGTGGAATTTTATCACAAATAGCTTGAGCTTCATCATTTGTTCTCCTTTTGGACTTGGAGTAAAAGAAAAAATCTGGACCTTCCACAAAAGCGAACGGCTCCTTGATAGTGGGTCCCAACTGTCATCAAACGGCTAGCAAAAAACCCGATGCAACAAAACCATTTCCCCTTCCCGCCAACACCAATTCTCCTTGGTGAGTGAGTGAGAGAGCGAGAGCCAAACAAAGGGAGTAGACGATGGAATTCACGGTCAGCGGGAACTCTCTGAAGTCCTTTGCCAGGTCCATCACGTGCCTCGCACGTGTAGGCAACGAGCTTGTCATTGAAGCTTCTTCTTCTCGGGTAATCGCTCTCTTCGTCAATCAGCTTCCTTCAACAATTTTCTAACTCGACGGTCATATTCGAGCACCTGATTTGATTTTCTTCTTAATTCGGACATTTTGGATTTTGAGCTCATCAGACCGTGTATTTGTTTAGTGATTGACTGATTACGCTTCAGTATGGCGACTCATCAATGTATTGACCATAGTTAGGGTTCTATGTTCATATCAAGGTATCGGAGAGCATAAATCTATTGATTAGAATTTATTTCTCAAACAGTTGGAGGTAAATTGAAAATCCGATGGATGAAGCTACGATTGCTAGGCTCTGTTTGGTTTCCTATGAGTTGAAGGAGAACTTAGGAAAATTGAGGGAACTAAAGTTTCAGAGTTTATTTACATTGGTTATTTTGCTGCTCGTAGAGCTGAATCTCACTTAATTACGCCAAAATGTTTGTATTCTATTTTAATTATATTGTTCTGTTTATTACTTATTTTCTTTATCTTTGTTTATTTGCAGCTTGTTTTCCACACACTTAACTCCTCACGGTCAGCATATCAGTCTATTTCATTTAAGGCCGATTTCTTTGATGTCTATACCATTAATGATGTGCAAGTTCAATGTAGTGTGCTGTTAAAGGTATGATATAATATGTCTTTGTTATTATATAGAATTGTTTGGATTTTTTTTAGTTCAGCATCTGTTTTGACTTAGTACGATTAGGCTATTTGTGCTGTTCTCAGGACTCCTACTACAAGTGTAGATAATCTAACTGTGCAATTGGCTAATTCTGATGTATCGAAAGTGAAGTGGACTCTGAAATGTTATAACGGTATAGTATCTTTTCATCATGTTTGTTATCTTATTTGTTGTTCATCCTTGAAATACTTGATACTACTGTGCTGATTGATATGAGAAGTGGGAAAACTATTTGTGTAAAGTGGACTAATGGATGGGTGTGCATGTACAGTGATTGTCAATTCAATATAGCTGCTCTATGGTTAACAACCAGGAGGAGAAAGTTTGATTAGGACAATGATGTTGTAATTAGTGATTACATGGAGACTTGATATCTCTCTAAAGGGCTTAACAGGGGTACTTTGATGTTGGAGTTTATTCATAAGTGAACCCATCTATAATAGGGAAAGCTAATTCTGTTTATGTTGATATAATAGCACACCAATATTTTGTTCCGTAGATCATGAATTGTAGTTTTTCAAACTATATCTTGATTTGAGGCTGCAAATACACCTTTATTGATATGGCGTGACTGTTTTCTGGTAGAGTGCCTGTTACATTAGTCATCTTGAGTATATAACATCAGCAAGGCAATGACACCCTTGCCTTGTTTAATTTGGTCTTTTGGAAATTGCTGCAGCTATCAGCTGTCAGTTTTGAATTTGGACTTTGAGCACACTGCTTTTGTCCTCTAGTTTTTGATAGAGTAATCTGGTATGTTATATGAGGCAATGCACAATGCAAATGCTCTTTTTGCATAAACTTCCTATGTCATTTATATTGCCTTTCTCTTCAACAACTTTTCAATGTATCTTTTCTAGGTATGATGAAAACGTATTGGATTACCTGCAATGTTGAACCCGACATACAACATCTGTCCCTTGATAGGAGAAGATTCCCAAGTAACTTTGTTGTGAGGCCACGTGATCTCAACAGATTGCTTTCTAATTTTCAATCATCGCTTCAGGAGATTACTGTCATTGCAACAGAACCGACTCCATTACCTTCTGATGCTGCAAGACAAATTGGAGGAAAAGCTGTTGAACTGAGAAGTTATATAGATCCAACCAAAGGTAAGGCTTTGTTTTTCTTTGTGAAATTATACCAATGGGAGACTTTATATTTCCATTGTTCATATGCAGAAAATGATTCTACACTATACACTCAACTATGGATAGATCCAACGGAGGAGTTTGTGCAATATGCTCACTCTCGAGATCCTGTAGATGTGACATTTGGTGTGAAGGAATTGAAGGTATGGTAACTCTTGCTCTAGAACGAGATTGTGCTGCGATTTAATTATGTTTATGTCATTCAAACAATTTATAAAGCCTTAGTCCATCTGATGAGCCTCATTACCAGTTTAGATAGAATGTTAATCTGGTTAATTGTTGTCACTGTAACTTACATAAATCTTTGTGATGCATTCCTATGCACGGGATGATGTAATCTGGGCAACACAACTTACTTCTTTAAGCATTTGGGATCATGCATTAATTTATTTTTGGTCGTTCTTTGTGAAATTTCAGGCTTTTCTTGCTTTTTGTGAGGGCAGTGAAGTTGACATACACTTATTTTTTGACAAAGCTGGCGAGTAAGATGGTTCTCATTTTTGTACCAATTTACTGATTTCCTATGTGCTTTTAGTTAGTTCCTTTTCTTCTTCTGAAGAGTTCTACACATTTTCTGAATTTCATGGTAAACTACTAGTTTCCAGAGGATATAGATGCCATGTATGTAGACTGACGAGGACAAAGATTATTACTTTTAGTCACAAATTGCAATATCAACTATCATGAATTTACCTGTCTTGCTTACCATTTAACTGTTATAAGTGCAAAAATTACGCTTAAAATTTGAATTTAATTTTGCAAAATCATATATGTGGAAACAGGCCAATATTAATGGCACCAAATTTCGGTCTAGATGATGGGTCAAGTTCAAATTTTGATGCTACGCTTGTACTTGCAACCATGCTGATATCACAGCTCCGTGTAGCCAATTCCTCAGAACTTCATCAAGCAGCTACCACAATACCAGGTCAAAATGGTCATGATAATGGGTCTCAAGCACAACAAGAGAGAGGCAGAGTGAATGTCTCTGGGCACCCATCTGATCATACCAGAATTTGGTCTGAACTTTCAGGTAAATATTCAGTATCTTTCTTTAATGGGGAAATTTGTTTCGAATCCAATATCTTACATACGTACTTTGTGCAGGAAGTGCGGCAAGAAGCGGTAATGGTGTTGAAGAAGGGCAGATTCAAGTGCAAAAAAATATTAATGGCACTGCTGGAGAAAATGCTGCTGCAGGTCCAACTTCATATCTCAAAAGTGGCTTTAGCTCTTACTTCTTTCTCTCCATGTTTACTGTTGTGCTCTATCTGTATGCATGCCCCAATTTCATGTGTGCCTCCTTCATTACAGGAAATTTGTTAATTTAAAGTTTTATGGCCAATGTATGAACTGGACATTTGAGCATTGAATATAGATGCCATGTTGAGTGTCAATCTTGTGGTCAAATGGAATTCTTTTTATTTGTTTATTGGAATTAAATCAGGAACAATCAGTCTTTGTAAGGTGGGGTAGGAGGTAAAGCATAAGGATTTATGTCACTCCTGCAGTAACTAATATTTTTTCAATATTTTGCTCTCAGATAGGTCTCAAATTGATGGCCATGGTATTTCACAACGTCATCCTAGTAATTGGGTAGATGCAAATGAGGATGATGATGATGGTGATGGGGATGATCAACTGTGTGTGGCACCAACTCCACCATATTATGAAGAACATTAGCATTGGTAGATCCTTTTTTCTTGTTTCTCTTTGTGTGAAATGTTACTAATTTCAGTAATTCCACAACTTTTGTAGTTTCTCTGTTAGCAAGCATCAATCTCTAGTCTGATGTTACCTTGAAAGCAATTTATAACTAGGTGGCCCTACCTCCATGCAACTGTGTTATATTAGGCTAAAGTGTCAGTTGCAGTGAGTTGCAAACCTTGAATGCTCAACTGGCTTCTCTGAGCATGAACTACTGTGTGCATCAGATTAGCTGTTACTTTCAAATATCACAAGTTTTACATGATATCATGTATATAAAAAATCGTCATTTATGTTTAGTACATATATGTCAACCATAGAATCCATCTTCTTCTTTCATCCCTAGTAGGGTTAGTACTATGTGCACAAAATTGATAGCGTGTTTATTATAGAAGACAGAGGTTCTGATAACTTCCTAGGGTAAAGCTGTCTTGTAGAATTGAGTTATTGCTTTTACATTTACCTCATCTAGCTATCCACCAAACATATTAATTGGATCCACATGACAATTAACATTGTCTTCAATACTGTGGTTTCCACAAAATGAGAATATGTTGACATAACATGTTGAAGGAAGTTGGGCTGGGGACAAGCCAGTTTCCCAAGGTCTGGTCAGGATTGGTGGATGATTCAAGACTTACATGGTGTGAGATCCATTATAGAAAATATCAACTTATATTCCGATTGTATGTTGTTCTTTATAAATATGAAGTAAATGGTAGTTTTGATTTTTAGTGTATGTTTTCATTCACTGAAGCACAGTCCTGGACATAATTTTCCAAACTAAGAGCCTTTGTTCACCATTAGAAGTAGCCTCTAATCAGCTTCTTGGGACAGAATTCTAACCATAGGTTTGGCCTAGATTGAACTTGTATAGAAATGACGGACTGTACTTGTGAGAAGAAGAATGATATATGTCTGGCCTGGTGAAATTATACCCTGTTTAAGTTCCTCTTTTAGGAGCTAGGAAGATCCTCTTTGGAGAAGCTATGATGTGATTCATCATATTTACCTACACTCTTATCCTCCATTACAACCACATTTTTCATCAGTAGAGCAGATGGTATCTAGAAGAGCCCTAGGAAGATTTTCTTTCAACGCAACATGTTTTCAGTGAAACTTCTTGCCACATTTAAGTCTCTTAGAATATGGGTGGGTGTTCACTGAACTGAGAAGGATAGGAAATACCATGTTGTTGAGATACAAATTTTGAGTCATCAAAATAATGATATTTAGATAACTAAACGATCAAAATATAATTTCCCAGCATGTAAGGTTTTATTGGCAGCATTCTACTTCAACTGGTATGTCTAAAAATTATTCTTTTTTAGTTATCGGTCGGTACTTTGATGTGAGTAGACAAGAGTAAACACCGTCCAGTTGAAACGATTTTAACCTCCTGAATCCTGATGGAGGACTTAGTACTAAATCACTGAATGGATATTGGATTATTTTTTATTCAAGAATCTTTAAAATATACGGATGGGACCTATAAATCATGGTGTCAATATTCGCTTGTACATGTTAGCATGATCCCTGGACAATGCTTGCATGTCAGGATGTCATATGTATTTCAATCTCGGTAGGTTTGGAAGATTTCAGAGATGAAACAGAGCACTTATGGACTTCAGTGTTATTATTTTCGGGCAGCAATTGGAGCTTCTTTGAATCTGTGAGCTGCCGTTAAACAAATAGTGAGTCAATCAAGGATATCAGAGGCCATATCTGCCAGGTTGGAACAAGGTCCGGAACTCTGACTGAGTTCGTTCGGGAATTTAGAAATCTACGGATATTATTTCAAGAGTATGTCTTCTACACCTCTGTCTCATTTGTATTAATTCTAGTGATTTTTAGATATAAAATATATATTTAAAAAGAAAGAAAGAAAAGGAACTTTCGTAGAAGAAAGATTGTTAGGAGACAGCTGAGCTGCCTTGAGAAAGCTATCGTTTTTGTAACGCATGCACAGCGTCTGGTGATCTGTTGGGCCCCACCTTCATAACGGCTACTGCGCGTGTGTTCCGTCTTAAAATTTTTCCGTTAGTATTTTTCTTTTCCTGTAAATAATTGGAAGACTTAAATATGGTAAAATGTTTAACCTACATGACGTTTTTATCACATTTTAAAAGCAATGCTACTCCATTCTCTTAAAAATTGCCATAATAGTGCAACTTCTATACATTATTTAATTAATAAATAATAAGTTATTTAAAATAATATGCAAACAAAAATAGTGATCTACAATGTGAGATAGTCATAAATCTATAATTTAATAATACTATAATTTAATTAAAATCTTATAGTTTTTTTTTCGGTGGTAATGAACTTCATGCACGCGATTTATAGCAAGTGTTAAATTATGTGTGGAAAAAATGTATTAAATAACTGCTGGTAGAAGAAGTAAAAATATTTTATTTGAAAGGTTTTATGTTGCTGTTGGTAGTCAATGACTAAATTTTATATTGTTAAACCTTCATTGGTTGTGAAGAGTGTCTGTATATATAACGTAGAGTAAATGCCATCCCGGCGATCCAATACAGTATTAAAATACTGTTTAAAAAAACCAGCTGTTGCACAAAATGACATTTTCAAGGGGAATACAGTGCCAATGGTTTAAAAGTTAAAACTAAAGATTTTTTTAAATATACATATATATATATAGTGTGTATGTATAGCTCTTGATAATGTGACTGTGGGTTATAATTTCTGCTTGGTAAATTGCTCAAATTTACAAGTTTCTATCCTATTAATGTAAACACCTGAAGTTTCAATAAACTCGTATTATAGGAATATAAATGGCGGCAAGTTACCCAGGGAAATAAGGAACTAGTTTTAAAAAGGATAAATTATTTGGATTAATTTATTTACCGACGGTAGTTAAGAATCGGCTCCAACAACAACATTATTGCAATGGCTGTTACAGAGATAAAAACAAACGGCCGCTTAAAATTAACGGTGACGGAGCGGGTTTAGTCAAAAATAGGAATTGGGGCGCCGGATGGAAAAGCTAAAGCGTGTTTCGGTCAAGAGATTCTTTGGACGGACTTATTTTAGTAACAAGTTCTAACCCTAGACGCCACGCCGTCTTTATTCTTCTCTTATTTTATTTATTTATTTATTTAAATTTGTTTTATCTTTTTCCTCTCTCTCTTCATACCCTGTAGGAGAGAGAGAGAAACCGATCAACTAATTGTACCTAACGTCGATTTAATGATTGTGCCCATTGTTTTTAACTTATTTACGAAGTTGCCTTACATAGTGCTTTGCATGTCACTTGACTTGAGCCAGCGAGAGCGCCGGGTTGCAAGTAGCCCCCATTCATCGTGGTTTTTGCTTTGGCACATTTTACATCAAATGCTCCAAGTCAAATCCATTTTTGCAACAAACTATTCAACTATCATTGAATAACATTGGAAAATCAAATATTTACGAAGGTTTTTTAACACTTGCCTATTTTATCATTGAATTCGTCAAAAAAAACTTAAATCATGTGTCCACGAACTCGTTTCAAAACATACACAATGGCATTCATGTAATTTTTTTCAAATACAATGTCATATTCCCTCCATAGAGTCTTAGCTGTGTAGTTTTAAGCTGAACAAGAATACTGAATAAACAACTCGAAAGTCTCCTTCCCCACCACCGCCAACAAAGAAGAGAAGAGAAGAGAAAGAATCAATCAAGAAATCAAGAAAGGAAAAGGAAAACGAAGAAACCAATTGAAAGAGAGCTAAAAAAAAATGGCCAACTACTTCGGTTTCTGTACATTCATTCTCGTGATCTGTGTCATGATTTTCATGATGAATCCATTATGCACCGTTGATGCTAGCGGAGACTACCAGCACCACCTGGGTTGGATGCCCAGCGGATCCCTGGTGATTGAAGACGAGGAGTTTGCTCTGGACTCAGAGATCAATCGCCGCATCTTAGCCACTAGCAAGTACATAAGCTACGGTGCACTGCAGAGGAACACTGTACCCTGCTCTCGACGTGGTGCATCCTACTACAACTGTCAGGGTGGCTCCCAGGCTAACCCCTATCAGCGTGGCTGCAGTACCATTACAAGGTGCAGGAGTTGAATTTTTTTGTTCTTTTTTTGGATTTCCTGGAAATGGGTTTGATTGTTGTGCACGAAAGAGGAAGAGTGGGTTGTCGACGAGTCTGTGTTGTTATGATGTTATTATATTTGGATGTTTCCTGTAAAAGATAATTATAATTATTCGTTTTCTCACGAGTTTATGGCAATGGACAACGGGTGTTTTCAAATTATATGTTTTCTATGATCATTTTTGCAAATCGAGGAGGCATGTTTTGCAAATCCCACTGTTTTGGCTCTAATTGTTTTCAAGTTTCTGGGTTTGTCTCTGTAAATTAGCTATGCATAACTCAGTAATGCATGTAATTTGAACTTGGAATCCACTATTTCTGGTGCTTTTCCATTCTTTTACTTGTAATTTAGACATGGTGAGTTTAGGTTTATTCCATCCTCCTCGATTGAAATTTGACGACATAGCTCTAGCTTTAGCTTCCTCAATATAAATAACAATTGACAGTACGATTTATTATGCATGAGACGACATACCCCCTCTGGCCAAAGCAATCATATACCTTGTCGGCGAAACTTTGAAGTTTAATTTTGCAACAAGAAACGAATGCTAATCCTCTCCATTTCCATTTCATAGACAACCCAAAAGTTTTCCTCTATGAAGTTAGGCATCATGAACATGGCATATGGATGGATGGATGTTAACCTATGATCCATCATCCCCTAAGCAAGCCATATTTACCAATTTCAACTTGAAATCACAACCGAATGCGCTCCCAACTCCGGCGCGTGATTGATTTCAATGACTGCAATCCCATTTCTCTAGCGGGTCGGGACTTGTTTGTTACAAGTTAGTTCCCTTTAGTGGCATTTTGGGTGGGTTGCTAATGATTGGGCCATTATACCTGACATTTAGATCACAATTCAATCAAATGCCGAAAAATGGGCCCATTTGGATAACATGTAATTTACGTAATGGGCCCTCCTAAATCTTGCTTTTGGAATCTTTTCTCCTCTTCTTGCGAGAAGTTTTGAATCTCCAACAGTGATGTTTGTTAAATTACTATCCCAAGCCAACAACTTGATAAAATTACGAGAAAACCACCGAATTTGTCGACGGCAAAATGGATTGTCGTAGTCGCGTAAAAAAACGCAATCACCAGTATTGTCTCTGTCAAGAAACTTAACCATCAAGCAGCCAACGACTTGTCGTTGAACGTGGCGTAAGCCTATCAATAGGAAGCGGCCGCGTGGCATAACCACCTTTAGCCAACGCCGCACGTTCGCACCGATCCTGACGCGGATTTCTTCTCCATCTATATACACAGTTTCCTAAGCATTCCGAGCCTCGCCGTTCACCAACATTTCTGAACTTTTGGAAAGAAGTACGCTTTACGACATCGTTCCGATTTTACAAAGTCGTTCCAGTTTTTATCATGGCCGAAGAGAACGTGCAGTCGCAAAAGAGCATGGTGAGTCGTTGTATTGCTTTTCTATTTTCGAGCTTATGATTTTTGTTTTCTTGGTTCATATTATGTTGCTGAGAAAACCCAGAATAGGAGCTGGTCAATCTTTTATTCTTTTGGGGTTATGGCTTTTTAGTTTGCTTGTGTAAAATTTTCCCAGAAGAAAAACAGAGAATCGGAGGCTTTGCTTAGCCTATACTTATACGCCATAAAAGTTCTTGCGTTCCCTTGTACGACAATGGAGGTTGATAAATTTGATGAAATTCGTTAGAAGTTTTCTACTTTCGTTTTCAAAAATTTGTTAGGACATAATTTTCCCAGAAATCAATCAGAGAAGAAGCCAAGGCAAAGCTTTTTATATATTAAAAAAAAAGGATAAATGTCTTGTAGATCATAAGACAGGCGTCCTTTTAGAATGTTTTATGGGGTTTGTAGTTTCTTCCCTGTTCTGTTTGAAGCTGAATTTAACTGTATGTAATTGCCATTTTTCAAGGCTACTGGGGAGCAGCAGAGGCTGAAATATTTGGAGTTTTTGCAAGTGGCTACAATTCATGCATTGATGTGCTTTGCTAACCTCTATGGTTATGCTAAGGATAAGTCCGGGCCGTTGAAATCCGGAGTTGAGACCGTTGAGGGAGCAGTTAAGAGTGTGGCTGGACCTGTGTACGATAAGTACCGTGGTGTCCTGTTTGAGCTCCTTGAGTATCTTGACCGCAAAGTAAGAAGTACGTTATGTTGAAATCACTTGCATGCTAGATTTGTTTAATGTGCATGGCTTCAAATTTTATATTAAGTTGAATTTTGCTGATTTTCTTACGAGAATAAAATAAAATTTGCATGCAATTGTAGGCCTTGGATCTCTAATTACCTGCTTAATAAATTTTACTAGTCGACTGTCCATAATAAGGAAGAGAATGATCTGAATTGAAAACAATTCTGGGGGTATCAACATGAAAATGCTGTTGGTTAGAGAGATTGAAAATTTGTTCACATGAATTGCAGGTTGAGGAGTCCGTGACCAAGCTGGACAGCCATGTGCCTCTGGTGCTCAAGCAAGTCCCTGCCCAAGCCCTCTCTGCAGCTCAAATGGCTCCAGTGGTAGTAAGATCCGTGGCTTCTGAAGTAAAGACTACTGGTGTGGCGAGCACTGCCTCAGGGATTGCAAAATCCGTTTTCACCAAGTACGAGCCAACAGCCCAGGAACTGTACACCAAGTACGAGCCAAAAGCAGAGCAATGTGCTTTGTCAGCTTGGCGCAAGCTCAAGCAGATGCCTCTCTTTACTCAAGTGGCTCAAGTTCTCGTGCCAACAGCTGCCTATTGTTCCAAAAGGTACAACCAAACAGTGCTTATCACCGAAGAGAAGGGTTACAAGGTTTCCGCTTATTTGCCATTGGTTCCTACTGAGAAGATTGCTAGGGTCTTCAGCAATGAGATGGCTGAACCCCGGCCTTTGGTTTCTGTGGGACATGAATCCGATGTTTCTGTGCATTGAACATTGTGATTTTATTGCTTCTTGTGGAATGAAAATCTTTACTTTCTGACCTGTATTGGTAAAAGCTGGTGGAATTCATCCAAGTTTAGGAGAAATTCGTTTGTCAGATTCCTTATTTATTTCGTTTATGTATTATTTCAAAATTCACATGTCTAAGTCAGCAGAAAAGCCCATAATCTATGGGCCCAAACTGAAAAAATAATCCGATCCGCCCCGAGCCCAATACAATCTCTGTCCTAGGTGCTTCAGAACTCAACAGAAGAAGAATCATCTGTTCTGTTTCTCGTAGCTCTTCAGTTTCTTCGATTCCTACAAGCCGTAGCGAAACCAGAGATTGAGGTTCCCGAAACTCTGCTAAAATTCCCGTGCCACCCGTTAACCATGTCAACTTTTTTCTTGCAATCGCCCATGGCGGCTTCAATCCCGTCTACTTCAGCTCGCTCACTTAGGAGCAACCGAAATTTCAATACTCTTTGTTGCTCTTGTTTTGGTTCCCGAAACTCTGCTAAAATTCCCGTGCCACCCGTTAACCCTAAGGACCCGTTTCTCTCCAAACTCGCTTCGGCCGCTGCCAGCTCTCCCTCAAAGTTTCTTAACCGTCCTGTGAACTCTGAAATGCCGCCTTATTTGGATATCTACGAGTCTCCCTCTCTCATGGCCTCCCCAGCTCAAGTATGCTCTTGTAACTGAGCACTGTTAGGAAAACAGTTGATGGACTTATTTGTTTTGCTTTCGTTTTTAAATTTTTTTTATTTGTGTTGTAGTTTATTTAACATGAAATTCTTTAATTAGCTACTAGATTAGCTGAAAACTGTCTACCTGTTGGCTGATATTAAATTAAAAACGTTATTTTTCTGGGTTTTATGTGATTTAGTGGGGATGTAATAGCTTAATAGTTTGTTAGAGGAGGAAAAGGAATAAACTCTGGGTTTATGCCAATATTGGATTGTTATCTGCATATTTTTAGTGTTTTGATGTTTGTGCAGGCTGATGCAATGTAGTGACAAATGTTTTATGTGGGCTTGTTGTTTGTATGCTCAATTGATGCTAGTTACGTTGGTCTTTGTCAAAATACTAGGTGGAAAGATCGGTTTCATACAATGAGCACAGGCCAGACACGCCGCCTCCAGATTTGCCTTCACTGCTTCTTCATGGGAGAATTGTTTACATTGGCATGCCGGTAAAGATTTCTGATAGTGAAATTATGTGAATGAGGCCTTATGTTTGATTCAAATTCTGTCTACCCTTTACAGTTTATGTGGAAACATATTTAGCATAACTATCTAATGTGGAACCATAAACATACTCTCACAAAAGAATCATTGGTTGTGGTTATTACTAATAAATTTAATTGTTTCTGTTCTATTTCCGTCTGTTCAGCAAGTTAACCTTTTATGTTTCTTAGTTGGTGCCTGCTGTCACAGAGCTGGTCGTGGCAGAGTTGATGTATCTGCAATGGATGGATCCAAAAGAACCAATATATATTTATATAAATTCTACGGGTACAACTCGTGATGATGGTGAATCGGTGAGCTTTGCATCTGAATCCCAACAAACCTTTATCCTTTTGTTTTACGTTTGAAATATTGTATGCGCAAAAGATTGTATTGTTCGTATGTAACTGCTATTGCATTTGACCTAGCATACCTCATAACTTACAGTGGTGGCTTCTCTTTAGGATGAATAAACTGAGTGAGTCTGAAGGTTTCTTTCTGAAATTATACAATTGTAAATACGTTGCTGATACATCTACAAACATAGTTATAAATATTGTGGCAATTTATAAATTTGACAGTTGGGTTTAGGATTGGATGTCTGAATGTACAGCAATTTTGTTTCCATTAAATTGTTGGAAACCTGACAGTTCAATACAGCTTAGACTGAACAAGTTATATGTGTTAATATAATTGCTGCATTCTTTGTGATTTATTTTTACCTTTTTGAGTATTCATTACTTTCTTCTTGCAGGTTGGGTTGGAGAGTGAAGGTTTTGCCATTTATGATGCAATGATGCAGTTAAAGAATGAGGTAAGTTTCCTTTTTCTTGAAATTGTTTGATATCTCTTCTTTGCATTCTCTTTGTTGTGGTAATGGTGATTGGTGAATAATGTTGGTAGTATGATGTGATGTAATCTGGTTGGTGAGGTTTCTTTGTGATTAATACAGAATAAGTATTGTGTTGAAGCTGGAGATGGCATTTGAGTTGCGGCAGTCTCTCTTAATATCATCATAGTTTTAGGCCTTGTGTTTTAACTCAGGGTCGTTTCAGTAATGATTTATTTTCTGAATTTTCTTTGAAGTTCCATAGGGGTACTGCTAGAGTATGAATCGCTATGCTTCTCCTTTTACATGTTTTGTTCTTTCTTTTTCAGTTACATACAGTTGCTGTTGGAGCAGCTATAGGCCAAGCTTGTTTATTGCTTTCTGCCGGAACTAAGGGCAAACGGTTTATGATGCCTCACGCCAAAGGTACAATGAGGAGTTCTTGAACATGTGATCCTGACTTTTGATACTGCTTCTATTTTGTCTGGTCTCTAGCGATAACTGGAATTCTGTTTCAGCCATGATTCAACAACCTCGTGTCCCGTCATCTGGGCTGATGCCTGCTAGTGATGTTCTTATTCGTGCGAAAGAGGTTAGTTTTACTTATTTATTGTCTCTTGGATTATAAAAATGAAACTATGAATGACAGCGAAAGTGTAATTTTTTTTAGTGCGTTCTCCTTTCTCTTTTAGTGTTCATGGCATTCTAATTTTGCAACTGGTTTTTGGTTTATTATGGTTATCTATTCTTGAGTTTGGATGGTTTAAAGAAAAATAAATCCTTGTAACTTGTAATTATCTATGCAGGCAATAATAAACAGGGATACCCTCATAAAACTTCTGGCCAAGCACACCGAAAATGTATGGCTTCATTACATCAAAACTCTTTGTGGAAGAATACAGATTACAGTAAATTAGAGAACTAACCATATGAATTGTGATTTTTCAATAGTCAGAGGAAACTGTAGCTAATGCACTTAGAAGACCATATTATATGGATGCTACTAGAGCCAAGGAATTTGGGGTCATTGATAAGGTAATTTCATGCGTGCATGTTTAGATACAAATTGTTGCGATACACCACATTGTGTATGGTGCTTGCTTTTGTTGACTGCACTACTGCTGGTATGCCTTGTCCAGGTACTCTGGCGAGGACAGGAAACTATCATGGCAGATGTTGTTCCTCCAGAGGAATGGGACAGGAATGCTGGCATTAAAGTCACGGATGGATTTTAATGCCTCTTCAGTAGATATTTATCATTTGGAAGTAAGTTCTTTTCTTCTCTCTGCTTACCAGCATCATTTCATGTGGAGAATCAAATTGCAGCTGCACTGGAAACTTGTCTGTTTAGTGGAATTCATATGAATGGCACGATGTAGTGAAGTTTCGCAGCAATGTGCCATCGCTTTGTTGTCTCATGAAGATATCCTGATCATGACCCTTCAAAACTGAATTGCATTGGCGTTTATCGTGTAGGAAGTTGTGAAGTCATCTTGAACAAGCTGCGTGGAGGATCAAGTCGTATAAATTAGAATATCAACATCAACTCATTGAAGCTTAGTTTATCTTCAAGTTTCATTACATCTTGTAGACATCCCTAATCCGCCAGAACAATCAGCAGTGTAGCCTTCTTATCATGAACAATGAATGATACATGTATTTGTGCCAATGCAACTTCTTAAGAAGTAAATGCAGCCATTGTTGTTTAATTTTTTGCATTGGAAGTCTGTATAATTCTTTACATCGTGCTCAAGTTTACAATAATTTAGTGTCGCGTTCCTCCATAGTTTTAAACAATTAGTCATCGCACGCATGCGCGCACAGAGAGTCACATTGCTCTTGGCTGCTGCAACTTTGTGAAGAAATCTGATAATTGTCTTGGGGAAAAATATTTTCGTAGTGTAGTAATCAGATAAATTTGGGTACCGAGTAGCAACATCATCTTAGTACCCTGGACCTGGACCTTCTGGGAGGAAGTTACCATCCATTCGTCCTCTACGTGTAACACCCTTCCACCTGTCAGCGTCACGATGTGTCTACACCTGGATATTTGTACCCAGATCGAATGTTGGCCCAACTAAAAGTGCGTCCTAACCCATGCGGACGTCAGCCCGAATCCCCTTATACTATTCCCATTCTCTCTAGACTCTTCACTCGCGCCTCCCTCTCTTTCACTATTTCTGCAGGTCCTTGAACTTCAGATCAGAACTCTCTTTTGCGTCGAAAGACTTGATGAATTTATGAAATTTTGTTGAGATTTTTGAAAATGGGCGTACAGAGAATAGAAAGAGGAGATATGTGGAAGAACAAGGCACGCGCACTTCAGCTGCAGCTCAGGGATCGCTTTCGTGTGGCGGTGGCTCGGCATCGCCGACGGCCGGTTATGTTTTCTCAAGATGGTTCATTCTCATCAACCGTTGAACGCTCGTTCCGTCTTTTTCGTGAATTCCGCCGTGATTCGCTCCCTTCCTCTTCCTCTTTCTGTCGTAAACGAGGTGCTTTTCTTATTCAAAAGCTCTTTTATCTGTATCGCTGAAATATTACAATGTAAATACTACTGCTTTTGGCTATTTAAAAGCGCTTTGATGATGCTAAAAGCACTTTCCAGTACAGTCTTGTGAGCTAGAAATTGGTGCTTTGATTAGAAACCCAAGTCTTTCGTTTTGATTGAAAATGAATACGCTTCAAAATATCTAACTGAAAAAGTTCTTGTTTTTCTTCTCTCAAGCAAAAGTTATAATATTTTAGATGCCAATCAAACCATATTGAATATTATGTGTAGTTTGATAACCAATTTTCTAGCTGCAAGTAGGGTTTTGTTTTTTAATTTGGAAGCAGGAGTTGAATTTAGAAGTTACTAGTCACCAAATATGAATTTTATGAGCTTGGTTGAGTCCGTAGTGTTTGCATACATTCCTTGCTAACTGTATTGTAGAAATGAGTAAAAATTGTCCGAGCAAATAAATGCAAAAAGAAAAGAAGTTGAACTGGATGTTCTCTTTGTTCCTTGGACAATCTTTTATGCTTTACATAGTTGTAAGATTTATAGTCCTTTCTGCCAATGAGTCTTGATTTTGTGAAATTGTTGGGTTGCAGTGAGTGAAAACTTAAACGAGGAAGAACACTCTGTTATTCTTCGCATGCTTCAAGCTGTGGCTGTTCCTGTAATTGGGAATGTTTGTCATGTGTTTATGCATGGCCTTAATCGTGTCCAGGTTTGTTCATGCAATACAAAATCTCTCCACCTCTCTGTACTCCAGCATTTTGGTGTCATTGCAAGCTATTTGGTTGCATGGTATGACAGGTATATGGTGTGGAAAAGTTGCATAATGCATTGTTACACAGATCCAAGAACAAGCCTCTCATAACGGTAAGATCAACTTGATTTTATTCAAGAACATGTTTTAGGTGTTTTAACTGTGTTCAGCCCCTCACTTTAAAGTAAATTGCTAGTTTTCATTTCTATTTTCAAGCTGTTTTATGCTCTTATACTTTGAAGGTCAGCAACCACGTTGCCTCTGTGGATGATCCATTTGTTATTGCTTCACTACTTCCTCCAAGTCTTCTTTTGGATGCCCGGAATTTGAGATGGACGCTTTGTGCAACTGACCGTTGTTTTAAAAATCCTGTAACCACTGCATTCTTCCGGAGTGTCAAAGTGTTGCCAGTTTCCCGTGGTGAGGGGATATATCAGAAGGTATGTTTTAAAGACTTTTGTCTTCTAAAATGTGTATCAAGAATGCTCTTCAGCTTGCTTCTTTTGTACACTGCAGGGTATGGACATAGCTATTTCAAAGCTAAACAGTGGTGGGTGGATTCACATCTTTCCAGAAGGTAGCCGTTCACGGGACGGTGGAAAAACCATGGGGTCTTCCAAAAGGGGTGTTGGGAGGTAAGAATTTGTTGCCAGATTTTTTTATCTATTGTCTACCTTAGGGGACAGGAGTTTTCCAACATTGGTCACATACCAGCTTGGTTCTTTCTTAGAATTTTTAGTCTTTACCTTCTAGGCATTGAGAGATATTGTGTTCCTTTAGCTATAAGTTTTTTTTATTTCCCCCTTTTTAACCATTGTACTACAATCCAATAGGTTAATCCTGGATGGGGATACTGTCCCGATGGTTGTTCCATTTGTACATACTGGGATGCAGGATGTCATGCCTTTAGGAGCCAACTTCCCAAGGATTGGCAAGACGGTAAGTAGTCCAAGTATTCTTCAAGCATTTTGCATAAAAAGTTTTGAACTCTTTTATTGTAGTTAATCACAGTAATGGGCTCCAACCAACCTATGACCTCACAGTTACTATTCACAGCATTTTGTGAGAACTGCCCAACCTCTGCCCTTTGTCCCTCCTCCACGGCTCCCACCTCTCCCTTCTCCATAGGACAGTTATACTAAGTTGTTTCAGCTATTTCATATCATTTTAGCTGCTGGCTGGTAGCATTTCCTTCTTATGGTGGTACACCATTGAGGCTGCTTATATGGACACTTTGTGAATGATTTTCAGTTGTTTTAGTGCTCAGAGCCTTGATGTCCAAATTATTTCATACTTTTTCATATTCTGTAGGTAACTGTACTCGTCGGTGATCCTATCGAGTTTGATGATTTGATCAATAAGGGGCAAACCAATAATGTGCCAAGAGGAAAACTATATGATGCTGTATCTTCAAGGATTGGTCATCGACTGCGACAATTAAAACTCCAAGTGGACAAACTAGCTCTTGAGCAACCAAGCGCTGAACGTGTAGCTGACATCCTGAACCAAGTCAACTGGGAATCGTTCGGCCTACGAAATCACATGCTCGCCGAAGATTACTCTTTAGCACAAGAAACTCAGGCTCCATCGAAACTGGATGCTAGTTGCACACAAGAACGCTCATTTTTCAGAGTGGGATTATCTTATGGAAATGGATTTGCAACAAGAATGCGCGGCTACATGGACCCAACGGAGCTCATGGGTTTCGCAGCCAGAGGCTTGTTTGTGAATCACAGAACAGAAACAGGTGGTGCTGCCAGATAGGTCCGTTGAGGGCTTGGAAACAATTTTTGGAAGCAAATTTATTAGAAAAATGGAATGTCGAAGTGTAACTCATGTAAGTTTTTGATTGACCAAGGGCAAAGCTGTAAATTATGATTGTTATATTTCTATATAATTCTGAAAGCGTATTGCATAATCTTAAACCAGTTTATCACGTATTTAAATAATCAAACCAGTTTAGTAATAATTCAATTTTATATACTTAATTTTTTATTATTTAAATTATTTTATTACAATTATTATGTTAAATTAATTTGACATTTAATTGTTAAAATTAATTTTCTCAAAATTATTAGATTTTTTTTTAACAAATATTATATATATATATATATATATATATATATATGTTTGTTTGTTTGTGAATATTAACATTTACTGCGCTCGCACAAGTCATTTCGACTCTCAGACACTCTTGAACCCTCTCCTTCTTCCCACCATTGTCCTGCTCTTGTTTCCAAATATTCATTGTACATTCTTTCAAGTCGGCACCATTGTTTCAATTCATTCACGCGAAGGAGAAAAACGATGGCGGAAGCAGAAGAAAGAGATCGCCAAATGGTTCTTCTTTAACGCTTCCGGTGGTGAAATCCAATGCGTCGCCAAAGGTGAGTGAAATTCATTCGTTTTTGTTTTTCTAAGTTATTTAATTTTTTTTTAATTTCAATTGGCATTGCTTCGTTTCGGATCCGTTGATATTAAGTTGATTAATGAGCATATTTCTCGATTTTTGGCAGACTTGAAGTTGGTTTTAAACGACGACCAAGTTTACAACGAGGCGGCTTCTGAGTCGTTCCCTACCTATTATAAATCTCACATGATTTGCCTCCAAATGCCTGCAAGAAGCGGAGATGTAAGTCCTTTGAATTATGCTGTTCTCCTTTTTCTTTCAGCCAAAAAAGAAACTGATTCGTTACAGTTAGATTTTACTGAGTGTCAAAAAAACCGAACAGAGTGTTTGACATTGTCCTAATAAACCACTTGGTAATCTGGTGAATTCCTGTGCCCCAGCACTTTATCAGATTCTACCTTAGTTGTACTGCTTGTGTTTCAATCATGTTAGTACACATCTTGTCCTAAGTTGATATAATTTTATTACTGCATGGCTAACTCAACTTGAGCTATTTATTGCCCACGGAATATAATGTTAGTGCTTTTAAGTGTTAATATATAAGTGTCATTTTAGTTCTGAGAGTCAGCCATGCTCGATTCTGATCTGCGGAGGACACTTCGGGTCACTCGGACCCTGTTCCCTTGGCACAACACTTGTCAATTTAGCCTGACAAGAGAAATCTCGAAAGAACTAGGAATTGGGAAGTGAATAAAACCCTATACCATTTTTCTTGAGGTGTAAAAATGAGTTCCCCACAGATTGATAGCTTGTTTTCTTGAACACACAAATTCTTCTGAGAGTTCACTTCTGCAGTTCTTCCCGCCTGATTTTGGTCATTTCCCATTTTGCATCCATCCCATTCGTTTCCTGCCAATACATATCCTCTCAATTTTGGGTGTAGTTCTGTAGCTTGTTGATAACAATTTGTGTATAGCAGGAAATATTGTGGTTGGCATTGATTGGATATATTCTTTGCGGCGTTTTGTGGAAATATTTGTTAAGTTTGATACATCGAGTACTTGTGGAAATTAATTATTCCTGTTTACTGGGAGTTTTGTGAATGCCTGTGATCAGCTACTTAAGAAAAAGAGAAAAACAAAGTTCTAAATCACATTGCGCAAGTGATTGCAGCCGGGGTTCATTGAAGTTTGTAATTTTATTAAAAGTTTTAAATCACACGCCAGATTATTATCATCGGGCCCTAGAAGATTATGAACACTTGGGCCAGAAGCCCAAAAATACAGCCAAAGAGCAGACCTCAAAATGGAAAAAATTTCCGTTGCCGGGAATCGAACCCGGGTCTCCTGGGTGAAAGCCAGATATCCTAACCGCTGGACGACAACGGAACATTTTTATAATATTTAAATTGTTGCAAATTTTGTCTCCTGGAGATTTTTTTAATCACTGACATTGGACTGGCCTAGAATGGTCGTTCCCGATCAAAGATACAGCATTTCAGCCCCTTACCCTTGTGTGTGTGTGTGTGTTTTTTTTGGGGTCTGACATTTTGCAATAATTTCGGTAGAAGTCGTGGAAAATAAGACTTTCATAACATATGGCTTACATTGTCTATCCATCAAAAGTATTATTATTCCTCTCTCTCTTTTTTGTCCATTTTCAGGGAAAATGGAGTTCTGTTGTCAAGATTTTACTCCTTTTTTTGGTTTCTTGTTATAATAATAAAAGCGTAAGGTAAAGTGCAAGTAATGGTTTATCAGTTGGAACATTCGTATTTGCCAGTTTGTATGTTATTGATTGGTACAACATGTACAAAACTCCTTTCTCTTTTTTACTGGAGTCTTGGTCAATCTCGGCTCCCATACTTGGTCCACATCCAATCTCAATTATTGTTGTCTCTGTTGTTTATCTTTCTCTTTCCTCTACTGTATTCGCGACTTCCAAAATGTCCGAGATCAAAGCCGAAACGTCCCACCACCACCCTCTCATCGTATCCGAACCTGCTATTTCCGACCAACAAAAACCACCCAACCTCAAAACGAAGCGTGTTGCTTCGCTGGACGTTTTCAGAGGCCTTACTGTTGCTGTATGACTAAATCGCTACCTTTTCTATTCTTTAAGCTTTTGTCAGCTCAATGCACAGAGTTGTGCTTTCAAAGTTTCAGTGGCGTTTAGAAAAATACTTAATTTTTTTTTCCTTTTTGTTAATGCCTGTTGCATAAATTTATGGTATAATGAATTCTCTGGTTTTTAGTTGGGTTCTGATTTCCAAACTTGTAGTTGATGATTTTGGTGGATGACGCGGGAGGAGAGTGGCCCGTGATTGGTCATGCTCCATGGAATGGCTGCAACTTGGCTGATTTTGTGATGCCTTTCTTTTTATTCATTGTGGGCATGGCGATTCCACTCGCTCTCAAAGTTTGTTTACCTTTACCTTCTCTATGCTACATTTTATTTTATTATTTTCTTCTTCTTTAATTTGTTTCAAGCTTTTGTAGAGAATACCAAGCCGGGTTCAAGCTGTTAAAAAGGTGATTCTTAGAACTTTGAAACTCCTATTTTGGGGTATCCTGTTGCAAGGTCAGTTTTATCTAATTTCACCCGTTCTGCTTTCATGTTGCTGTTTGATAGCCTTTCAGAAAAATCCAATGCAGTGCTAACATGTTTAGGCTTTGCGATCGTGAGACTGTAATGGCAGCCATAATCAAGAATTTTATCAATTCAATGAGTGCTCTAGTTTCTTTGTGGCCAATGAGTCGTGTTTTTCAATGATGTTGACGTTGCAGTGTCACTTTCTTGTTTCTTTTAACAATTTTGAACCAGCGATGGTGATTGTGGAGAATTGCAATATGTTGATGTGCTAGACATGCAAGTAGTTGCATGTCTATATGTTGGTTAAGATTGGTATTTGTACTGACATGATCAGCTAGATGTAGCTAGAAGCTTAGCGCTTAAGGTAATAAGTTAATCCTTCTTTATAATTTCCACCCAACTCATGCACAAAATGTACATTTCTTTTCCTAGAATGTCCAGGGGGTTTCTGACAACCTGTCAATAATACATTAGTTGTCAATCTTATTTTTTTGCCCAAAAAATATTCACTGAGAAATACATTTCATGTTAACAGATATTCTCATATTAATGCATTATTAGAAAAATCCTTAATTTAATGTTAACCTGCGTCCTTATCTGATCAAGGTGGTTTCTCCCACGCTCCTGACAAACTATCATATGGGGTTGACATAAGAATGATAAGATGGTGTGGTATTCTCCAGGTAATGTTCATCTAAGTTCATATGTTGTTGGCATTTGTATGCATGATTCAAGGTTTTTTCTTTCTTTTCTTTTTTCTTGAAAAAAGATTTGCTTTTTCTTTTTTAGAGAATAGCATTGGCATATTTGTTAGTGTCACTGGTTGAAATCTTTAGAAAAGATGTGCAAGACAAGGATCAATCACTTGGCCAATTTTCTATATTCAGCGTATATTATTGGCATTGGTAAGCTCTCAATTCTATCTTTCTTTCTTGGTTGATGATAATTATTGATCATACAATTAAACAAACTTTGACTACTCTTTCTTTCTAAATTTTCAGGTTGATGGCGGCATGTGTCCTTATAGTTTACTTGGGCCTAATTTATGGGACGTATGTTCCTGACTGGCAATTCTCTATTCATGACAATGAAAGTGCTGATTTCGGCAAGGTTTTCAATGTAAGGCACCATGTTATCCATCACTTATGTTATCGAGTCATAATTTCTTCTGAGATCTGAATGCTGCTCCTGTTTGCATGGTCTTCTTGTCGGCGTAATGCTTTTCTTATCATGCTTGGTTAGTATTAGTCTTTGATTTATATCATTGGCCTGGAGATACATCAGAGGAAAATGAAACAAGTAACTTGGGATATCATTATGTATTGTTTCACTGTCCGGAGATGGTAAGTCCGGAGATGTTTACCAAGTCTTGAAATCTTGTTAAAATTAACACCGTTCAGCTGATGGCTGCATTTTCGTCACTTCACGGTGCCAGTCTTGAAAATTTTAGGGTCTCTATTAATTTAAGCGAGTTTCTGTTAATTTTAGGTAACTTGCGGTGTGAGAGGAAAACTTGATCCTCCTTGTAATGCGGTGGGATATATTGACAGAAAAGTGTTAGGAATCAATCATATGTATCATCATCCAGCATGGAGGAGATCTAAAGTGCGTAGCAAGCAGGCAAAACATCTCTTTATATTTGAAGTTACTAGTTATAGTTGATTGCTTTTACAATTGTTTAATATTCTATGTACTGCTACAGGCTTGCACTGAAGATTCCCCATATGAGGGGCCTCTACGAAAGGATGCTTCATCTTGGTGTCATGCACCTTTTGAACCTGAAGGAATCCTAAGGTTTGTTGTACCTCATTTACCCTATATGAATATCATATGTATTTTAAGGAAGCTAGGGTAAACTCATTGTTTTGATGAGGGCTTGAGCTCAGTGCCGTACACCGTCTAAAAGCGTTTTTTAAAATTTTTTTTGTGGGAACTGTGGAATGTATTAAAAAATTCTTCAGAAAGGCATGGATTCTTCTTCTCGACCATTATATTGAAACTGTCTTTCATATTGTTACTTGCTTGAAGCAACTGAGTGCTCCATTCCATCCACAGATATGATACAGAAATTTGTTATATTGAATATATGGATATACTTTCGATTGCAGCTCTTTATCATCTGTTCTCTCCACAATTATAGGTGTGCATTTTGGACACGTGCTTATACACTTGAAGGTTAGGTCAACTGTCCTAGTGCATGGATTAGAACTAGCAGACCTTGATTCAATTCTCTAATGAATTGTCTGTTACAGCATCATTTAGCTAGACTGGAGCAGTGGGTCCTGATGGGTCTTGCTCTTCTCATCTTTGGACTTGTTCTACATTTCACACATGGTGAGAATGGGAGTGTGAAACTTTTAAAACTTTTGTTTGTTTATTCATCAATTCTAATGTTCCTTTTTTTTTGGTGTGTGTGTGTGTTGGTGGGGGTGCGCAATTGCAGCCGTGCCTTTGAATAAACAGCTGTACACTTTAAGTTATGTTTGTCTAACTTCTGGAGCAGCCGCACTGGTTTTCTCGGCCATCTACGCCCTGGTATGATGCTTTTATGTGTTTTCTCATCTAAGCTTTCCACTGATTGAATATATAAGGTTTTGACAAGAATATGGAAACACTTGTTTCTACCAAAGGAAGCCGCATCATAAACATTATTACCTCAGTGAAATAGGCAATTGTTGCATTCTCTTATCTAATTTGATATGATTCTAAGCAAATATGCTGCTGTGCCAGGTTGATATCTGGAATTTGAAGTACGTGTTTCTGCCACTGAAATGGATTGGCATGAATGCTATGTTTGTTTATGTGATGGCAGCTGAAGGCATCTTCGCTGGTTTTATTAATGGGTGGTACTATGGTGACCCGCATAATACTCTGGTGTGTTTCTTGAAATGGTTTTATATATTTAGGTTCATCTTAAGCTGCATGAACAATAACTTGGGAACAATTTCTACTTTTTGCTCATCACGGAGGAATGGCATGCAGAGATCACTCCATAGCTTTTTTTCATGTGGAGGGACATGCACTTGCCACATATATTTAGTTTTATATGTTTGATTATTTGTTCAAGTTGAAGCTTAGTCAGAAAATCTACTGAACTAATCAGTCTCTGGATATTTGTTGCCAAATCTATGCTTGGCTGTCCAATTGTCTATGTTTTCTTAACTGCTTAAGATCCGATGGTTGTTTTAGATCTTTACCATTTGATCATGGATTAGAGTTTTCGGTATAGAAGGTTGATTTTGATTTTTGAACCATTGAACTTTCTCCATTTTGATCATCTATTTTGGTTGTTATGTTAGCATCCAAATATTTATCACAGGATTCATCTTTTTGGTGACAGGTATATTGGATTCAAAATCACGTTTTCATTGGAGTTTGGCATTCACGAAGAGTCGGCATTCTACTCTATGTCATCTTTGCAGAAATCTTGTTCTGGGGCATAATCTCTGGCATTTTGCATCGGCTAGGAATTTATTGGAAGCTTTAGTTGTCTAATGATGTGTATATATACATGTTTTCTTCCAAGGAATGTAAACTTCTGTTGCACATTTTACTCTTATTGTCAGAATGAAGTCACTGATTTTCACAATAATTCATGCACATATGCTTATTATTCAACTTATATAAAAAGCAGAAGAAGCGTGATCAAAATACTCATTAGCATGACTATACATTTATACAAAACTTTTACTCTTAGCACCTGCAATGGAGGCGTAGACGGTTGAGTGAAATCCATTTCATGAAATAATCCGATATATGGACGGAATCTTTGTGGCTGTGATAAAGGTCATAATGCCATAGAATTCATAACTGCAGTGTCCGCGGGGGTTGGGGGTGGGAAGGTTGTAGTGAAGGTCAATCATTACTGCAGAACAAAGAGGGAGGGGTCATAAGGCCCATCCATCTTTACGCCATTTTAATTAAGCCCAATTCCAAATCAAGAGTGGGCCCATCAATCTCATTTCGCCTGATACAAAACGAGCATGAATTTCTTCGGAAACAAGTTCTCTGTTCCCTCTTTCCCCTGGCCTATAATCGTCGATAATTATTTTCAGTCTTCTCTGCGCTATCAAAATGGCCGCAGCTATGGCGGTAGAAGATAACTTTGAAGACGATCAGCTTTCTTCTATGACTACCGACGACATCGTCAGAGCGTCTCGTCTACTCGACAACGAAATCCGAGTGCTCAAGGTCCCAGATCTCTCCATCTTACTCTTTTGTTTAATTTAATTCGAAATTTAAAGTGGGTTTTATTCATAAATAATTCGGTTGGTTTGTATTATATCAGAGTTTTTGAAAATGGATTTTTGTTGTTTTCTGATTTTTTTTGTTTTTAATTTCTCTCAATTCGTGCAAATAGCTGATTTTGTCTTGTTGCGTTTTAGGAAGAGCTGCAAAGAACGAATCTTGAGTTGGATTCATACAAGGAGAAGATAAAGGAGAACCAGGAAAAGATCAAACTTAATAAGCAGCTTCCTTACTTGGTGGGAAACATTGTTGAGGTATTTTTCCAATCCCTCATTAGGAAATTTTATGTTATTTCCACAATTCAAACTTTTTTCCCACTTAATATGTGATTTATGCAATGTAGGTTTAAATTGAGTTATTTTAGCACAAAGTAAAACAGATAGTTGAATTGTTGTTGGATTGAGCTTTAATTTAAGTCTTTTTATGCCTTCAGATTTTGGAGATGAACCCGGAGGAAGAGGCCGAGGAAGATGGTGCAAATATTGATCTTGACTCACAAAGGAAGGGTAAATGTGTTGTGTTGAAAACATCTACTCGTCAGGTGAGCCTCATATTCTTACATACATCCGTGTTTGTTTGTCCTGTATTTACCATTAGAGCATGTTCACAGAAATTAGTGCATTTGTGATTACCTTATGTCTGAAAACTGTTTATGCCTCATTGTTTGGATCTGAATTAAAATTTTTGTTCCCTGTCAAAGCATTAATTTTGACACAAACAAATAATCTGTATATATTATGGATTGCAGACCATCTTTCTTCCAGTAGTTGGGCTTGTTGATCCTGATAAATTGAAACCTGGTGATTTGGTCGGAGTCAATAAGGATAGTTACTTGATCCTGGACACATTGCCTTCTGAATATGATTCACGGGTAAAGGCAATGGAAGTTGATGAGAAACCAACTGAAGATTACAATGATATTGGGGGGCTGGAGAAGCAGGTGAGCTTCTAACTCATGCTTTACAATAAAACTTGTTGCTGGTTATTAATGTTAAATATCTGATGTTTTCTACTTCTTTAATCTGTAATTATTGGAACAGATCCAAGAGCTCGTCGAGGCCATTGTGCTTCCAATGACACACCAAGAGCGTTTCCAGAAGTTGGGGGTTCGTCCACCGAAGGGAGTGCTGTTATATGGACCTCCTGGCACTGGGAAGACTCTGATGGCTCGTGCTTGTGCAGCACAAACAAATGCTACTTTTTTGAAACTTGCAGGCCCACAACTTGTCCAGGTATGATAATCCTTTTCATATCCCTAACTTTTTTTTATGAAATATATTCTCCATTTTTTCATTATTATGGCAATTTTTGTAATTTTTCCAGGAAGTTTGTGCATTGATTGCCATTATTGAATTACAATATGCTCTTTGATGCATTGATCATGACAGCTGGTGCCCCCTTTCAATATCTGATTCTACCAGTACATGTAGTATGAAATTTGAAATAATTTGTGTACTTATTTGGAATGAGTTATATCTTGGATATGTCTAGATGTTCATTGGGGATGGAGCCAAACTGGTTCGTGATGCGTTTCAGCTTGCCAAAGAGAAGTCACCCTGCATCATATTTATTGATGAAATTGATGCCATCGGCACAAAGCGTTTTGACAGGTAAACCTGTTCTTTGAGTCATCATATTATGAGCAATCAAAGTTGTTATCATGGGTTTGGGGGGCTTATTTCTTAGGTTTGTGCTGATATTTGATCTCATCAACTGCAGTGAAGTGAGTGGAGATAGGGAGGTGCAGCGGACTATGTTAGAGTTGCTCAATCAGCTTGATGGATTTAGTAGCGATGATCGGATTAAGGTTTGTTAATGCTCCTATAACTGCTAGATCTTCTTATTAACTCCTTTTTAGTCGGTGCTAGTCATGACTGGAAGGTCCTCCGAGGTTTTGAATTCTTTCTGTACAGTGTTGTGTTTTGGCTCTTTATGTGCGGTATGGGCATTTGCTTTTGTAGGATCCAGTCTTTGACATTCAGTGCTTTTTGACTTGGCCAACTTTACTGTGACGTGGAATAAGATCATCTTATTACTATTTCTGATTACAGAAGTTGCTAATAATAGAGCTCCATGTAAATTTCAGGTGATAGCAGCAACAAATCGTGCAGATATCCTGGACCCTGCTCTTATGCGTTCTGGTCGATTAGATCGCAAAATTGAGTTTCCACATCCGAGTGAAGAAGCAAGAGCTCGTATTTTGCAGGTGTGGCTCTCAGAAATGCTTCTTTTACTGTCTTTGTGCATGTTATCTTTTCTTGCTTTGAAATCTTTAAATTGTTTTACATGATTGATCTTGTAGATCCATTCAAGGAAGATGAATGTTCATCCAGATGTCAACTTTGAAGAACTCGCTCGGTCCACGGATGACTTCAATGGGGCGCAACTAAAAGCTGTTTGCGTTGAAGCAGGAATGCTAGCTCTTCGCCGTGATGCTACTGAGGTGCTCTCTCTCTCTCTCTCTCTCTCTCTCTCTCTCTCTCTCTCACACACACACACACACACACACACACACTTCTTGAATTATCAGGTGTATTTTGTATTTCTAAAATTTTTGAGCTTTCATGGGAACAAGTAAATTCTGAGAGTTGCTGTTATCTTATAGGTAAACCATGAGGATTTTAATGAAGGCATCATTCAGGTTCAGGCCAAGAAGAAAGCAAGCTTGAATTACTATGCATAGACAAGTGAAGATTTTCTTCAGGCATTCAAGCTTCACCCCTGTAGTTTGTTTAAATGTGATGGGTTGACCTTCGTTTTAATGTAAACCTTGCTCAAATACTTGGAAATTTATAAGTGTAAACCGTGAGATTCAAAAAAATCCAGGTTTTTTGGGAGAATCCATTTTTTGGGTCTCATGATTGTTGAGTTTCATTAATTAGTTGGGTCAGAGGATTCGACATATCAATGCCACCGCATGCAAGATGTCATTTTCGTCAATTTGATTTTGGCAGTCTCAAGGGGGTTGAGGTTTAGACTTCGTTATACAGGATCTAGTAGAAGAGTCTCACGTAAACAAAGATGTATGCATTATATTTCTAACCGACCACCGTATGTTCTTGGCAAGCAAACCGGGTTATCTTTAGCTCAATTTAGACAAAACGTGTAGACAATATGAAGGTAAGATTATGATGTTATTTGACGATACCACTGATACTAGCATATTTCTTAAGCCAACCGTCCCTCTGCCAGAAACGCAAGTGGAAACAGCAGCGCACAATAAACAAACACAAGCCTATAATTTTTTTTATTCCTCGGCCGAATGAAGTATGTGTGTGCGCGTACATATATTCTCATCGTCAGAAACATACAATATAACAGTAAAAATTTGAAACCACAGCTCCTTAGAACACAAGTTTTTAAAAGAAGAAGAAGAAGCTAAATATGGCTGGCTTATAAAATCCCAATTACTAAACTAAGTCTCACTGCCATAACAGATTAATCGCTACTCCCGAGACTTGACTTGATAATTAACACTTAACTTCCTTCAATCCATACGCCAAGTACAGAAAAGTTGGATCGGTAGCACCCTCCTTGTAGTATGCAAACACAATGCATCCATCGTCATGCATGCTCTCCCCCACAAAACTGCATCAACGAACAAACGACTTCACTAGTTAATACTGCAACTAAGAATCTATCAAATATTATCCAGGATGAAAAAGAAGAACATGGAGCAAGACGCATACAATTGAAGGTCACTGAGCTTTGAAAGCAGGTACTTGGTTGCTCCTTCAATGTGCTTCTTGAACAACTCTTGCTTCTCTTTCTCCAATTTGGGCGTTAACAATTTGATGTACCTCTTCATGAAGGTAACAAATTGCTTCTTGTCAAAAGCAGGTTGCTCCTGGTAATGGTGACAAATAAACTATGTAAAACATCCAGAAGGACGAGATCTGAAACAGTAAAATCATCATCTAATTCTGTTCGTAAATCCACTAACCTGAAGCCTGAAGGTGTCAACAATGTCGACAACCTTGACAGCTTGGTCATCAACGCCTTCATCTTCGCCGCCACCTTCTGCAGAAGGGTTAGCCCCAATGTCTACATCAACTGCTCCTTGAATAACCCACTGCCATCAGCCAAAATCATGTTTAGAGGTTGAGACCTCTCTTATTTCATAGGTTGAGAATCACAATAAGAAATTGTCCAGATTTCAGAAACAAAAAAAGGACACAGAGAGTAAATACTAACCTTTCCTTCAACTTCCCACAACATTCCATTCTCAATTTCCTTGTATGGGAACGAGTCTGAGAGAAGCTCATCCCCTGAAGTTTAAAACTCAACAACAAAACATGAAAATAGAAACAAACCAACAACCAATAAATATATCTATAATTTCTAGATTATTTTTTCCAAGTTCTCCGAAAAGGAAACTAAGCCAAACACACGTAAATCAAAAGCTTGAATTCTCATAATTCTGATGTTGGCATGCAGCAAAGAAAAACAATATAACAGATCCTCCGAATAAACAAACAAACAAACACCACCCTTTTCATAATTTCAAGACATCACGCAAACACACCAGCTAGTACTTCTACCTTCTACCGGGAATTCTAGTTCATGACAAAAAAAATTGAACAGAAATCAATGAAAATTTGGAAGAACATGAGGATTACCCGTTAGGAGATCCTGAAAAACTAGCATGTTTGATGAATATTTCGATTAATTCTCTCGTTTGAATTCAATTAGCCAACTGAAATAAGAGAACTGGAAAAGCCTGATCGTCTTTCGCAAGCTTCGGGCGGTGGGTATTTTACACTGGTGAGGGTTGCACGAGGGGCCAAAAACTCCATAATCCTAATTTTCCTCGGCGAAATTTCAGTTTGCTCTCATCATAGACCACAATGTTACTACACACCGACCTATAATTAAGGGTCATAACCGACTAAATTTTCTTTTTCATATTAAAAATAAAACTTAATCTGGTTGTGAAAGTCCAAATTTGTCACGTGATAATTTGGATGTCAACGTAGTCACACAGTTTTCATGTCAGAAAATCTGTGTTGCTTGCCTACTCGAGAGGAAATGATTCAGTAGAATGCACGTCACTGTTACTGCAGCAGTGATTTTCCTATTTTATTCTGAGGACCAGCAGCCGGACTTTGTAGGATAGAGGCCAGATTTTGGATTATCAGGCAATCAGAACACCGAACATCTGTTGATAGAAGCAGGAATGATTAAAGAATGGTTATGATCATCATGTACCGAATTGGCCCCACGGGGACAAGAACATCCATGGTATCGAGACATATTCCATAAGATTTTGCTTAGTGGCATTGGGATAAAGCTGGCTGCTGCTACCGGATCTTTGTCCTTGTCAATTACCCATGTGACCAACGTATACACATTAAGGAATTTGCCATATCACCCCCATTCCTGTTATTATTAACATACACACACTTTTATATATATATATATATATATATATATAGTATGTATGTATGTACGTACGTATGTATATATGTTGTTATACAAAACATTTATTATAATCCTAGCATTTAATTTTTATATTAATTTCTAATTAGGGACCTATTGGGTATAAATGGATAAGTTCTGGTATTGTTTTTGTAAAAACACAAAAGCTCTAGAACTCCAATGTTACTGCTCGATTCATTTACTCAGTGATCCGGATCAGATACCGTTAATATTGGAGTAAGACTACGATCGTGCGGAGCCGATGATGCAAACAAAGAAATCTACTGCAAACAGAACCAATCCAACGAAACTGATCTTATCTCAGTGCGGATCGATATCTGTCCAATGATCTATTCCCATCATTAACTACGGTGCACCTACTCACAAATGTACCTTGTCAGCCCCACAAACACTTGAGGTAAAAAAAAAGTAATTTTATATAAAATATAAAAGCAGAAGAATAGCAGCGTTTGATGAAAGGAAATAATAGAGAGAGAGAGAGAGAGAGGAAATATTAGCTCATACCGAGACAATAATGGCTAAAGACATTTGGGCAACAACTACCAAAATCAATCAATCCACAGAGACCACCAAATTTAATCTGAGCCCTTCATCTTTCGACCTTTGAACAGCGGTTATTGACGGTCATCCAACAGTTGTAAATCTACAATTTCAAGACAGACAAGCGAAAAATCGAAACACAGAGCGAAAGAAATTCATTTCATTTCATCTCCACGACTCTCTGCTAAATCCAATTAACATAAAAGGAAAAACGATAATCGAATTCAACTGTTATTAAGTTATTAGGCGATTACCTTTCGGGTAATTATTCAACGAATTAGGGTTCTTGGATTGGCGATTTTCGTTAAATATGGGATTTGGGAACAATGGCTACGACGATAACGACGCGGTTGTTGACGACGGCGATGGCGGTGTCGGTGATTGTAACACCGTTGGGAAAAGCTTTGGCTCCGTTTCCTGCTCGATTTGCCTCGAATTGGTCACCGAGAATGGGGATCGATCGTGGGCCAAGCTTCAATGTGGTCACCAATTTCATTTGGGTTAGTCAAAATTCAAACTTCTGAATTAGGTTTATTTTGATCGGTTTAGGCTTGAGCTGATGAGATCTAGGTACAATTTTGATAATTTAATGACTTGAGTATGCTTAAATATTGTTCTTAATCATAGTTTTTGGGTAATTTGTTATTTTTATTACATACTGAGTCTTTTTTTTTATAAGAAAACACGGGCTTACATTAGCCGAGAATAGTTTAATCATTGTATAAAGATGTTTTAGTGGGATATTTGTTGGATTGCAGTTGACTTATTTGTGTTGTTTGCTGAAATCGTTGATTTGACCATTGGACTGAGTTTTTTGTTATCATCATTGTAATTACGTTTAGAGATCAGAAATTGATAATGGAAACTGAAGCATATTCCTGTCTGGGAATTTCTGAAATGGCAATGTTATTATGTATTTTTCCATAATATGTAACTAAAATGGAGCAATGAGTTGTGGCTTTAGGAGAAGAACAGGTGACGTGAATGCAATAAATGGGGTGAATTAGCTTTTTGCAATATTTGGCGGTTGTTGAAAGGTTTGGCAGTTAATTGAATTTTTTTGAGTCATACATAGCGTTCGTATGGTACTACTAAAGATGTCTAATAAATAAATGATTTGGAGACAATATGCCCTGAAGTGACATGTATCATGCATGTTTATTTTTAATGGAGTGTATTTTCAAAATTTAGAACATCTTTTAAAATCCTGTGAGAATTACTTTTATGCGCAATACATTGTTTAAGTTTATCAGTTTGATTATGTGCTGTATAATGTATTAGTGCCATTGAACATATCCTTTCTTAGTTTATAATTGCTTTTTGTCATGATTGTCTTCAGATTGCATTGGTTCAGCATTCAATATAAAGGGTGCCATGCAATGCCCTAATTGTCGAAAAATTGAAAAAGGCCAATGGCTTTATGCAAATGGTTGTTGCTCATATCCAGAATTTAGCATGGATGACTGGGCCCATGATGAGGATCTTTATGATCTAAGCTACTCTGAAATGGTAAAGAGATGAAGTTTTTGTTCGATCACTTTTATGCAGTCTTAAATATGTGGTTGCCCAAATATTTCCCTTGCTTACTTAGTCTTTTTTTCCTTAAATTATTGATGTTCGTGATTACAGCCTTACTTTTGCAACATAATATGTTGATTTGTCTTCCTCGTTCATGCTCATAGTTATGTCTTCTGCTGGGGTTATAATTTATGCTGACAACATTCTTGATTTGTATCTAGTTTTATTTTGAATTTATATCAGATTATCATAATACGTACAACAAAAATGTCAGCCCAAAAAATTGTTTAAGAGATTTTTATCCATTCACATTGAGGTCTCATAGTGCGTTCAACATAATAGTAGACTTTCTCTAGATCCAAATGATTATTTTCAGATTTTATTGATTAGGAATTTTTTAAAGCAAAGCACCGTTGATTCTTCGAATCAGTGAGCAACAAGTTTCAATGTCCACGCTTGTGGTTATTGAGGCTATAGGCTTGAACAAAAAGGCACAGCCAATATTTTGATTTTCCAAGGCCAATAGGGAGAGTTTCTACCATTCTACTTGAATATCACTGTTGTTCATGAGGTCTTTTGTAACTTTGGTTTATGCCTCCAATTCATCAGCTTTTTATTGTGTTTTTTTGGTTTTATTTTCATTTATTTTATGACAGCAACAAATCAACTTCATTGTTAGTCTTTAGTTATTACATGTATGTGTTTGACACAAGGTAATACTCTGATTAAACTTTACACGTTACTTAATGTTTATTGTCATTTCCATTTGCAGTCCTTTGGAGTTCACTGGTGTCCATTCGGTAGCTTAACACGACTTCCTTCATCTTTTGAGTAAGCTTTGTTTTGCATATTGGAGCTTTCTTCTTAACTGCTTTGTGCTTCAATTCCTGGGCTCAAAATTTTTGTTTTCTTGCTTTGTCTTTTCCATATTTCTAACTTTTTTGCATGTGCATTTCATGGAGGAATTGTTTGCATAAGTTTTTAATGGATAGTTCCTATCGAGAAAGAGGGAAATCCATAGAGAAGAGGCTTCCTCATTGAACAATGCAAAAGTAAAAATTAAGAGATCGGAAAAACTGAGATCCCTATAAGTTAAAACGAAAATATTTTGGCCATTGGTAGCTCCTTTGCTGATAATTCAGCTCCTTTGCTGTTCTTCGACAGTTCAAAGGCTGCAATCTGTCTCTATCTGCATCTCTATGGATGCTGACATGTGCGTTTATCATGCTTAACCTCAACTGTAAATTTTCCTTTGACCACGATTAAATAAACATTCTACTACATGTGAGATGCATTGTGAACATGATCTGAAAGAGTTTTAACGAGGGACAGGATATGATAGTGCAAATGCAACAGACTTGTGTTTTCTAATTAGTCATTTTAACACATTTCATGTACTAGCCTGAATACAAGATGTGATGATAATCTATTCCAATACAATTTATGAAATTGATACTTGGATATTGACTGCATGTATTGGTGTGCTTGAGTTGTTGGCATATTTTAGAACCAAGTGACACCTTAATTTAGTGCAAAAGTTTCATAAAATTTATTATGAATAGATAGATAATAAAGAATGTGAAACTATAAAAAATTTCATAGGGACACTGACGAAGTTATTTACTAATGAGGATGGCCACTGTGAAATTTGAGATGCTGAATATCCCACCATTCTTAAACTTATAAAGACCTTACTTGATTACTGAGGTGTGGTTGCACATTATGTAGATCCTGTGTCACACTGTTTGGAAGCATTATGTGATCTTTAAGTGCCATTGAGCATGGAATGTTGCCATAATTTGCCATATCAGTTACCTCTTGGACATATGAAGATCTCACCTATTTCTACTTATAATTTCTTTTACGAGATTCTACATGGTTTAATAGATTTCTTTTAAGAAAATAAACAGTGATGTTCTTTTCGGTTTAGAAATTTTAGTGATATCTACAAATTCTGCATTAAAAGTGATGCATCGTAGAAATTTTTCTGTCATTTGGATATGATTATTATTCTATTTTTCTTCTTTAGGTTCCACTGGTGTAATGTTTCTTCTCATTATGCTCATTTTTTATTTTCCAGCTAGTCATTCTAGTTTTGTCTACTTGGATTGCTACTTTGAGCTTCTAACTTTTTGCCTGTTTCTCTTACATGTTCTCTTTCTTATACTTTGCAGGGAAGAATTGTCATCAAATGCATGTAAGACATTCCTTTTTATTATGCATAAATAAGTATTTTTAGGGTGGTAGGCTCAGTGAGTGATATATTGATTGAAGTAATTTTATAATGCAGATCACGATCTACTGGGACAACATGCTGTCTTTGCTGAACATACAGCTGTATCATCTGCTACTCAACCATGTCCATATATTGCTTACTTTGGACCCATTCATCCCACGTCTTCAAGCACCAATGGAAGTGTTTCAGAAAATGCTAATTTTAACAATCCTTGGAATGCGTCAGTACACAGTGACATGTCAACATCGTATACTTTCTCCCCCATGGATCTCCATTATCACAGTTGGGAGCAGCATTCCTCTCCCTTCTCAACATCTAGTAGTCGAATTGCTAGCGGTGATCAATCTTCAGTTGCTCCTGTCTCACAAAGGTTGGGAAGGACCAGTTCAGATATGCCAAGATCTGGATCTTTTATGCATCCATTCCTTGTTGGTCACAGGTATCCTTGATATATTTCTTGTTGGGTGCTTGACTTTTCACAGGTCATTTATTTCAAATGCTAACTGCAATACTCAGTAGTTAATTTAGCTTGTAGAATACCTTACATGGTAAGAGGGTCAAAATTCTCGTTCCATCCTTTTTCCCTTGTCAACATGCAAATTGAATGCCGTCCGCTCCTGTTATATAGAAGTAATTTTTTTTCTGCAATTGGAATATATATTTCTGTTAAATATATGTAGATAACATGATTTCATTTTATGGAGTGCTAGAGGGGGGAGTTCAGTTCCATCCTCGATGGTACCTCCGTACCCAGGCAGTAATGCTCGGGCACGTGATAGAGTGCAGGCTCTTCAGGCATATTATCAACAGCAGCAACCTGCCAATTCAGCAGCCATGCGCACTCCAATCATCCCTGGTACCCGAAGGTCTAGCAGTCATAGAGGTACAAACCAAGTAGTTCCGGTTGCCTCGTCATTGGACCAAACTGGTGGCTTCTATTTCTTCCCATCGGGTACATCTGGTCGCAACTTCCCAGACCCCGAAAATCCTGCATCAAGTCGCTTCCGTGTATGGGAAAGAGATCACTCACATTCATTCTCACTGAACCAGCTTGACAGAGATTCCAGTTGGGTTGCATTCCATCAGGCAGCCGGCGGCACAGATCCAGGCCTTAGGCCCAGTAGCTTGCGCCGAAGGCATGGATCTGAAAGGATATTGTCACAAAATCAGTCATAGGCTTTCTTTGTGCTATTCCGGGTGAAGCAAAACTACCACCACTATGACTGAAACCCAAAATTATGTGTCTGATTAATCATATACAATGCTTGGAGTCTGTCGATCAACTCAGACTGAAAATGCCTTGGGAGTGGCCTTGAAAACGTTCTTTTTTTTCTTAGCCACGTGGCGATGTGACGGACTTATGGCTTCCTCTAGTTGCTTTGCCTTTTTGAGGATGTAAAATAAGATCTCGTGTTGGATGGCAGGACCGAGAATTTGGACATGCATTTCGGCTTTTTCTGTCTGAAATTGTCTGCAGGGTCTAAACTAAGACTAGTTAAAATAATGGTACCTTAAAGATCCGAGTATTTTAAAACTTTCATGGTCCTGATCTTTATGCCTTCAATCTTTGAACATCGGGATTGTCCCAAACACAAAATTTTGGGGTGACAATCATGGCACCTCCAAAACTTAACGATTCCTAATTTTACAAAAACCAAGCGGGTCGTTTGTTTTTACCTCTTTTTTTGGGTTAGATTGAAAGTGCCAACTATTCCTAATAGCTCCCTCTCGTATTTTTTACGGTTATAATGACCGCGATAGGGTTTAGCGATGGAAACATGACAAAAGTATTTTAAAAAACAACAAAAATCATCAATCACGTATACGAGTCTTCAAGTTTAGATTACTACCTTTCACTGGGATACAACAACAACAACATTATCGTTTACAATATTAGCGATTCAAATGTAATAGAAACTATACCAATATCCACTTCTTATTTTAAAATCCTGGGGTGAAAGGGATTGAGAGATGCTCTGGCTATGACTCCCGCTTGGACTGCACTCTCTTTAGCTTTCACTATCATGCCTGTTATGAGGCTGCACGTTCATTATCAAAGATCAAACAAATAATATCACATCATTTAGTCCACAATGAAATCAAACTCTCTCACTAGCAAAATTTCACCGGCAAAATTTGAGCTTGGGTTCAACTTACTGATGACATTGAAGATCTAGATCTTGAATGGGATCTGCAAAAATTTCCAGAAACAATCCATTTCAATAGAATAATCCTTTATTAACATTTGATCCAAAATCCTCAACGCCATTTCCACCTCATTTTGAACATATAAAGAAATGAATAATTACCATTAGTCTTAGCAGCAACCAACAAATAAGCATAAAACCAGTATCTTACAGTTCTACCTCACCATTTAATGATTAATCCTTTTCCAGCAGGCAATAAGAATCCGAAAAGAACAAATGCAGAAGTACAAAAATACCAAAGCAAAAAACAATCGACCAGCTTTTATCACCAAATTTATAAAAAAAAACCCAGTCATGGGCTGAAGTTTTGAGGTGGGCTGAAGTTTTGAGGTAGGCTGTATATGTCTTGAGTTTGTCAACGACTCTGATTTGTGGTGTGCCTAGTACCAAACCAATTGCACCTAAATCATTGCATCCAGCTTTAAATTGCACCCTTCCATCTACACTGTTCCAATTAGCACTCATATGGAACACCAATGCATAACATATTAGAGTCATAATCGATTAGGGTTTGCCCACAGGTGCTCATCAACAAAAACAGCATTACCTCAGAAAACCAAATGAGTAGCAGGCATTTAAGCACCACATCCCATCAAGTTCCTAACATCCAACTCCACAAGTTGCCGCAAAAGTGCCAGATCTAGCAAACAAAGAGGCAACCTTCATAAACAAGGTATGATAAAAGGCTGACCTATGGCCTTTTTTCCGATTTTCTTCTTCCAACTTCGGACAATAAAATCTTTGTTGATCAAGCCCATGATACAGTAAAAAGGTTCATTTGAAAAAAATACTGAAAAGAATTTTGACTCGGAACTTGCCCAGTAAAATGACACAGCAATACTTCTCTCAGATCTGTCACAACTAACACATTGAGGATAAACAAGGAAAAATTTCATACTCAAGAGCCGCACACACAACAAAAGGTTCTGTTGCCACAGATAACTGAGAATGCAATGAAAACTTGACATTGATTCAAACAAGAGGAAATTAATAAAAGGAAAAAAAACATTGAAAAGATAGAGGACTTCCCTCATGTGTTCATGACCAAAAGAATAAAAATTAGAAAAAAATAGGCAGGAAGAACAACTCTGCAATTGAGAGGCTACACAAAAGCAGTAAAGATTTGGCCAAGATAACCAGCAGCATAAAAAGATTAAGCTTAACTTAGTTTTGAATTCCTATAATGATGGATTGCTGTATTTCCTTTGTACCAGCCATCCCAAGCTGAGACCAAGTCCAAATAAAAAGACCTTATCCAAACTAGCTGTGAGATAGTTCTCAACCTCAGCTTAACCACTCTAGATTACACAAACCTGAATCAACCATCCATTAGCTGAACTTAAGCCAAGCTAGAGTCTCTTTGATTTCAAATACTGACCTTAGACCTAAGATCAGGAATAGACCAACTACATCCCTCGAGCAAGAAACTTATAAAGCCTCAAGCAGAATGTACTATAAAACCATACAAAAATAACTTAAAGCAATTATAGTAATGCAGTTGCTAAGCGTCACATCATCATACTACTTAGAGGATCAAGATTATAAATGTGGATTAACCTTGTAAAAAAAAGATGGGGCAAGATTATAAAAACGGATTTACCTTGTACAAACAATTGGCTATTTCAAGACAAAAATTAAAACAGAGTTGTGATCATAGTCACTAGGAAGCCCATCATGACAAGTAATTTTAAGTATGTCATAATATGCATGAATAAATGTCAGCTAGTACAAAAAGGCATGGACCATCAAAAATTCAGGGAAACAAAAAGGGAAGCAGGAAGAGAAATCATGCCAATACATAACTGTATTGTTTATGACAAGACAGCTGCAAACATACTTCTGTATGTTAGATGTACATCATTTTCAGGAATATTCCTGGATGTTAATTTAAATAGTATTATCTCAAGGAGTTGCAATACAAGTCATAGAGGATTGGGCAAAGATGTACCTCAAAATAGAGCGGAGTGATGATCCTATGAAAAACGCTGAGAAGCAGAACTAGCAGGAGATACAGATGGAGATCGTGAATATTTGCCCCCAGGAGAATAGCTGCAGAAACACATCTTAATCAATTGCATTCTGGCTAAAAACTAATATTATAAATTTTCCTCTACCAAACAACATAATCAGACCTCCTGCTCCTATGACTATAGCCACAGCTAGGACTACAAATTTTGCTCCTTGAATAGTAAGGGCTTCGGTTCGGCTTCAGCTCTGTGAATAATAAGGACTTTGGCTTTGGCTTCGGCTCCTTGAATAATAAGGATTACAACTTCGATTCCTCGAATAATAAGGGCTTGGGCTTTGAGAGTAGCTCTGCTTTGAATCATACTCCCTCACCTATGGAATAGAACTGGCTAAATGAAGCAATTTAAACACGTGCATTAAAATCCAGTAATCCGCACTGAAAAATTTCTCATGATGTACCTGTACATAAGCCTCGGAAAATGAATTCCGAAACTCAGAATCATCAAGTTTCTTTATCTACAGAGTCAAGGCAGAAAAAAATGTTCAGAGCACTATTAAAGGTCATTGACGCCAACCAACCCCAGCCCAATCAAAGCCTATAAAATCATCATAGCAAAATATAGTAAAGCTAACTCACAGCATATTTCATATCATCATAGGTTGTGTAATCGACAATTCCTGTCATACCTGCAGACATATTACAACAAGAGTCTCTCAAGAATCTCATGTAACAAATTCTTACATGCATTAAACTTGATAAACATGACGAATCTCCTGATCAGATACCCAGTGCTAAATCCCCCACTACCAAGATCCTCCCTGCTCATTGTCAAATCTCACTCCAAAAGGCATCAACACTGAGTTCTATAATAAGCCAAAAAGGGTCAATGACCTTGATTTTACACACTAAATCGTAGCAAGTTCAAATCTTTTACTTCACCCCATAAAATCTACATATATGCAGTTACTCGAAAGGATTGCGTCCACAGTCTAAGCAAATACAATTTCAACATCTACTTTCCATCTAAAGCATTACCACAATTCTATCCTTAGTTGTTAAAATTATGCGTTGTAACATTTCCTCTGATACTACTTACCATTACCCAGTGAAGAGTGAACTGACCACAATGTAAACAGAGTAAAAGAAAACTGATAAATTCACTTACCACGATGATCACAAAACACTTGAGAGAAAGAGACATCCCCAGCTTGACGCATGTGATCCTAATCATTGAACACAAACAATATCTATTTAACACAAAAAGGCGAAGAAGTTTATTTACCCATAAACATGAACAAGCAAGTGAATCTATACATGGTCCTACACACAAATGATACAGCAACCACTTAATGGGAAGAAGCATTGTACTGTACTCACCTTTAGGTCTTGCCATGAAGCAGAAGAAGGTAATCCAGTCACCAAAACTGATGGACAGGAAGCCATAAATCAATTCTCAGCTAAATACAATTTCTGAAAACACAAGTGATGTCAAAGGCAACACAAACCACGATAGTCTGTGCGCCTGGAGGCTCCACGGCTACCTCCACTACTGTCAATGCTATAACGATCCACTGATGATGAATGTCTTCGTCCCCCATGGGCAAGTTCCACCTAGAGAGGGAGAATAGAACAAACATAGTAACAAAGGCACAATAATGGTTGTCAAACAAAGAAAAACCAGAGAAAGGAAATAGGGTACGTGTAAGCTACTAACTCGCAATCAATAGCCATCAAAATTATAGCCGTCTCTACCACGGATTGCATCCTCAGCATCACGATAGTCTTCAAACTGCAATTTGAAAAGAGAGAATAATTGTTAAAAATAAAAAAGTAGAACAAGAAAACTGAAATATTAGGATGTAACCGTAAGATTGTCCAACTTCCAAAGTAGTTATCAACTCACCTCAACAAATGCATAACCTGGAGGTCTTGGTGGGATCTTCAAGTCAATGTCAACAATGGGCCCATACTGCAATTAAAAAGTTAACGTAATAAACAATTTATTCAATGCAAATCCATATCAAGCAACAAGAGGGATCAAAGAGATAAACCAGAATGCACCAGAAGATAATGCAGCCATACTAACACTAACAAAAGATTCTCCACCGTGAACTTTTATAGTAAGATAAGAGTAAATTCATTTTTTGCTGATAAAATGCCAGAGAAATTCTTCATTTTATGGTTTAAAAATGCAACGGCAGGACAATAAAAAGAAACAAAGTAAAGAAACTAAGCAAAGACCACAATAATAAATAAAATCTCATATCCATAAAAACTAAGCTGCCGACTAATCACTTGACAAACATGAAATAACAAAAAATTTTCACCCAAAATTTGTAAACCAGAATACACATAAAAGAAAAAAAAGAAACCTTGTAAAGCAAGTCTTCAACTTCTCTCACTCGAGTATCTCCCGGAAGATTTCCGACGTAGAGAGTACGGCTCGATCGGCTGCTCATTTTTTTTACTGATAAAACCAATTAAGAATAATTAGAACTCCTAAATTGCAAATAACATCAACTTATAATTCTACCTGTCCCTTGTGATGACTAGAAAATCATTAAATCCAGTACCAGATTGGATAGTGCAGTTTCAGAAGTGCAAAAACCGACAGAAAATCGATGAAATTAGAGCCAGAAAATTAACATATGAAAAGACACATGAAGAGGACGGAAGAACACGTACCTGGCGTTTGAACGAAGCTTTAAGAAAAAGACTCAATGATTGTGTGTTGTCACGTGTACGATATTGTCATGTCCACTCTCTCTTGATCCTACGGTCCAAAATGAGAGAGTCAGTGTTCATTTTTTCCTGCTTTGCTGCCCTTTTTCTTTTGTCTAGGACGACAAATTGGTTTAGCTACGAAATTTACGGGCAAGTCTCGTTCGTTCTGCGGTAGTTAAATATACGGTACAATGTTTCGTAATACCGTCGTCTCTTTTAAACTCTGGGGTGTAAAGATACATGCGACCGCTGGTACTGATTCTGTTATGAATTGCACTGGAATTATACTACCATTTGGAAGAATGGAAAAAAGGGTACTCCCACAGGGGGGAGATCAGTGAAATATTTAACTTCTTCGAAAATTATGATCGGTGGAGAGGAGCCAGAGACACAAATTTTCAATAACCAAGTTAAATACTCGAATATCTGAGGAAGAAATGCATAAAACTTCCCAGCCAAAAGCAAGTCTCAGAATGACTTGCGAGCAAAAGAATAATTTTCCAGTAAATTTCTTACGAGTCTGAAGGTTCTTCATCCGTGAGAAAAAGTAATAATATGTCTGGCTACTAGAAATAGTATGTCATCATATTCATTTCATTCAAGAATGTAAAATGCCTGTTTTTTTTTCCCCATAATTTATGAGTTGATCACTACCACACAGCAAGCTATAACAATATCAATGACGCTCAAAAGATTGATACAACAATCAAAGAATTGTAATGGAAAGGTGAAAAAACTAATGCCTCATTACGCAATATTATTCAAATAATTCATTCATTATTGACTGAGATACGCTGCACTGAAGGAAGTTAGTCCTTGTGTGAGTACGCAGCAGGTGGGAGTAACTTTGCATGTCTGTCGGCCTTGGATCCTGTCTTGTGGTCGTAGAATTCAACCACTGCAGCACCAGCTAGTGCGGCCAGGGTAAGGGCTTGGGCGTGCAACCTGAGATAAATAGGTACGCAGCATGCGATTAGTAGTGTGAAAGTAAATAAAACAATGTCTGAACTCTAAACTTGCAAATTCAAAAGCATTTACAGTAATAGGACATGGGGAAAGAAATCAAAGAAAACTAAGCATCTGTCACAAGGATTCTGCAAACTTCAGAACAGGTTCTAACAAGAACGAGTGCAATAGGAACCATTTTTTTGGAAATCCAAACTTAGATGGTTTGCCCCGAAGAATCGATACCCAAACCTTCGAGAAGCAAAACCAAATGCATAACCACTCAACCGTTTTTTCTTGCAAAACCGTTCTGCAAGTTCTAAAATAACAACAAATTCGAAGGGACTCATTCCTGCCTTTGAGAAGCAGAATTACACTTTACTTCCCTATTCTTTTCACTTTGGGGGCAACAGAAGTTAATCAGAGTAACACATTAAAAGAATCAACAAGCTTTGCGACTGACAGCCACATGACTGTATTAAGTTCCTAACCCCCCCCCCTCTCTGTCCATCTCTCTCTCCCTCTAAGATAAACCAATGCAACCATACCACTCACCAACACCATGACAAATAAGCTTGCTGAAGGTTGCAGCAACTGCTTGTGAAATTCACCACAGCAGCAATTGCCTTAACCTTCTCAACATATCCCCATAATCACTAACACCAAGATAAACCCACCACCACCAACTTTTCTTTGTCAGAAAGATTCATATATCAAACAAGATGATGATTTGTTATGCCAAAGAATTCGAGATAAATCACCTTTTACAGTTTAGTACTAAAAGAAAATTAAAAAGAATTAGTAACACAAAGCATCCATTAGGTTTGGAAACACGGGAGAGCTATAAGGGCATGGATTCAGGCATTAAAAACGAAAAAAGTCAGCCTACAAGGACGTCAATTGGGATGGAGACCCTGGAATTTCTGTAGTTGAAATAAAGTTCTGCTCAACAGACGAGAAAAAACACAAACAAGCCACAAATTGATCACATCAAGATTCAAAGGCATATGGGATGACTTATTCAGAATTTCCATTTATTCTGGGCAATCAAAGGGGAGCAAGAAGCTAAATTTACTCGTCCAATTTCACTAAATAAACAGCGAGCATGATTATTTTCTGAAAACCTTTAGCAACTAAACACAGAATAAGCATGATTATTTTCTCGATATCTCACAAATAACATCCATTTGAATAACCAAAAAAATTTAATCGATCAACAACGACTAAAAAAAAACAAAATTTAGCCCAAAAAAATGGAAACATGATTACGCATCAATAGTTACCGAGCGTGAATGATCTTGACGCTGGTTTTCATACTGGGTTGAGACCAATTGTACGCGATCGAGCCCGCAATCCCACTAAGCCATAAACACCCTAATCCACAAAAGAAACAAAATCTATATCAGCATAAAACAATTAAAAAAAACCCAAATGCGAAAAAAGATATATAATCCAATCGATTTCCTAGAATTTAAAGGATTCTTTTTTTGCAAAATGTAAAAGAAAAATTACCAACGGTTCTAAGCTTGTGTTCGACAATCCATTCCCTTGCAGATTCAAATTTTGACTTCGAGTCCGCCATTTTAGAGAAACAATGAGGAGTTTATTTACGAGAAATGAAGACACGAACAGAATAGAAACCCAGAGACGCTTTTGTAGGAGAGGAAATTCACGACGAAAGGGAAAGCGAAAATGGAAACCTCTTAACAAATGGTTGGCGGGGGCGGTATTCCAAGTCAACACACTAAATATATTCTTCTGGTCAAGTGATGTGACGTGGGATTTTGATTTTCTTGGCAATTATCACGTGTGTTAAATTGCACATTTCGTCCCATGTTCATGTTCTGTTTGGTATTGCCATCAATGGAGTTAACTTGTGAAGGAAATGATAATTTGAGACACACAAAACAACTAGCCAGTCTTAGCTTGCTAGCTATTATTACAAGCAGAGTAGAAATCAAAATCTTCCTCTATAAACAACACATAAGCCCTCGTGCATGCATGTGATATGCTTTTACAAAAGCATCGTCATGTTCATGCCTCATCACCCGATTTATATTAGTATTAGGCATAGCCAACTCAATTGATTCAAGTTAGTTTCTTTCATCGATCACTTATGAAACTCTTGCGCCCAGTTCTCTCATTCTTCTGCTTTCTCCTCCTCTTTCATGCAATGCAGCATAGATTCTCGAAACTTGTGGGATTAATGCGACGTATTAACTCGGGGATTCGACACCTGATACGTGAGCAGCCTGAACCTATGTTTGCTCGGCTTCCTTACGGCGAAACCTTCTTCAAGAATGCAACTGGTAGACGTTCAAATGGGTTGCTAAGGAGTGATTGTTTCGGCATGAACTCAATTTTCTTCTTCTTGGTAACTTGGTTATTTACTTTTCTAGGAAAGTTTTTGATGGCTTATGTGTTGTTTGAATACAAATCTCTAATGAATCAACAACGTGACTAAACTGACAATCCTAATGAGAGCAGGATTTAAAATTTAAACTTATTGTATCACCCCTAAAAAATTAAACCAATCGACCTCCATAACATGTACCGTTTTCATTTATTTGTGTAGTTTTCTGTAAAATTCAAAGAATTTATGGAGGCTGCATTATAATTTATGAATTCAATCCTTAATTTTGCAGCAATATCAGCTGCTCTTCCCTTTATCGATGCCCGCTTGAATCGGAACACATCAATATACAGTGGTGGTCATGGGGTGAATTTTGCTGTTGCTGAGTCTACTGCTTTACCTTCACATGCATTTGCAGATAAGAAAAATTTACCAGCGCGGGCAGCTCTTCTCTCAGTACACAACTAGACTGAACGTTCACCTATTTAGATGGAATATGCTCAACGGTGCAGGTAAATGCTTTCAAGATTTTAAGTTCTGTGCTCCACGTTTCAGGTCTTCCATTAAAAGCTATTTTGTGTTGTGGTTGTAACGTTATATCGGATATAATACGGTCGAGTTTAAAATTATGAAATGATTTACTTTTCTGTTACGTATGTTGGGCAGGCAGTTCTGAGAAACTTAAAAATCCCCTCTTCGTGGTTGGAGAAATTGGAGGAAATGACTACAATTGTGCACTATCTCGAGGCAAAACCATTGAGGAGATTAAGGTCATGGTGCCTGAAGTTGTCCAAGCCACAAAGGATATGTGGGCACAACTCTTCTCGTTTTCCTACACTATAAAATCAATCAAAATTGCTTTATCTGTAACACCGTCTATAGCAAGGACGAGATTATCAAGCGAAAGTGGTTGACAAAATTTCAAATGTCATGGCTAGAAAATTATACTGGGTTACACACACACATGCAGAGGGTGCCAAACTTTTTGGATATTTCTGAAGACAAAAGCTGGTTCAAATTCAAAAGAGTTATTATTGATTATAGTATACTTCTGCACGATTCCGAATTTTACTCTTTGATTTGGTTTCAGAGTTTTTGGTTACGATGCTACTCGTGTGGCTGTCCCTGGAAGATTCCAATAGGCTGCTTTCCCAGTCCATCTCCCTGGGTTCAACACCAGTGATTCCACTGTTTACTGAATGTGATTCGAATTATTAATCGGGTAGTGGATAAAAATTAGTTGAACTAAGCTAGAAAAAGATGAGTTAGTTGAACAAGTAATTCAACTAGTTGGAGTGTTTGTTTTTTTCATCGAAAGTTAATTACTGTAGTTAATTATTACATTATTTAAATAATTATTATCCTGTCAAATTTAAAAGAATCAATACAATAAAAAAAATTCTTATTTTTTTGAATTATTTTAATAAATTTTTTAAATTAAATTTTAATTTTTAACAGTTTACTGTAAAGAAATCCACAGCCTCAAGAACTTGAGCAACTTGTCATTATATCACAATGTAAAGTTTATTAATTGTATGCATTTCCTCGTGTCCTGAACTTCAAAACTAAATGTGAAAGTACAACAATCAATATGTATGGTTAAAACACCCAGCTTTACTTGACAATTAGTGATTTTCTTGTAACTGCAAAGTTGGAATTAGAAGGAAACTGTACTTCTTTCTTTTGAATTCAATAATATTCACACGCCGAAACGATAAACACCCTCTTATTTTGTGCAAAAGTCTAAATTTGGTGGCACAAATACAATATATACCATAAGCAAATGTTAGTATTTATTGGATATTCAGTACCCCCAGTTTGACCGGATGATGTTTGCCTACTTCAATTGGAAAATGGTAAAAGGATGCAGCTAGTAAGCGTCGCTAATCCCATGATTATTCTTACGAATAATCCGGCCGGCTTCATGTTTGGACATTTTCTGGGCTAAGCTCGTGCAAGAAGTAAATGTGCTTTTGGTGCCTGAAATTTTCCAATCCATGGCCGTAAAGGAGCGTTGGTAGCTCTTGAGTCTTCCTTTTCTTCTTGTAAAACCAATAAAAATGACCTCTTCTGTAACACCTAAAATTCGACATTACACTCGATGTATTAAGGGAGAAGTAAATGCTATTCTCATTTCATTTTCTTGGTTTTCTTTTTCCTGCCAAAATCCTCGGGGAGAATGACGAAGATAAAGAGAATAGGTATAGGAGTTCGAAAATTAATAAACTCGAGTTGGGGAATCAAATCCACTTAGGAATTCTCCCTGCTCTTCCCGAAACCACCAACACGACACAAGTACTTCTTCTCCTTGGTTACGCAAAACAAAAAGGACAAAGAAGAAAACTCGCGCCCAACACGCTACCCCCAAGGTGCATTTTTCTGAATTCTGCACCATCCCATCGTTTTTCTGTCTTTCACCGCAGCAGCCGTGCCATCACCACTTTCTGGGTCGAATACTTCATCATCACATCATGCCGTGTTAATTTCAATAATTTAATAGTAGTGGGCTTAAAAAAAAGAAATAATTGAAAATGAAATTATATTATAATTTATTCTGATTATTTTTTTAAAAATAAATTAGAGACAGTTTGTGATGAAACAGAACGGTGAGCAAATCTCGGTTGAAAGAAGAAAAAGAAAGGGAATGCTGTATTTGGCGGCAGAAAGTATCCCTCAAACTGACCCCCATGTATACGTTAACTATAATTTATGGGTTGTATTGTCGAGGTTCTTAAATTTTTTGATTTTTCACAAATAAACAAATACTTTTGTATCTTTAACAAATAGGTTCTCAAAATTATTGAAATAACCTTTAATTTGACGTTATATATTTTAACACTATGTTAAAATTAAAAAAAATAAAATTCTAAGGGTATTTTTATCATTTTTCCAGGCTTTTGGGGATATATTCATAACAAATAAACAAATTATGTCTAACAGATATTATTATCAAACACGTACAGTCGAGGACTACTCTCAGCATCCAGGCAGCTTGATCAAACCAGTAAGAATAAGATTCACTGCTCCGGTTGTCAAATCTATTATCCATGGCACATGCTATCAATTCTCTTGACAATTCGAATCCAAAGGAATTCTCTTTACAGCACGTGCACATCACGTGCCATTGTATTCAATTCTTACTGGGTAGTAGGTTTCTCTCTCTGAAAGCGAGAATCGTGATAATGAGTTGTTGTTGTAATTAATTACTCGCTCACAGTCTTGATTGAATTTCTCAGATGGGTTACTGAATTTTCCTTTTTCTTAAAAAAATTGTGGAAGTGGGCATTTATGGCTTTTTCTACAGATTGAAAAAACTTGTGATTGCTTTCGCTTGGGGTCTCCATAAAGAATGCCCACTTCAAGACTCAATCTCTTTTAATTCTCACTTTCTCTCTCTCCGTCTCTCTATGTTTTAAAAACTTGTATATAAATGCACGTACTTGCTTTGGCTTCTTTTCTTCCAAACCTCAGCTCTCTCTTTTGAATTTTGTTCACGGAGCTTTGCTGTTGCATATAGTCATGGTGGGTGGGTAGCTCTTGTTGGAGAAGCAGGGCACGTGCAATTCACATGTATACATTTTCATGACTTTGCACGTGCTCCCCTTCCCCAACACGTGTTTCTCACTCTTTCCCCTCTCATTCTCCATGCAGAAAGAAGAAGATTGTAGTTTTATCCATTCTCATATGTTACAGGTTCGTTTCTTGAATTTCGTCACTTTTTATTCCTTGTTTCCGTCATACAGTTGAACTTCGTCATATAACTTCAATTTTCAAATGAATGTGCATATATTTTTTGATTCTTTTGTTGGATATGGCGCCATGATCGTATTGCTGTTAGCTTTTCGATAATAATACTGTCTGCTTTTAACTTCTGCTTGTTTAATGTGGCCTGCTTGTTTAAAAATCTGAAGGAGGCAAGGAGCTACGCAGCCTAAGTTATCACTGTAAAACTGTAGTCAAGGCCCACATAATATTAAAAAATCACTGTAGTTTTACAGGCTAAACATGTATCTTTAGCTAGACATTGTTAATTTAGATGTGAAAATTGAGCAGAACTTATGTAGTAATAACTATTGAGTCCGGAGCTTGTTGGATGAGGAAAATTATCAACATCAGTGCTATTTGCCAATGGAACGAACTGATATTGTATTAAATTCCGAAGGGACAAGTTTTTCTCGACTCGTCGAGATAAAGTTCTTGTTATGGACGGGAGTTTCTGATCCTGACGAGATTTGAACGAATTAAATACAACCCAGCACAGTTTAAGCTCAGTTTAGTGCTTGCCCTTAAAGTCAACTGTTTTCTTTGCGCACTAGTAAGTTAATTAACGCACGCCAGTTTCACAGTAACACGCATATATCTATCCATTTAGTTAACGAAAAAATATACCGACATGGAAACACTGCTGCGTGACCTCTAATTTGACCTATACGCCCTGATTTTTTGGTTATGGAGAAGGAGAATCCATAAGCTAAAGCAGAAAGGACACGCATGATTACGAATGAATCTGTCCCGGTTAATGGCGTAAGGTTGATGAAGTGGTAAGCTAAGCAATTAAGTTTTGACAGAGTCCAGCAAAAAAGAAGAGTAAGCAACTGGTACTTTCACGGTTTCACTTTTACCCTAAGAAAGTGGGGGACTCAGTCTTGGGTGGTGAAGGGTTCGTTTTTGATAGGCCGTGAAGATGTTGGAAATTGAAACGGGAAAGGAGACAAGAAATGCAGTAATGCCTGCCCAGATATGGAGAACCTTAAAACGCAAGCAATGGTCTCAACACACGCTGCTCTTTCTGCTAGCTAGCTGTATCATATATGTGACAGGTTCATGTTATAATATGCTACAAGTTACATTCAAATATACTGTATACTTTCAAAACTTTTTCTATTGTAATTTTATTTTGTAATTCTTAAATATTATATTAAAATAATTGAAAATTATACACTACGATAGAATGTGGCGTATTTCTCCCCTTTCGACGGTCATGAGTTTAGTCGGAGGAGAGAGAGAGAGAGATTGACGTACGAAGGAGGGGCTGTATTACGTATTGTAGGTCTCTGTACACGCAATGCAGAAGCTCAGATCTCGAGGTTGAGGAAGACAATGTGAGCCAATGATTATGTCATATGCATGCAGGCAGCAGCCTGGCTGAGTATATTTAACTCACTCAGCCCCTACTGGCCCACAACAAATTTCATATACAGCAGAAGCCGAATACCAACAATTCTTGTCATTGGGTTGGGAGCTCTCCCGATAGATTGACAGATTGCAAGTTAAGCATAAAATTACTGGATAATTTTATAACTAAAAATTAAAAGGATTTACAAAACATTTTAATCAATATTTTAAAAAGTAAGATAAACTACAATAATTACAGGCGTTATCTCAAATCAAGACTCCCGTCCCAGTTTAACAAAGAAAACTTTGTTGTCTTGTCTTGCTGCTGGATATTTATTAGTGGGCCTAAAATTCAACAAAGTCTATATCAGGTTGACTTAGAAGAGGAGACCCGCAACTGACAAGAAAAAACGGAGGAATTTTGTCATCTTCATTCAGCTTCAAGTGCCCAATTGCAGGGCATACTCTCAAGGATTTTGCATGTCTTTACCAATCTTACATCCGCAGGCCGCTCTCCTTGTTAGCCTCTTTACATTTCAGTACTTCTGCATCTAAACTGACTAGATTTTCTTGTGTGTGTATATATTATCTTTGTCTGCAAGCTTTCTTTCTTACGTCTATCAAGTAATTAAATTCACTTCGATTGCCTGTAAATTATAGGTAAGCGAAGTGAATTAAACCGTATCTGTTTACTGGCTTAAGAGAAAAAAATACATATTGATGGGTCAGAACTAACATCTAATGCAAATAAACTTTATTTACAAAAGAAATTTCCCACTGGCTTCGGCTAACTGTGATTAGTTAAAAGATTTTCTTACGCTACTTCCTAAGCCTGCAGGTTTATCTTATTCTCCTTCAAATTTCTCACACAAATGTGAAATAATTGTAGATTTTTGTTGGGTCATGAGCGGTAGCTTTCCCTACTTTTGGCATATTAGCGAGCTGTTCATCAGGATTTTACAAAAATCCGAATTCCTGCATCTCTTATATTGCAGCTATCTGATTTATTTTGTTGTCCATGTATTTTCTTAACTAATTATTTGTGTTTCAAATTCCATGCTTAAATCAAATGAAAGCATTGCATCGGTCGAATGAGTTGCTTTCCTAGAAAATTCAAACGTTCATCAAGCCAGCAGGAAGAAGAAACAGCACTAATTGGGAATGGCAGAATTTTTCAAGAAAAGTTGATTGCCTCTTTTAATGGTAGACGTAATCCTATTCGTTCCTTCCCCAATAAAGAGCTGAAGACAGCAATAAAGGACTGCATTGCACGGCAGACTGTATATACGGAAATCAAAGACTACAAACAGTACGGAGGTTTTTTCCTGGACCGTGGCTAAACTCTACTGATGAAGTACTATCACCTAACCAATATTGATGCATCCGAACATTGTTTCAATAACATTGTATATTCATCACAAATGAACACAAAAACATTTTGAAGTTTATGGAGACAGAAATCTCTACTTTAGTTTTCGAATGCGCAGAGTATGGTACTTTTTCTTATCGTCTCTACGGTCATTATCAATCCCGTTTTAGGCCTTTATTATTGACACATAGGTTAAAGATTGCAATGGAGATAGCCAATGCTGTTGCATATCTACACGTCGGATTTCCTCAGCCTGTTGTGTCTCGAAATATCGAGCCACGGAAAATCATCTTCTACGAGAAACTGTTTGATTTTTCACTTTTCAGGTCTATCCCGAAGGTAAAACCTACATAGATGCTAGTACCATGGTATTATTTGGATTTGGTGCTCCGGAATACCTTGCTACAGGTCATTACAATGAAAAGAGCGATGTTTATAGCTTTGGTACGTTACTGCTTGAGCTTTTGACTGGAAAAAGCATACGCTATCTTTCAGATCTTGTAACTGGTGATGACTATCTTTGACGGGATCGTGTGGAGAAATATATCAAGAGTGACAGATTTAACGAGATAGTAGAGTAGATCCTGCAACTACTGGAGACAGATCGTGTCCTGTTCAAGAAGAGAAATTGCTAGATTTTCTTGGGCTTTCCTTTAAATGTCTCTCTGAATCGGCAGAAGATAGGCCAACAATGGTTGCTGCGGCGAAACAACTCAGACAAATGTATTGCTCTTGCATGTAATACTTTTATATTCTCCTATTGTTCACCTGTTTTTGTTTCCCATGTGTCATCTGTTGTGTAAGAACCAAGAATAAAGTTGTTTATTCCAAGGAAGAGAAATTTGCTACTCTCATATATAACTTTTCTTTGATGCCTTCTGTATATTTTGGGATATTTACATTCCCTTGGAAGTCGTGCAAGGGAATGTCAACATCTGTCTTGTCATTAATATTAATTATTTCAATCTGATATTTAATGTGATATGAACTACAGATCTGTTAACTTCTGAATGAATGCTTGAATTAATGACAAGCCTTTTTAGCTGTAATTTAGCATAACATCCGTCGGCCACATGTTATAAAAAGAACAAACTTTTGATGGTAAATGCAATCCTTTCCGTATCTTCTCTGCTCAAGAACTGAAGATAGCAACAAACAGCTATGGCAAGAAAACTTTTGACAAAGAGAGCACGGCTACAAATTATACAATGGTTTTTGTCAGGATCGTCTAATAACTTTGGTAATGATAGGCAAAATGCATGCGTATGTGTTTTCCTGAGAAAGAGCAGCAATTGCATGCTTTTATACAGCTAACATTTTTATGGGTCAAAGAATCATCAGAAGACAGGCCAACAAGCAAATTCTCTCAGGAAAATATATTTTATCTTTTGGTTAAAGTTGAATTTCATTGTATGAGAAAACATATTTATATACGTCGAATTAGAGCAAGCTTGATAGCAGCATCGGGTTATTTGACTTTTAGCCGTAATCTTATTGCTATAAATTGTAGCATTCAGGCTTTGAACATCATGTATGGGGATTCTGCGTGCGCTTGCAGATGCAGAAAACATGGGAGTCGGGCAGACAGGATTTCTGGCAACACTTTGTTGTTATGTGGTGTTTGTTTGTGATTGAGAATTCACACTTGGTGGTGAGTTTGTGAGGATTTAATATTGCTTTGTTTTGTCTGTGTTTGTATGAAATTGACTGTGACGCTTGAATTGAGGAAGAACATTAGAAATAACCTTCCATTCTGGAAATCTTTGATTGCTCTCTTCTCCCATTGATGTGTGTGGGTTCCAGCCCATTATTGTTCGTTGATCCTACGTGTGGGTCCCCTTACACTACTACTTCCTCGCCGTCCATTTTAATCAAATCCTCGCTATAGCTGTACATATTAATTGCAGGAAAAAGTTTGTGGAGAAAATGATGTTAATAAAGAATAAAAAAAAATTATTATTAATAAATATATTTTTATTTTATTAATTAAATAATTTTATCGTAATAATAATATTATTAATATCATATAATTTTTTTAAATTATAAATTTAGTATTTTACACCTTTTTATTATTAATATTTAACAATTACTGTGTATTTTAAAATGTTATGAATACGTATTTACATAAATCCAAATATGTATTTTATGAAATAATAAAAATAATTTTTTGAAATTCATATAAAGATTTATGAATTAGTTTTATAAAGACTGTGAAAGTAACTCAATTTTGATTTGTTTTAGAAAAAAGAAAAAAACTAATACCTTGTTTGCATATATGTACGGTACAGATACGTATGTACGTATGTATACCATTTCACCACCCAAAAATTTTACTGCTAACCCCTTAATATTATTATTATTACCATTGTTAGCACTTCTCTTTCTCTTCTCTGCTTGGCTCGAGTGTTCTTCTCCTCTCCTTTCGTCCTTAAAATTCCTTTTAAGTTCCAACGTTCCGACCAACGGCTCTTTCTCTGTTTATCTAATTAAGGGTTTTTGTTTTGATTTCTCCTTGTGTGAAATTAGGGCATGTATTTTAACCCCACACCCACGCACGCACAAACACACATTCTCAAAAATTACCACCAAAGACACTTCAGTTGGTTAAATTTTAGGAATTTGAGATTCGATTCAGTTGAAAAGCCTTGTAAATATTTCTTTTTGGTGCAGATCAGAGCACGAATTGTGTGTGATTTAACATTTTTTTGGGATTTTTCGGGGGTTTTGGTGCGTAGTTTCATTTGTTGACTTTTGAGTAAAGTTGCTGATTCGGCTTGGCTCAGAGTGACTGTATTGAATTCAATAGGTATTGCATGTAGAGGATTGTGAGAATTTGAGATCAAAGTTCAGTGTCTTATTGCTCAATTCAAGCTTGTTTTTAGCGGTTACTAATTTTTTTTGGGTGATAATTTAGGGTTTTTTTTATTAGGTGACTTTGCATGTGTAAACATTGAGGGGTCCTCTGCTTACTTGTAGAGGATCCCTACTTGTATAATTGTATATTTGTTGGTTTTTTTCAAAAGGAACTAAAAATTATAACTTTATACTATCTGTTTGATGATGAGCTGGAGAAGTGCTATGATTGGTCGAATTTGAGTGTGCGTGGAAAAAATCAAGTGAGGTGGCGTTGAAAATTTCATTTGGTAGATTAGTACTGCAGTTTGTGTCCATAAGTATTTATTTAACTTTGGAAGGAAATGTATAGTTCTGGTCCAGATACCGGACACGAAAATAGTGGAGCTCCGGGCGGTTCGGTCTTGATTCCGTTCCGGTTTGTCTGGCCTTATGGGGGAAGAATTGTGTTTCTCAGTGGTTCTTTCATCAGGTGAGTGAATAAAATAAAATGATCTTGATTAAATATGGTTGCCCGAATTTGTTGAAAATTTTAATGCATGTGCAGGTGGGCAGAGCATGTGCGCATGTCACCAATTGAAGGATGTCCTACTGTATTTCAAGTTATTTGCAAGTTGCCGCCAGGATATCACCAGGTTAAGTACTGTTCTGATTGTATACTAAACTGAAGTACTATGTACCTCTATAATTAGCATCGTTTTAATTCGTTTTACTGCAATTAAAGAGTGTTAGAATGCAATAAATGCTCATGGTGTCCATTTAGATTGTTCTCCATCTCCTCGCACATCATACATTGATTGCTGAAAGTATGTTTTAAATTTGATACTGATGCTTCTGTCCATTTCCATGCAGTATAAATTCTTTGTTGATGGGGAATGGCGGCACGATGAGCATCGGCCCTCTGTAAGTGGGAATTATGGGGTAGTGAATTATATAATTATAGATAGGGAGACAGATATGGTTCCTCTCACGGTCAGCCCTGATCCTTCTGGTAACATGGAGGTAGATGATGTTCTTATGCATCCGGTAAGGGTCTCTCTCACACTTAGTCATATTCAATAACTTAATTGCTGGCTTGTACATCAAACTCATAGATCTTGTCCTCATTACCTCATGGTACCTTGAGTGTCATATTTTTGAGCTTGGGTCTTTTCTATCTTCAGTTAGCTTTTTGAGTTGCCAAAATTTTTGGATTTGTGGGTGACCAAGATTGCTGGAGAAATTTCACCTTAACATTTTATAATCTTTAAAAGTTAGATGTGTGGATATGTACACAATGGGGGCCATTTTCCTATGCTATCTTAAACTAGCTGGTCACAAATTCATCTACCAGGATGTTCCTTTTGTAGGATAGTGGTGAAGTTGAGAGCCATGGAGATGGTATTTGGCTCATAGGTTTAAATGTTAGTACTCAGCACTTTTTGGCTTTTGAAGAGACCTTTTTCTATTTTAATTTGCATTAGTTAGAATCACTTAGAATAATTTATAAGATAGAGTTCTGCTGAAGTTATCAATATCATATTTCTCCTCTGTTACTCTGCCAGACGCAATAGGTCACATTATCAAATGGTACTTGCAGGAGACTTTTACACAAATCTCAGAGGCTGATTTAGAGCACTCTCGCCGACGTATATCTTTATTCCTGTCTACACATACAGCATATGAGTTGATTCCTGAGTCGGGCAAGGTTTGAATGCTTTGCCCTCTTAATAAGCTGCTAATACATGATATCATTGGATTTGAACATTTTCTTTTTAAAAAGTTATGATGAGGCTCATCACTTTCTGTAATGTTGCAGGTCATTGTCTTGGATGTCAACTTACCGGTAAAGCAAGCATTTCATATTCTGTATGAGCACGTAAGTCTCTTTTACTAAAAGACGTATGCTTGTGCTCATCGAGCTATTCACCAGTGAGAGAAGAGAACATATATTGAATGCCTCATTTCCTTTTTCTAACTGGAACCAGTTTGTAATTATCTATTAAGTATTTTGTCTGGGAAGGCTGGAATTTGCGTTAATTCCTGGTCTGGTTGTGATGTATGTGTGTTGCAGGGAATTCCTGTGGCTCCTCTCTGGGATTATTCCAAGAGTGAGTTGGTTGGAGTTCTCAGTGCATTGGACTTCATCCTGATTCTTAGTGAGGTGCGTCTGGAATAAACGTTTTGGCTTTTTTTTCAAATTCTATCATTGCTGCATTTTGAGGATAGCAACTCAGAAAGGAAATTGTGTGAGAATTACAATATAACAGAATATTCCAACAACAATGGAGAGCTGTTGATGTTTACGTCTGTTGAAAGGTTCTAGGATGTACTATGTAAAGAGAATAGCAATCCCTATGAAAAACCGTAGCTAAAATTTGAAGTTTCTCAATAAGAAAATGAATCTAAAATATGCTATTTCTCTCTCTCCTTCCACTTGTGTTTTAATAAAATGTGTTTTATTGCCTTTGCCTTGAATGCTTCTTTCTCAGATTGTCTATTGGAATGCTTGCTTCTGTCTTTGCACTTGCATTTCTTTTTGGAGTTTATTCAAATTTGCACACGTGTAAACTTACACTCACAGAAAGGCCTCCTCATATTGTTATAAGTTCATACAGATCATAAATTGATCATGCATTATGCTTGTCTGTATAAATTCCATGGAGATGTTATCTTTTTCTGCATCGTTCCTTGAATTTGCATAACATGTATAACCTGTTAAAATACAGTTGGGGACTAATGGATCAAATTTAACGGAGGAAGAATTAGAGACACATACCATAGCAGCTTGGAAAGATGAAAAATTGGAGCTTAATCTTAATCCAGAAATTGGTGGCAATGCAAGACCATATCCTAGGCGCCTTGTCCAAGTGAGTGCTTCCTCCGATTCCTTCGAGGTTCTTTAGCATGCAAATAAATCTGTAGTCTGTCTTTACATGTAGTTTTTCATGTTCATGGTTTGGTTAATTTGGAAGGTAGTTCTTTTGACTGTTGATGGTTTGCTGATATATCGATGCATTTGACACATGCTGTTCTGAACATTTCACATGCAAAGGGTTCGATGCATATGTGTTAAAAACACACTGGTTTCATTTCTAAGGTAATGGAAACATTCATGTTATTGTAGGAAGTATGCACAGAGAAGGAAGAACCAATTGTTTAGTCAATTATGAAACACTGTATCATGTGAAGTTCGAGTGCTGAAGCTATGGGAATTCAATTATCTATGCTCTTCATTTTATGTTGTTGATTAATTGAAGCTTGTGTATTGGCGGTAATCTTCACTAAATGTGGAGTTGATGATCAAATAATCTGCTGGTTGTTTTGATGCAACTTCAGTTTTGCTGAAGTGAAGTTTTCTTTATGTTTTGATGTTTGTGATCTGTTAAGAGCTGTGGTGTAATATTTATGACTTTTCTATCTTGCAGGTTGGGCCTTCTGATTGTCTTAAAGAAGTTGCTTTGAAAATATTGCAAAATAGGGTGGCTACTGTTCCTATTATATATTCAATGGCACAGGGTGCTTCAAATCAACAGTTCCTACTACATCTTGCTTCTTTGTCTGAAATACTGAAGTGTAAGCCTTTTTCTTTGTTCATTGGTTAAGAAACCGTGATTCATTTTTAACATTCACATATTTTCAGGTATATGTCGGCATTTCAGACATTCCTCTAGCCAGTTACCCATTCTTCAGCAACCAGTATCTTCAATTCAATTGGGTACCTGGGTTCCACAAATTGGGGAATCAAACGGATGGCCATTTCAAATGTTGAAACCAAATGCTTCACTTAGTTCTGCCTTGTCCCTGTTAGTTCAAGGTGATTTATCTTTGTTCCAACTCAATGACTGACTGAATTTCCATTTCTTCTAACTACAAGTACCCCATACTACTGTTAATGTGAAGGGGCATTATTCTCTACCCCATGATGATTTACTGTGTGATTGCTCTGGCTTCTGTAATGGCCAAAAGAGCCTTTTTAATCAAATGCTCTTGCTATTTTTTTTTATAAATCCATGTCGTTTGGTAGCAACTACAGAAGAGCTTATAAAGAATTACAAAAGTTGTTTTACCTTTGCATGGAGAAGCTCATATTTTGGGCCTTTTCTTAAACGGCTAAATCATCTAAAATACCCTTATTCTATTTTAAAAATTTTGCTTTCTTCCATGTATAAAATAATCTTAAAATTTTGGCAATTAAGGTAATTGCACAAATTTTTCCTGTAAGTTGCAATTGATGACAAACCACCAGTAACTTTTTGTTTAAAGCTCTACTTGGGGTTATTTATAATTGTTGGGATACTTTTTCAATTTCTCCATTATGTGCTACAATATCTTTTTCTGTCTTTCTAATTATAAGTTTGATTTATGGTATACAAGTAGATGATTTAACCTACCATGTTTCTTGCTATTGCTTATTTTGGGCAATCATACCTTCTGCAGCTGGAGTTAGTTCAATACCTATAGTGGATGATAATTACTGTTTGCTGGATATATATTCACGAAGGTGATTGTTAAAATCCAATCTTCTTTTATTCCTAAATATTTTTAATGTCAAATGGTGGTTAAAATGTTGAATCAACCGAATGTTTCATCTTCCTTGATAGTGACATCACTGCTTTGGCCAAAGATAAAGCTTATGCACAGATCCATCTTGATGAAATAAGTATTCATCAGGTAACTGCTAAACTTGCTTGATGAGTTCTTAACTTTTTAAGGCATGTAACTGCTAAACTTGCTAGACGAGTTCTTAACTTTTTAAGGCATGTAACTTTATGGTAGTTGTGCCTAATTTAATGGTTAGAGAACTTTTGGACCTCTCATGTCCATTAGTATCCTTAATTCAAGGTTAAATATGCATTATGCCTGATATATGCTCTGCTTCGAAACTTAGTGTGCCTGTCTGCCTTGTCTACTCTTGTAGGCATTGCAACTGGGACAAGATGCAAATTCTTCACAGGGCTTCAAGGGGCAGAGATGCCAAATGTGTTTGCGATCTGATCCTTTACATAAAGTGATGGAGCGGTTGGCAAATCCGGGTACCTTTCTCCCCTAAATTATTGTTATCAACTTTGTTTTATTCATAGTAATCATGCAATTGTTTGGATTCTTGTCATGTTTCAGGGGTTAGGAGACTCGTTATTGTGGAGGCTGGCAGCAAGCGCGTAGAAGGAATCATCTCATTAAGTGATGTGTTTAGATTCTTGCTTGGTGTTTAGATGGAATGCTAAACACCATTTTGGATGAAGGGGATGCAGCAAGGGAGGCTCCTGCTTGGTGTTTAGTTGGAATGCTGTCCATTTTGCATGAAGGGCATGTCATGGAGCTGGAGAAACCCATTTGATTTCGATGCTCTTCATCTTTATGACATGCACTGGCTACCTTGCAGCATGGGGAATGGTTTTCTTGTATTCTAAGTCTTTTGATTGGATGGGCTGCCACCGCTGCCCATGCTACTGGGCCCTGCCTGTTGTTAGGATAGAAATTTCAAAGAGCTAAAGAGAATTTGTAAATTGTGAGAATTTCAATTTCTTTTTTTTGTAACCTTTCATTCTTATAACCCAAAAGTATTACCATTTAAACAATATGCTATTGAAGCAACTGCCATGTTCTCTGTAGTACTGACACAAGGCGAAAAGGGGAAGGGTAAAACTGTATTCAACACCCTATGCCAACGGCGGCTGGATGTGGAAATTGATTGGGTAAATCAGTTTTCAGTTTCTGATCTTTATGACCCGAGAGGGAGAATTTGAAAGTTATGTGTATCATTTTGTCCTTGCTGGGTTTCGTAACTGCCATGCTTTCTCGGGACCATCAGAGTTCAATGGGTAAAGTGGGTAGACATTGGTACACTCTTTTTGAACCCATTGGCACACAGGTTGAATATGCCCAAGTTGGCTTTCTCTGTCCGTGGCTTATCTGTTTCTTAGGTTTAAAGAATACTAAAAATAAACATAGTTATTAACGAATTCAACTAATGTAACTCCTTGACAGCAAAAAAATTTCAATTCCGTCTGTATCTGGGTGAGAAGGAAGTTTAATTTATGTTTATTTACTATTAAATGGAAGGATGAAAGAGGGGAAACTGGCCAGCCATGCAAAACATTAGTTTGCTAAATGAATACGGGGGGCCGGTGAATTACAACAGCAGAGATCAGTTGCAAAAAGAAATGAGTAGGCCAAAGTCACATATTTTGAGGCGTATTCATTGTCTTATATCTATCAGTATCTAATCTCATTGAGTTAACCGAAAAAGAATTGTAGCTAAACGTAAGACCAAAAAGAAAAGATAAAAAGAATTACGAAGCTAACTGAACCTGACACCAAGATTCCGGCATCATATATACACGGTGGACGCTAGCTAGTGGAGACGAGAAAGAAGGCATCAGATTGAAGTCGGTATAAGAGCTAATATTTGAGTCTTAATCCTTCCCATGCACATTTCTATCTCTCTGTAGATTGGCAGGTTCTGAGGACAGCACGGATGCAAACTTGAAACAGCAGAATCAATTATCTGAGCCACATCAGCTGGACATTGTCGTTCAGTACATGTCTGCAGGTTACAAGGAAACAATTCTCAGCGGACATGATTTGTCAGCATTTGTGCCAAAAACAAAATCTCAGAGTTTACCTGTATCATGAGCAATGTAGCAACGCACGAAGTGATGAGCTCAGAGGGAATTTGCGCCTCATTTTTGTCAGTTGAGTCCTGCAATTTGGGACCAGAAACATAACTAGAAAGAAGAGGCTCTGATGTGCCGGGAACAAAATGTTTGCAATGAGTGCCAATGACCTGCTCTGGAGATCGAATCACTGGTATCCTAGGATCAGACGTTAATTGTCGTTTATCTACATGGTCTAATGCTACTCCAATCTTCATAAAAGCATCTTCCCCTTCCTTCACAGATGACATTGCCTGAACAACCATTTCAGATGACTCAGTCCATCAAATCATGAAATCCTCTAACCCAGACAAGAAGAAATGTAGCAGTTTGCACTGTTGATCATCAATATCTTTAGAGGATGTAACAGTAATAACTACAACCAGTAGTTTAGTTACAACAATGTTTAAAGAGTAGGGCAAGATACAGATGGAAGAAAATGAAAGATTTGATATTGAAGGTTGTGAAACCATTTTGATCTTTATTAGACAAATCAAAAATGGAAATAAACAGCTCTTTAAGCGCACATGCATGAGGGAGAGAGAGAGTCTTAATACCTTGATAGCAGCATTTACCATTGTATGTGCTTTTAGTCTTGAGCCATTAACTATTTCATCTACAGCAGATGCTGATTCTTGTGAGACATAAGAATTATCAAGAGTTCTAGAATTTGCTGAGGACTTTGACCAAGGAAGCAGGGAGCTGTCGGGGTAAGTATTATGCTGCCTCACATGGAGTAAAGCAGAAGCAGCCTGCATATGAGGAAAAAAATTATCAAAGATTACCGCCAGGTCAAAACATGGAATTGTAAACCTAAGGGAAAAATAAAAAGAAGAAACACAATCCGTGGAAGCCACATGCCTGGTCATTGGCTTCCTTTAGCTGTACAAGTACCGTAGCGATATGTTTCTTGAGAGGTTCAGAATCTTTTAAAGAGCCTTCCCCACCATTTTGGCTTTCCACTATGTCATTGTTAGTGTTCTTAAGCTCTGTTAACAATGCTTCCTATAGCATCAGAGAATAAGAAAAAAGCTTTGAGGTCATCACTTCTAATGCAATTCCAAGAATGATCAGTAAATTACGCAAGATAAACAAAACTCATAATGCAGAATTACAAATACAATGCCAGATGAAGTCAAAGTAATAATGTGGCAAAATGATCATATTATCATAGAGAGTCAGATTCCTGTGGATATGCTGAATAGTTTGCAGTAATGCGTAGAATGAATGCTACCTAACAAACTCTATGCCTTTAACAAGGATAACATGAAATGTATGAAAATAACCTTCTTGGAAAGAGCACGCTTCACCTCAGAAAGAGCCCTTACAGTGGCTTCTCTTGCTTGGATTTGAGCTGCTGTACAAGGTTGACCATAGGGTGCCTGCTCAGGAGCCACTGACTTTGCGGTAGGAAGAGCATAGTTTGTATCCCCCTGAACAAAGTATCAGAAAATCAGATTAGTTAAAGATGTTAGAATGTTCAGTGACATAGCCTATACATTCAGACCAACTTCAAAGGTTCCCAAAATATTTTGAAATGAATTCAATGTGCACGCATACATTTACCTGTTTTGTCAATGTGTTTGTGGGCATAACTGCTTTCTCCAGATGGCCACCAGGTGCAAATAATGTCGGTGCACCAAAATTAGGATGCCCATTCACTTGCAGTTCTTTAGATATTGCTGTGAACTTATTGGCACTGATCTGTCTCCTCAGAGCTTCCGGCATATTATCCAATGGATTTGAAGGCATGCAATCAATATCCTGTACAACATATTTACTCATTACCCCTCCTGTAAAAGAAAATGATACTCGTACCATAGATATTTCAATTACTGGGACAGCAATTACACACAACCTAGGAACATGATCAAATGAAGCATAAATCATAAGGAAAAAGGCACCAAAAGAGGTAAACTAACACAAACCAGCTCATCACCTAAACATCACATCAAATTGAAGAGATGGATCAAACTAAGGAGTAACTTTAATGAAAATCGTGTAACTATCTTCTGAATAGCAACTGCTAGCAAGGCCATCTAATTCACCATTTAACTTGCAACTTCATATATATTGTAGTTTCTTCAACCAATGTGATCAGCTAGCAATAATGAAAATTAGATGAAAATGAAAACCAACATGTAAAAATGTAACTACCATGACAAATTCAACTCCTAACTCGGGATGGTCAAACTGAACCCTGCACTTGTCATGATCAATAGTGAGTACACTCCCATCATGCAATTCCCTTGTTTTGGGATGAATAGCAACCACTCTCTGTCCAACTGATAAAGGGCGTGGTAAATCTCTAGGAAGTCCTTCCCTTATACCATGCCGAAGTTCAGCATAATGTTTTCTCACAGATTCTCGATATTGTTTAAGTTTCTCTCTTTCATCACGTAGAAAACCTTTAGAAAGCCTTCGAGGTTTTCCAAGGGAACTGCATCAACCAACAGTTGCAATGTAAGTTATCTGTATCATCATTATTCCTGATAGAACATACAAGGTTCCAAAGTAAATACAAAGCAGTTGAAGAGAGAGAGAACACGCACACCTTCTTATGACATCCCATTCAACACGAGTAAGCCTTGGGATGTGCCCAAGTCCAACATGATTTAAATACTCCACAAACTCTCTATTAGCAAACCAAGGGTAATCGATTGCACTGTAGAACCACTCAAATGTACACCATCTACGTACCATTTCAGATGAGAGGAAACAAGACAGCTTTTCCTGTGAATTCAGCAATAATATTAGATAAAAGAGGCCCAAAAGTAAAATATATTAGTAAAATGAAAAACTGAATCTCACTCTAGATATGAACATAAGCAAAGACTTAACCTTCATAGTGAGAAGTCTGTCTTGCTGTGACATAAAGTATTTGCTAGGTTGAGTTTTTAAAATGTTCTCAAAAGGCTTCACCTCTTTTAAGCTCAATTTTCTCTTTAAAACCATCTTACGTCTACTTTGCTGTTTGGTAGGTAAGCAAGCTGGGCTAGCAGCAGGAACCTGTGCAGCTGATGCCACTGAATCAAACCTTGCTCTTTTCTGATCATTCACAGATGAACCTTCCAACACTTGCCCCAGTTTCCATTGTTTTGATTGAGAAGAAATTTGACTGGTACGTTTACCCCTAGTGGAGAATTTATTCTCTTCTCCAGCTAAGGCCTACAGCAGACGTGAATAAGAAATGAAGGAGAAAATATCAGTGCTCAATTGCAAATGAAAAAAGGCCAAAGAATCATTTGCATCCACTAGTAATCGAACATTTCCAGTACATATAACCAGAGATCCTCTCCAAGTGTGCAAAAACATTTTTATGCTTGCATTTTAGTACATTCATACATTTGCCATACCTGAATATCTAAAATATAAAGAAGAACTCTTTCTTGAAAAATAAAAAACTAGAAAACATATACAGGAAAGCTTAGAAGAGGAAACTGAATCATAGGGAAACATGTGCATTGTCCACCTAGACCATATAAACCTAGGAGACAATATTATATCTAAGCATAACAAAAAAATCTTGCATGCAAATAATTTGCTGTGGCAAATCAACCTAGGTGAAAATAGTATTATCAAAACAACAATAACATCTATTGCTAACAAAGAATCAATGACAGATACAATGTGCCTCCTCAAATGTAAAAGGATTGCATACCTCACTCTCCAAAGTTCTTGTTGGACAGGATTCTGTGAGAGCTTCGGAATTTAATATCTGCAACATACAAGAATTGGCCCTGATCATAAAACAAAACCCTCAATCGACAATTACAATGAACAAAGAACATTTGTCCCAGTATTACCTTCTTTGAAAGATTGGCTTTACGTTTCCTTTTCCATGTACTATTAGAAAGCTCAGGTTGTTCCTTCACTTCTGCAACAGTTTCAACATCAATGCTTGAGTATCTTCCAAGTTTAGACTTTCTTGGCATAGTACCCTCAACTTCAGTGATTGTATTCAGCGCCTTCTCCTTTGGCCCTAAAAGTTTAATTTTGTCCTTTGGACAACTTGTAGATGTCAATTTGGGGGCACTAGACTTGTCATCCATATCAAGTGCAGTTTGCTCTTCCTTCAACTGCACAGATGATTCTATACAGAATGGGAAGAAAAAAAAAGACAAGCAAATTAGATCAATAGTTAAAAAATATGACAAAAGGTATTTTCGAAAACACACAAGCAGAAAATAGAATGAAAGGGGAAACCATAAACTAAAAGCGTTAAACATTTACCTGATTCCATGGTATTGTCTGGAAACTTCAGGGACACATCAGCCAATGTTTGTAGAGCATCTAAGGAAGTGTCTTCATCTGCATCAATAGTTTAAATAATCAGAGATCAAATGCATCATTGACAAATAGTAGCAAGAAGATCCATAAGTTTGCCAATAGCTCAACTTTTAGGAAGACCAGTAACCATGGAAAAATGAGCAATGACATATTTACAGTAAATTGAGGTTCAGTGCACCAGGACCAATAACAAAGGGCCAAATTGTGCAACATTAATATTTTTTATTATCTTTTCTTTCTCATCAATTTCCTCTTTTCTGCATCACCAAATGTTTGGTTATAATGTCTCATAGAACTTTGAAAATAGTAAATTGATCAGCTCTGTGATATGTACCTCCAAAGAAAAGTTTCTTACTTCTCTTCTTCTGAATCCGTAGAGGGAGTTGCTCAACTTTTGCATCTGAAATCTGAACATCAACTTTCCCCTTGCGTCCACTCAGACCTTCTTCAGTTCCACTACATGCTTCTCTCTCATCATCAGACAGACTGTTTCTGACCTCTTTAACTTTTGTTTTCTTTCTGTAAAACTTTTTCCCCTTTCGGTGAACTTCAACAGTACCTACACCTTCCATATCCATCAAGGATTTTGCATCTCTAGTATAAATTCCATTTTCAGGTCTCTTGCTTCCAATTCTACCTTCAGAGAAGTCTTCTTCATATACGGAAGTATTGCGAAGATCGAAACAAGCTCTCTCTGATTGCAGGAACTATTCACATGCACAAGAAACACAAACATATAATTTATCATAGAATGATATAATAAGCATAAAAATAAAAACCATAAAAGAAAGTATAGACATGAATGGTCAATACCATTTTATCCCAGCTCTGAACTGGTAAGGATTTTCCATGCTCTGTTCTTTTGTATGGACTTTGAGAAACTTGGGGAGATCCTCCTCTTTGTGATGCCTGAGTTAATGCCAATGCTGCCACATGCGTGACCTCATCGTCATTAGCATCAACATTTGACATCTGTTCTTGATTATTCAGCAGAATATAATCATCTCTATCATCTTTCTTATGTGAATATGCAACAAGGAAGCGAGGTGTCCTTCTCTTAACCGCACGAGGCTGAGTGCCTAAAATAAATATGAATCGGTCAGTAGAGGAACTCAAGCTACATGATTATAGCTGTTGTTGTAAACATTAGATAGACAAGATATACTCTTCACTTTGCACTATACATGAGATAATCAAATCTCAACTCTCTTTTGTACACAAATTTGGTGATAAGTAAATGGAAAATGTATAAATATAGCATCATGCAGAAACAATCAACTTTCACAATCACAGTTTCCACCAAATTTGAGTTAGTTTACCTTTCATTTTCATAAATTTTCCTACTGGTAAACAATGATAAAACAGTTTGCAGCCACTTCCAACTAATTACAAAAATAAGTGTAAAAACTGGTTGAAGAAAAATGAGAAAGATGCTCCTCATTAGCTAAATTAAATATCATGGTGTATTACCATCAGTGCGTGCTCTTTTCAACAATGATAAGCATCCTCCATTCGATGCGATTGTCCAGGGCTGAGATATATCTTCTTTTGAGGCACTAAGCTGAACTTTTTCCCGCTTGCGTTTCTGACATTTCAGCGGTATGCCAGAAGCATCATTGCTCTCTTTTTCACTATCAGTTCCTTCCTGCCAGTTCAAAACCCAAAAAATTATATATTTTGGCCAATAAATGGCACTCACATCAAGTCAAATTACCTCTAATTGATGAAAAGAAACTTCAACATATAGCTCATGCAATATGATAATTTATCACATGTAACTAACAGATACAATTAACTACCTATAAATAACAATCCTTATTCATCTTTCAATTGATATGAATTAACAGTGTAAACTTATAACTTTACTAATGGTAAGGTAGTGGTTAAAGCAATATCAATAAACTATAAATAGAATGATGCTGTCATTTCCTTTGAACATTTTCTTCCAAAAATTTTGCCTATTTTCAATTGGAAAAGTAATTTTCTCTCTGATAGTTTTGAGTTTCCCAACCTTTCCAAACTGAACGAAACAAACAAAGCAGATCCCAACCATATTGAGACATACACACAAAGAAAATTAAAAAAACTGTATTCTGCCAATTGTTTCCACCATTACTACTTAATTTCAAGAATACACAACCTTTTCAACAAACAAGCAAATGCATAAGCTAACATCACATGCACAAAAGAGCTCAACCATCAGAACAGAAACTTCAGTTGACATTTCAAGCACTTATATCCAATCTCACCATGACGTTATAGTGATCAGTCATCATTGCAATAAGGCCAACCACAGAAGCAATTCCCTCCGGTAGGGATAAGTATGCCTGAATATCAAAATAAGATCAAATATTAAAACAATGTAATCAAAGACGATCATACTCTTAGAACTTCCAACCTTGAGCAATTTCAACAACAACTTACAATCAGTACTTACAAATTGGCAAGTTTTCAAACCTAAAAAACCATATTTTATATCATGCTTGCTTCAACATCTCAAATATCACAAGTGTAAACTAGACCAGATCATTGCTGCATTAGTACAAAAGAAAAGCTCAAATTCATACCTAGACCTTGCTCTATTGAACCACACATGCTCCTAAGAAGGAACAACAATCAAAATTTTCAGATTCCCTAATCAAATATCAGCCATCCAACTTGCAATTTTCACATTGAATACTGTAAAGATAGTTAAAGTAAAAACGAAGTGGTAAGCATTAATTAATTCTCCAAAGGAAAGAAGAAAAAAGAAGGATCACAATTCCTAGTATTTCATTCAGCCAGATCAATTCAATGGATTGCTTTGCAAAATCCTAATGAAAGATACTTTATGAGAGGACTGTCATTGCAGCTATGACTGATAAAGGAATAACTGCTCACATTCACTTTTAACTAGTTAAAAAAACAACAAATCAACTTAAGAACAATAATGTTGGTAAATAAACCCAAAAGCAAATAAAGATACAGAAACTGGATTATGACTACTTATTTTATTAATCAACTAGCACGCAGGACTATTTACCTGGTTCATGTTGTAGAGGGCCTCCACCATTTCAGCAGATCTATTACGAACTTGAGCAGCAACCTTGAAAAAAACAAAAACCAATAATTTAAATCACAAAGAAGATACAACCTACCACTTGAAAAGACTAGCAAAAAAGATTTTACAGGTTAAATATCACCAAATGGAAAGACAACAAAAAGAAAAGGTGAATTGAATATACATATATGGTGGTCTATTAGGCAATTTTGATACTTCCTTACCTTCTTCCAATCTTTCCCATAATTTCGATAGGCTTCATAAAAACGCTGAAGCTCTCCCTTGCTCCATTGAGGTCCTAACTTATCAGACAATTTTTTCTTCAAGACAGAAAAATTGATAGTCAACACATTGTAGGAAAGCTGAAAAAGAAAATGAAAAAAGCACGACTTCCAGGCAGTAACAAGAAAATCCCTCAAAAGAGGTTTGCAAAACTTCTACACTGAAACAGAGGACCTGAGTCCGAAATCTACCCATTTCAGTAACAAATAAGAAATTTGTCTGGTACAAAAGTTCCCTGCACTTAAGTTCAGTCAACAAGTTCAAGTAAATTCTTGATTTACACTTTTCAATTCTATTACGTAATCAAACAGGAAAATTTTGAAAAAACATAAAATAATCAATCACAACAGTGACAGAATCATACAAGCACTGAAATAGACAAAACAAAACTACAAGATTCATGCATTTAAGTACACTGTCACTTATTCTCATTGCACAGAAGCTCTAGGGGATAAAGCAAACACTCACCTTTTGCTTATTCTTGCTTGAATTGATAGTATCTTTAATGGGAGAGAGCTCATTTGCGTATCGCTTATTCACACTTCTAGATTTTCTCGTTGGAGCCATGAAAAAGTTTCGCTATATGAGCCAAATCAATAATAAATCAGCCAATAGAATGGACTAAACTTAACCCGGTGTACAGTAAAACATGATCTCTAACGATCCCACACAAAATAATTTCGCTCTTTTACTAAGAAACTCATAAACCTGTAGAAAAAAAAGTAGATAAATCAAACACCACGTAGATATCACAAGAGGCAAACAACTACAGTGCCAGGACGACCCACTCCCATTAACAAGCAATTAACATAGCTTTCATCTTCCAAGGGCTTTTATAGATGTAGCTTAGATTCAAAGATGATTTCCTTATATACTGATTGATTAAAAGAATCTATGTTAACCATAGCATTGTATTTAAGAATAACAAAGCAGCATTGCAAATACAATAATAACCAACCAACACACCCCCCCCACACACACACACACCACCAAAAAAAACATAAATTGATCGTTTTCAATCTAAGAACATAAAATATAGATACGTATGTAAAAACACTTCCAAGAAAAATTTTGAACCGAATTATAGACCTTCAGAGAAACCAAAAATTCAAAACTTAGTAAAACACACAGCGAGTTAGTTTCAAAACATAACAACAGTTCAAAAACCAGTAACAAAACAAGAAAAAACTCTCAAAATACAACCAAAATTCAAAATTCTGGCGTATTCACAAAGGCTTCCAAATTCAAATTCGCTAGCAAAGCCCAAACGCAAATCCGTTGGGCAGTTCATAAAAGCACTCATGTGAATCAAAAATCGCTCTCCTAGCAGGAGAAACCCATAATTTTCAAAATTTACAGTGAAAAACGAAACAAAAAGCATAAAATTTAAATTTGTTTCAGTTTAAACCCTAATTTATAGATCGGAGACTCAGAACATACCCTTTTATGGTTCGCGCGATCTGAGACGGAAGCAATCACTCGTAACAGAGTATGAGAGAAGTAGAGAAGAATTTCACATAGAGAAGAAAAACAACATCGAAACTTTATAAAAGAGAAAGGGAGAGTGAAAAATTTCAAAGAGAGAGAAAGAGACACGGGCGTTGCCGCGAAACTTGAATATAAAGAGGGTTAAACCAATCAGACTGTCTTGTCTTTGTTTTTGTTTTTGTAGATTGCGGCGTTCGTGTCCGTACACGCGGCACAGGGGAGAGGAATGGAGGGTCTGATTTCGGGTTTTTTGATTAAACATGGAGTTATATTTGTGGCGGATTAAGTTTGAAATGCGGCACTATATCATGCCAGCCACGACGTCGTTTCATGTTCTAAAGACTAAGAATGCCGACTTGCTTTCCTGGCAGCGAAGAAATAACCTACAGGCTGCAATGCTTCTAACAATAACACTTGTGTCCCTATTTTTTATAAAATTATAGATAATGATATAATTTGTATTTTATTTTACAAAAATCCCCAAGTCTTTTAAAGAAACCTTACTCCAAAATTTTTAACTACATAATTTCCTTAATCATTAACAGGGCAGGGTGTTGCTGCTGTCTCTGTTTGCAGGGAACAGAAAACAAATTATCAGACAACGCTTGGAGAAACCACAAAACTATAAGCATGTCTGAAGATTTTCTTTTATGATTTTAGTCTGAATGAATTACAAACTCAAGTTCCCTTATTTACATAGCCCGTATAACTATGTTGGTAAATTTATATCTACTTATGGAGGCCATGTTCAAGTAAAAGCCTGTTGATTGAGTTTATACAAGGCAAATTGCATTGAGCTAACATTATACATACATACTAACTCACGAAAACAAGCTAAGCTAGGCAATATCTATTTATTGTGAATTGTATTGTTTGAAAACACCTTCTGCATACGACAGCAGTTTTTATTTTCATGTCAAGTAAAGACAGGGTTGTTTATTGATTCAATGATTATTAAGTGAAAGTGAAAACCACTCCACTCAGCAGCAGCTACCTTTGAACTTGATTATCACCGACACCACTGCTGCTCGAAGCCTATCTCTGTGGTACCTGTTTTTGAAAAGCAGAAAACATAAAATACAAAACTTACAGTATAATATTGTTGTATTGTATTGTTTATTTATTTTAACGTACTACTGTACCTTCTCAAGGAGGAAACTGAGGTTTTCAACCAAGTTTTCATAGGTAGCTGCTTGAGCATTTAACACCCACCAGCAATCAATTTCATCACCTTGATTGATTCCTATTTTTCCAGGAACGGTGGTAAATGTCCATTCTAATCCATTTATTTCACTAGCATCTGAATTCTAGCGAGTTAGACCGTGAGACATATCAGTCCTAGTAACCTTTTTTCTGAGCACGCATTTCAATTCCCAATTAGTAAGGATAGTCACAATTTGCTTTGGTTTCGGCTCCTCCTCCCATCTTCTATCCTTCTCTCTTTCCTTCTAAATCTGAATGACAATACTACTGTAGTGTTTGGATTTTATTTACAAGTGTAAATCACAGAAGAAACAGTACAGGCACCCATACCGCGCCAATATTACATTTATTTTTCATGCAAAAACAAACACAACCAACGCAGTGATCATGACAGCATGATCACTCGAATTTCATTTTCAACAAATAAAGCACGCATACGCATAATGATGACACAATCTTCGTGTGTATCCGATTGCTTTGCTTTGGTAAAGAAATAATAAGTTGAGAAGCAAGAAATTTACAAAATATGAACTGGGTAAAACCCTTCTGTGCAGCTAGCACTGCAAAAAAAAATTCAGTAGAAACAGCAGCTATAGACACAGTAAAACCCCTGTGCAGCTACCACTACAAAAAAAAATTTCAGCAGAAACAGCAGCCATAGACACTTTATTGAACCAAAGGAGAAACTTCAATCGTCCAAGAGGTGGAAGATCAGATATATTATCTGGCAAAGTAGAGAGGATAACCGTGGTGGCAGCCATGAAAGGAGCAAAACATTCCACTTATTAATTTGATTCAGGGCCCCAAAAGAGGAGAATAAAAATTCACATTTTCATCTCTCTCCCTCTGGGCAGGCTTCAAACAGCATAAATTCTAGCAACACTCGTTTACAACTGGATTGCAAGCTTTCACCAGCATAACCCATTCAAATTCTTATAGTCATGCCATAGCTAGGATTTATCTTTCAATAACACACCTGCTGTTTCTAAATTCATCAGAATTATCATCTGCATCCATATTAGATTTGTAAGAACTTCCACATCATGGACTTCCATATTCTCTAGTTTTGGTCCCTTGAAACTCCTTGAATTACTCTGTCATTTATTTCCCATTCATCATCATCATCCCAGTGATACCTCTACAATCGCCACTGAGATGAACTATTAAGACCATTTGCAGAATTCCATCAATCAGCCATCTCACCCCTGGATCTAAATAGTGCTTCATTAACAAAGTTATAATCTTCACCACTTTTAAAATTGTTTCCTCTTCTACAAGGTTCTATCTTATTCGCTCTGGATCTGTTTCTATGCGGTTGCAAGTCATCAGTGTCAGATTCTGAATCAGAAAATGAATCATCTTCCAAGTCACAACTGGCTCACCTCTGAGAACTCCTACCAGACACTGGTTTGTTTCCTTTAGTTTACTTAGATCTAAAGTCCTGATCTATACCATCATCCAAATCCGAATATTGACCAAATTCTTTATCTGAACTGAAGCTCAACCACTAGATGAACCTGTTGGACCTCTACCTCTACTTCTTTGTCTAGAATCTACAACATGACTAGATTTCCAGTTAGCATGAACTGAGAGATCTTCATCAGTATCAAAACCCAGTTCATCATCCTCCGAGCCAGACGAAGTTGACTGTCAATGCATGGGCTTAGATGGTCTACTCTGAGACAGAGAAGTTGCCCTGTGGCGAGAAATAAAATTATTATCAGAACACCCATCTTCTTCTTCAGAAAATCCTTCAACTACAGAAAAATCATTTAAAGAAGCCTTCCTCACTGAGTGATTATACTGAGTGTCTCATAACTGTCCCCATCATCTTCATCGTCAAAATCATCAAAACCCATTCCAGGTCTGTTGCTATCGAGATCAATATTTTCTCTCTCATGGGTCCTTGAAACTCTGCTGGCATGATTGAAATCATCTTCATACGCTCTAAAATTTCCTTCTTGAACCAAATGTAAGTCTTCACCCCTGAATGAAGAGTCAGCATACTCAAAAGCAGCAACATCTGCTCCATCTGATTCATCATCATCGAAGTTAAAATTCCAGGTATTTGAAACTTCTGGCCAGCTGGCAATCTTCTCCAGTTGCATTTATGGATAATGTTGCCTCTCTGGCGTTTTACTCTCAATAAATTCATCAGGTGGACACTTACACTCACAATGAAAGCATGCCATATTTCTCCGATAATTTAAGAAATTGCACCTGCCATATCATAAACCAACAATAAGCAATGCAAAAATCTCCAGAAGCTCTTCCATGTAACATAAGAACTATACGTGTATAACATGATCAACAAGAAAACTTTATATTTGACAGCATCTCCATTCATATACTGCAAACATGCTTCAAAACCATCAGTTATTCCTTCAAGTCACTGCCAAATAGACTCAACAAGGTCACTAAAAAGTACTGGTGCATTGAAACTTACTGGGGGCATTCCCATTTTCCTGGAAGAAGCTGTCACTTTGGCCGCTTCGCATCACATTGTACGTAAACAGCATTCTTTGCAAAATTCATGAAATCACACCTGAGACCAATATTGCAATTTTAGTACTTTATAGCACAATTTTCATACCAAAACCATTAAACAGCTGGAAACATTATTAAGCATGCAAGATGTCAATAGGCTTTTAAGAAATAGCGATGGTAACCTATTACTACACTTTTGCATATGGATAGGACCTAAAAACACGCTGCAGAAAGTAATTCTGTCTCAAGAAGACATTCTATAGATCAAAAATAAAAAATAAATAAAATAATAAAACTATAGCCAGTCAAGAAATTATACTCTACAGAAATTACATACTTAGGACATAGCCAGTCACCTTTTTTCATCTCAATGTTGTCATGTCCAACTTGTTTCTTTGGTGGGGGAGGAGATTGCTTAACTTTTGGAGGAGGCTTCTTTATTATTGGAGGAGGAAGGATTGGATCTATCAGAACAGCGCTCAACTTGACAACCTCATGAAGCAGTTTATGGACAACATTCTTTACAGACTTTTATTCAGAAGGATCTTATTGGCCACAGATTCATTCGCACGATCAAAACCATAAGTCAACAGAACACGCATAACATCAACAGTCCATGCTTCATCCTCTTTGTTTGTTAACAGGTATGCCCTTTTGCAGAAGTTTCTCAAGCTGCAGGAACTAAAGACCTGATATAATCAAATTGTCATGATGAACAATTCATGATTAATATTGATAATTAAAAAAGTGTGAGAAAAGAATTATTTTAAAAAAAAATTATAAACTAACAAGAAATAAAAATGGAAAAGCAACAACTGAATCACACAAACAACAAAATGTCGACAATAAAATAAGAACTACAGCATGTATCCTCTAGAGGATGATGTTTTTCATTTTAGAAGACAAAATATGCTAAATCTTTGAATACACTCATCTCACATGTAGCCATGCGAATTATACCTATGTGATCAAATTGCAAAATCCATGAATATAGGGATTGTCTCTAATACATAATACATAATGCAAAAGAAATACTAAGAAATGAAAAACAATAAAACAGATCAAAGATAAAGTGTAAAAAGTTATTAGACCTTCTGTTCGAAGTGAGAAAGACGAAGTAACACTTCGGGTGGACATGCTTCCTTTATAGATTTGCAGCGAAAACAACCTACTTATCAGCTACTGGGCATCCATAGCCAACCAAATTTTGAAAATCTTGTCTTCACAAGGACCTGAAATCAACATTTTTTCTAAGCACATGAAAGTAATATGACTAATTTATTTTGTTATTAGCATCATAAGTGAAATCAGAAATATAAAACGCTACCACTAAATAAGTTTAAATTGCAAATAAATAACTAGCTTACATACAAATCCAAATTCCGTAACACAACTAACATTCAATTACAAGCATCACAAATATGCTAGCAGAATCAGAACAGTTTCATTTATTTCACAAATGCAAGTAAAGATTTCGACCCGCAAACCTCAAAATATCAAACCGATCCTTCCCAAAATTCAGGCATGCAGTCTGAACAGTCTTGAAATCATTAAAGTCAATCCCAAAATCGACGTCATCCTCAACAACATCATCAAATTCCAAATCTTTCACCATTTTGTCCCCATATTTTCTCCAATGATCAAAGTAATTCTGCTTCACCAATCCGGCCACAGATGCACCACGTTGATCTCCTTTCTCCCACATTCCGACTTTTCAGCACCAAAGCTTACTGGGATTCCTTCTACAACGCATTCAAACTCTGGGGTTTTCGTTTATTGCTGAAACAATTCCTGGGTTTTCTTGTTTCAGGGTGCTGAAAATTTCTAGGTGTTCTCCAGTTTTTTGTTGTTGTTGGTTTGATTGGCGCCAAGCCAAGATTGTTTGTAAAGTTTGGTCGTTTTCTTGCTTTTGTTTTTCAAATTGGTCGATTTGATCGAAGATGAGGCTCATGCGAGAGGAAAGGGAAGAAGGCTTTGCTAGCAGGTCTGAAGAGGTAGGCGAATTCGGAGTTGAGAGATGAGAAATAGAAAAGAAATGGACAGAATATAAATGAGGTTTGGCGTTTTCCAGACTTGGGAGAGAGAGAAAGGCGTCTAAGGAGTAGAGATTGCCAGGAATTTGCAAAACCCTCCACGAAAATGTAGACTCAAAACAGACCGCCGAGAAACCTTTGTGCATAAGAAAATAAGAATTATGAAAGTATTGGGCCCTGGCTTAGCCAAGCCCCAGAACACTTCTAGTTAAGATCTGTTTGATCCGACATGCACCCTTGCATGATCGGAGCGCTTATAGCAACGCTGCTATTGAACTTGTTATTAACATGGCCCACCGTTAGGAACTTTGATCCGCAGTTGCATTGTTTCCCCTGTTAACAGATAATACGACTCAACAAGCTACTGAATGTCTTCATCTTCATTTTGAGTTATTAAACAGAGTTCTAACTTTTCACTGTAACCAACAATATGGGACGTAAGCATGCAAAAAGTAATGCATCATTGTGGGAGTACATCATTTTCCTACTTCTACAAATCCTAAATTAACTAGATACAACAATGAGAAAATACGGTTATACAACAGACATCTCTGCACACCGAAAATAAAGAATGAACATATTGGAGTATATCGAGGCAAGGCAGAAAGCCGCATCTTTCTCTTTTCGTGTTCAACTTGTTTTTGGAGCATCTTTTTTTTTATTTCCCCCTTTTTCGTGTTCTCTGTCTTTGGGTCATCTTTTTGCGCACAGGATGAGCCGGTATTTTCAAAACCACTCAACCATACACTTCGGATAGAAACCTTTTTCCGCAGCCACAGCAGAAAGACCCTGTAGTTCTTTCTGAACTTTCCGTCTCTCATAAAATACTGAGCATGCAAGCGAATTACATTTCACTCCACTTTCCACAATCCAGTCTCCACCTCCACAATGTCGACATATCTACAAGACAGATCAACTGCTTGAGAATGAGCCTCAAAATGGGCATATAATGATTGATTTTCTATGATGCAAGAACTGGTACAATTACAAACTGTAGTCTATAGCAAATGTAGTTGTCAGCATACTTTGAAAACCAGAAGTAATTCATAAAACGATCACAAAACTTACCGCAACAAGGTGTTGCATCTCTCTCTCTAATTTCGAAGTCCTTCCAGTTAGAGCAGTTGCGGCAGTAGTTTGATTTTGATAACATCTATTGCATAGATGGGCTGATGCCTGGACCAACTCACCACAAAGTACACAATGCTTCGAGAGATAGTAAAAATCAATTCTACTACGGTGGGTATTTGAAGCATACAGGGGGCGTTTAGCAAAAGTTTCCCTGCTTGGATGGGGCATTTCTAAAACCCAACCGTTCAAGTCAGCGCCAACTAGTCCAAATACCCGCTGTAAAGCCGGGATTATCTGTTTGTTGATGTAATATAAATCATTTAATCTGTAAGGGGAATCAATGGCCACAAGATCCAATGGATCCACAACCATATCAACAAGGCGTGACCCGGGCTCTCCATGAACTACAACATAAGGTACTCTTTCTGCATAGCATGGTTCTGCCCTGGGATCTACTCTCATTGCTTTGGTAGCCACAATTGCTGCTGGAGGGAGTGAGGAAGAAGACCTTGTCCTATAGGTACCTAGACGAACCTCCTTTGCAAAAATAAAATCCTGAAGAGACACCCTACCAGACAGAATCCGTTGCCATTGACGCAGCAAATATGCTTTGACCTGTATACAACAAAAAAGGAGGGAAAATGATAAGATTCAAGACACAAAACAAATCAATAATCCATAAATGATAAATCCCAAGAGCTCCAGTGAGCAAGTATGAAAGTATTCTCCGTGATTTTTACACCTTTCCCCTCTATTTTTCTTTAACATCCTGGGCTGGTTTGAAAATAATATCTATCTGAAATTCAGATTTCATGTTCTGGAACAATAATCCAGCATTATATACATGAAATATATTATCATAAAATGCAGTACCCTCAATAATCTACCGTTTAGATTTCTACATAATCCAAGGAAATCTAATTAATTTTTGTTTCCATCATCTAACCTATTTTATTTTTTGTCAATTGCAATTCTCAAACAACATATCAGCCAGTATCAAGTTGTTTCTTGGCTCCTTGCCATCATAACCACAAGTGGAGCTGAAAGTCTGGCTTTCCAAACATAAATGGTTCTTTATCTAAGCATTTAATTAAATTCAACACTTTCAGAAAAATTCTGAGTTTCACTAAGCAGAGCTCACATAAATAGAAGTTTGTAGCATTCCTACCTGCGAAATGTCCTGATGTTCAAAAAAAAGTCTCAGAGACTGCTCCATCATTTTTGCAACAGCCCCACAAGTGTCTCTGCGAACTGTCTCGATTCCTTTAGCATCAAACATGGGTTTAACTTGGTCAGGGCTCTCATAACTGTAGCCAACATAACGCTTTTTAGTGAGGAGGAAACATGGGTGATAGACTTTCTCCATTTTCAAAGTGACTGGGTTAGGATTCATAGCAGTTACTGCAGATGCAATTTCATTCCCAATTTGAAATGATTCTTTGACTGTCCGCCCCTTGAGGAGGACAAACATGCTGCATAGAACAAAACCATTTAACTGTAAGAAACCTAGACAGGATCAAATGGGGAAAAAATGAAACAACAATGATGGAAAATAGTAGACCATAATCTTCCAATCCAAAAATTCCACTTTGAAGAAACAAAATTGGTAAGACTATCAAGCATCCAATGCAAATTTCAGGTTAACGAGAATCAAACATAAAGCAAACTTTCAAACAAGTCCCACATAAATAAGGATGATCATATGAGATTCCAACAAGCCAACTTTCTGACAATGAAAATCCGACAATAGCCATGTAAGATATTCAGTTCAGATATAAAAAGACGGCTCTGCAACCTTTCAGGCAAGCCATGTGTTGAATAAATTTCATCAGTAACTTGTTATGATTTCTAGTAGTAACTAAAGTTGAACAACGTACCTGTCAGTATCACCATATATAACTTGAGCCTTCCATTTATCATTTGCGTTTACAAATGAAATAGCATTCTCCAATGTGCTTCGGCCACATTGGACAATACTGTCTGCAAGCTCTGCACAAGGCATGCGACCACTAAATCCAGCAGCTGTATAACCATATGTCACATTCGCTATAAGCTTCAGAGCAAGCTGCCTAGCATTGAATATCTGAAAGATTTATAAAAGCCAGTAATGGTAAGATTGAAGTATGTGTGTTCGTTTGATCTGAAATCAGTGTCTTTGGCTACACTTAAAAGAACTTCATCACAAATATAATTGAATGCCAATTGATTCAAGCTTCAAAGTTATATGTTGACATAATGGTATAAATAATACAAGCAATAAAATGCATATACACATATGCAAGTAGGACAACGAGGTCACCCAGCATCCATAGCAGTATACATATTTAAATCAACAAATAGAGTAAGTGAGACATATTTCAGAGGGATTACCTAACATGAATAAGTACAAAATTGATCCTCTAAAATCTATGGCTATCAAGAATTACAACTGCCTTACTATTGGTCTAAACAAATCCTTAGATTTTAACTTTCAGGAAAATATTAAGTAATTTTAGGGTAAAGCATCAAGCATAAGATCTCCATAGCAGTTCATTCGCAAGGAGAAATCAAAGAATATACTAATAGTTAGTATATTTCACTCTAGAGTTTGGTTTTACCCTGTGAAGAATTTTCTGCAAAGAATCCAACTTCTTCATAGCATGTTTTACCATTATTCTAGTAGATAAAATTTCCTCCAACAAGTGGGGCAGTACACCTTTACGGACCTGTATATTGGGAATTACATAATGACTCTTAGTAATGAAATACGAGAACAGTAATTTTGCAGCAGTTCAGAAGGAAAGAAAAAAATTTCAGGGAGTTACCTTTGGAGGCACATACATGACACCATTTGGTGTAAGTAGCATTTGATCTTTTAAATCCTGCAAAACATATGGAGCTGGTCGAAAAGAACTAACCCCAAGAGTATTTTCTTTTGAAGGTATAACTTTTCCAAGGCATGTACAAAAGCAAAGGTTATAAGCAATTATCATTGATGGATAAAGGGACTGGAAGTCCAAAACCACCACTGGATCTGCATAAAAACCAGATTCTGGTTCCATTACAAGAGGTAAACACTCCATTGCAGGTTGAGAAGCAACCTAGATGACAAAGGTTGAGTGAATCAGTAAGTCACCACTTCTGCCTGTTCAAAGCAAAAGGTAAGCTACCTAGATAAGAAAAGATTTGAGTCCATCAATAACCAATAACCTGATGATTCCCAGGAGATATGGCAAGGTAGTTTTGAGTGTGAGCCAGTCTCAGAAACATAGATTCAACACGGTACTGCGAACCCCGAGAGAGAACAGAAAAGAAGTCAATGCCAAAGACACGAGCGAGTTCTGATGTTCGATTTATCTGAAAAAGCACAGGCATAAAGCATTTGTAGTTATTTTAAAAATTGTGATATTAATCATGACGGATCTATAATTTAACAATAATATAATAATAATAGAAATCATGATGGTAATATTAATAAGAATAGGGATTTGACAACACTAAGGCATTAGATAAATGCACAGGTCCATCACAAGATTTAAAATAACTCTTAATGTACCATATCAAGTTGATTCATAATCTCAAGGTTCAATTTTGCCCTGCCCACCACATGTTCGACACATCGATACCTTGCTTGTCCAGGACCACTAGAAAACCATTTTGTCAGTACTTTACAAGGAATTGATGGAGTTTTTCGCCTCAAAACAGCTTCTGCCACTGCTTCAACTGTGTATATATTAAGCTTAACTTCACTACGTATTAATCGCCATACATTAAGAGCAATTCTACCACCAACATGAACACCACTGGCATGAGTTCGGCCCCATTCATCATCAATTATAGCATCTTTGACAAGAACAGAATCGGCAACTACAGATTCAAGACGCACATTATCTAGCATTCCTCCTTCAGAATATTCTAATTCCCCAGCAGCAATCTTTGTTTGTAATGGTGTCCGAGAAATGTCATTAAGTAAACCTATACCAACATGTGTAGCCCTTTCAGCTAAAAAACCAAGAGAACCGCCTTGTATATCCCACCCCATTAAAATGTCTGGATCAAATGAATGTAAAAACTTGATGAAGTGACAAAATAAATGTCTCTCCTCGGAAAAAACAAAGACCTTGCAGCCAGGAATTCCATCATGACTCCTGCAAATTGATTTAAATGAGTACAAAAAGCTACAAGGACTACTACTTACCAACAAATACACAATATATACATATATATAGGAAAAAGATCGAGAGTCCTTTAACTTTACACAATTTCTTACACTATTCTCAACCATTAAATTAATGCACTATTGAAATTAAATTTAATTTGTATAATTAATACATTATAATTAATGTATATACTAGATTTAATCACAACCATTAAAAAGTACATTGATCTAACAGTTAAGAAATTAGTGCAGGAAATTGTGTGTGTGTGTGTGTGCACGCACGCATTGAATCACAAAAGTATGCCAGACCTGCTCCATCTATATTAAAGACTATCTTTCAAACTAAAGCAAAGAACGTCCATGCTGTAGAATGCACTCAAATACATAGTAGATGTTATAATCAATAGCATTTGTATTTTAATTCAAAAAAGTTTTAAAAAAAATGAGAAGCTTTCCTCACATTCACCCAAATAAACCTCAATAAAATAATCTCAACTTTCAGTTTTTTCAAATCTACATTTCAACAAAACCATAGTACTAATAAAGTTCCATATTTCACCTTATGTTAACAGGCCCAACAAGTATTAGATGCAGTCATAATCATTATATAAAACCAACCAAAGGAAAGTGGAAGTCCATTAACTATATATTGAGATATTAATGCCATACCTTTGACAAGATTCATTTCTACTGTGTAAAAGCACATAAAATTCAGCCACATTATCATTATCGTTCTGAAAAGCAAGAGCTACCACATTGATAGCATCATATCGAGGATCAGGCCGGAGATCTCCTCTAGATTCTGCCTGGACCTGTCAACAAGTGTCGCATTCAATTGAGAGACCAGTGGAAAACCCAACCAAAACACACAATTTTCATAAAATTTCCATTATACGTGCCAAAGACAATGTATATAACAGAAACATATCAGTCTGAATATGGCAAAGGAAAATTACATGCCAAATTGTGAAAAAAAAACTTAAAACAAATTAAAAGAGAGATCAAACACAGGAAACTAGGCAAAACTCACAAGATAAATCATCTATGATTTCTTTTTTCGAACATATTTCTGAGTACAAGTGAAACACCAACTTTTATTATAGAAGATAATAAGGATATAAAAGGAAGGAAAAGATTAGTAATCATACAGCTGAATTATTACCTAATAAATGTATTAACATATCACAAGGAAATATTCTTGAGCAATCATAAAAAGTTCAAACTAAAAGAAAAAAGCAGACAGGTATTAATAGGGCAAATTTTTTACATGTCTTCTGAAGTATTCAATTTTTGCAATATATGGGACATCGTAAATGCATGCATTCAGAAACATCGTTACCTCTATGCTTAATAATGTTAGCTGTTCTCCAGCACCAACACTGGCTGGATCTCGAAAGCCAATTTGACTAAGAGGAGTGGGCCTTGATCTCCCATCTGGCCCTGATATCTGAGAAATATCTTGTAAGGAATCAGCACATGCCTTTAGTTCTGCAATATGGCCTTCACCCTCTGATATTTTTGTCACCCCATTCCGATCTGGATTCAGTTTTGCACTGACCACGGCATTAGCTTCTTGATGCACTTCTTCCAGCACAGGCTCCGAATGATAACCTGATTCAATCAAGTCCTTGTTACAATCATGCAAAAATCAACATGAACAAATCAGAGTATCGGAAGGACCTGCAAAAAGGTTCTAAACACTTGAAACAGTTTAGCCCACTGAAAATCATAAAAAAAATTACCTCTCGGAGAAGAATGCTCCGCTGAAGCAGTATTTATGTCTCCAGAAGTACCTAAAACCCCAGAACCAAAAAATTAAGGACACAAATTCAAAGAATAAGGAAAAAACCATGCAGTTATCAACCTTCAATATCCTGCAGCAGCCATCTATGTACAGAATCCACAGAAGGGGGTGAAAATGCAGGCGTCAGCATGTACAAACAAGAGCCATCATTTAAATACTGTGTAGGGACACCCATGACAGCTCCTTTATTATTGTTAAGGTGCTTGCTCTGAAATTCTCTCTCCCGAAGGCAATCTTCCAAAAAGAATGGTAGAATTTCATCCAAAGCCGTCCCTTGAAAATGATTAATAGACATGCTGATCAATAATAATCTCAAGCAGACCATAATATGAAATCTGTGACCAAATCAATGAATAAGAACAAGAACCAAGGAAAAAGCATGAATTCTACAAACCCTAAACTTGTTTGAGCACAAACATGACAGATGCTAAGGATGTATAAAATCAGCAATGCATCTAAATGACATGAAAAAGGTTTATGCTAAAATTTCCGAAATCATAATGACAAAAAGCATGCAAGATGCACTTTCACCATTTTCTCACAAAATTGAACTTGGTTAAACTAAAGAAATTCGTCAATCTTATCACAAGTTTTTCCCATCTAAAATTTCATTATAACAACAAATTGCTTTGAAATGCTTACTTTAAATATGCACCTGACCATCCTTCTTCTTAGTTCAAACCAGAGATAGAAAGGAAATACACTTGAATCTTGACCAATGACAATAAATCCAACATCCCAGGAACTCCAATTTATACATGCTCCTGTTACTCCTACTATGAGCAAATTAAAAAACATGTACCAGCACCTACATTAATAAACGTAGGGAAGTGGAGAATGCACCTGATGTTCCTTCATGATCTTCCTTATCAACAACATAAGGGCAATCTACTATTGTAGATGAACAGAAAGCATTTTCAGATTCTCCACCTCTGCCGTCTGCAATGGGGGGTTTCTTGAAGAAAGTCATGCCAATTAAGTCTGTGGATTTTGGTTCGATGTTGACATTTGTAAACTCAGAGAAGCCAAACCTAGAAAAACAAGAATCTTGCCCCTGTTCTCCACATGTACTAGCCTGTAATGGGCATTTGTCATGCTCATCATTTTGCAGAGTGCGAAAGTCCAACTGTTGTGGGCAGAGAGAGATATCATCTTTTTGTTCCCCTGTCAAAAGGACTCTCTTCAACCTAAGAGATCCACATTCAGGTGACTCGAAGTAGAATCGCTTTCTCCTCATCAAGTCTCGCACAGAGCCTCCAGTCATTGCAGTTGCTTCTTTAATATCATGAGCACCTACATCTTCGTTTTTCATTGCATCAAAACATTTTCCTAACTCATTCCCAGCCAATAAACTTGTAACTCTGTGGTCTTCAGCTTCACTGGCATATTTATCAGTTATGGTACTGACAGTTTCTAAGTTGTCATTAACCCTTTTAGTGACAGATAAAGGTAAAGGACCCCACAAAGTATTATTCATGTTGAGCTTACTAGCAATGCTTGTGCCAGTATCCTGTGGTACCTGGTGTCGAAAAGACCTTTTAGATTCACTTTTCCTTTCCATTTTAGATGAATTTGCAGCTGATCCAGCACAAGGAAGTAGGTATAAATCATCATTAGAACCATCTACTTGAGGTATCTTTTTGTGTGATGAAGTTTGAGGATGATTACTGGAATCAACAGAAAAAGAGGCTTTTTCTTCCAAACCATTAACATTGATTACATCCTCAATTGAATCAAGAATGTCCTGACACTCTTTTTGGGACTCCCTCTCATAATCCGTATTAGCTTTCTCCAGCACCTTATCCATGGTTGTTTCAGGCAACAGGGGACTCAGAATGGTCTCGCATAGAAGCTCATCATCAGAATTTAAATCTTCAGCAACTTGAGAAGTAGCAAGCCACTTCAAAAGCCCTAGTGCTTCTGCATCTGTTGCCTGAAGAATATGAATTCAGAAAATAGTAAATTCCCAAGAGTTCATACAGCAAATACAGAAGCCAAAAATCTCAGGTATTATGATAAACCCTAACAGAAATCATAACCATATTAATAAGCTTTCAGCATCAATTGGTATTGATTACAAAAGTGTGGCAGTAAATATTCCAACCGGATTCAGAATTGTGAACTAAATAACAAACAGGATGCTAAGCACATGTACTTATATAGTCAAGAGATAAGTGTTACTTCTCATATAAAAATCACCAACTACATGAAAATATAAAATGAAATAAAATATAAACACACCAAAATACCTTTGAACTTGGTGTTCCTTTCATTTCAGATGATCGTATCTCACCACTGGATATTAATTCATGACATGCATCCTTCCCATTGGAGGGTGTTGAACCCATTTTCTCTTGATGTAGACAACTTTGGCAGGAGGGAGACGAAATAATATTCCTTTCTTTCAAAATACTCAAATGTCCTGGATCTTTGTGATTAGAATTGACAAGTCCAAGTTTAATCAAATTTTCTTCATTGGCTGAACATCCCACTGACTTCACAACTTTCACATCATTTTCGAATGAAGAAATATTTTCTTCTTCACCACAAAATCCCACGAGTACATTCTCAAATTCAAGGCCAACTGAAAGAGTTCTCAAAACATCTTGTGGCAGTGGCTTGCCCAAATCAGGAAGCATAGCTGCTTCATGCATCCCAGTCCTTTCATACTCTTCCTGAAACATTGTAGGTAAAGGTCACCAAACAATGGCAAACAACAGAAAATGAAGAGAAGAAGCAATCAAAGTATTATATGTGAAAAACCTATAGATGGGAAGAGAGCAAACCTCCCATATTGGAATAAGTGATCGAACCATTTTCACATCAGAACGGGTTTGAGAGAGGGGCGTATAAGTTATAAACTGCTGATTGATAATGTCTGCAGAACCAAAAGCAAAGAACGGGTTTATCAACAAAATCATCCAAAAGAAAAACAATGCTAATACTTGTGCAGCTGAACAGGGAATTGAAGCATACCATCTACTGTAGCATCTCCCTCAAGCTCACAAACACTTTTGCGTTTGACACAGAGAATGTTTTGGTCAGATATCCCATCAAATTCACTGAAACATTGCCACATCCAATCATCTGGGATTGTGGAAGACAACCAGAATGGGGAATTTAAAACTCCAGTTCCACTTGAATCTGCCTAATGAAAATTTTTTAACATCAACAGAATTATTAAGATAGTAAGCATTAGAGGTATGTTTATGACCATCCAAAAAGCATCTGCAACATAGAAATAGTCAAAGTTGACCTGAGAATCAGCAGATGCCTGTGTCAACTTATCCATCCCCTTTCCATGTTGACTGTTGCAATTAAAGTTCTTCGAGTTGAACACATCAGGTACTGGATGCCGGAACTTCAATTTTGATAGATGCATATGACCCATCCCATACAAGTTATAGTCTACCTGCAAAAGAAAAGCTTGGAAATCAGCATGTTAACAAAAATAAAGAAAAAAGGTGCGAGTAACCATAAAGCATTTGAGAGCACACGTGTGAACTTATCAGGATTAGAAAACCACTGACTTATGACAACAAATGTGCTATTAATAACTCAGAAATTTGGATAACAAAAATGAAGAAAAATGGTCCAGCAAACTACGACTAAGTTGTATTCTATGAAGCATATGAGATCACAAATTTATTATCTTGTCAGATTTGATACAGCAACAGATTCGTGACAACAAAAGATTTTACTAATATTAAACATAATTCATGTTTCATTCGGAAATCACAACTCCAAGTTTAATTTCAAATTTAAGAAAAGCCACATTCAATAGACCATATGAAAATATGTTTACCAAAAACTGAAGAATAAAGGGAATATGTGATTCATGGGGCTGCAAACTCTTGTCAAAGACTGCACCTCCCTGAAAAGAGAAATACCACTGTGATAAATGGGAAACATCACTCAAAGATCTCTGAAAATGAAAATATACAAGTATTCAAATAAGAGATCGCCAAGTTCACCAATGAAATTTTCAGTTGGGCTTATAATTTCAAGCAAAAGTCCACAATCACTTTTCCCAATGTCCACAATTCTAAATAGTTCAATCTTATAGTTACAACACAGACTCTACAGCTAGTCAACCAGAGATCACACCAGCACCTACCCATGAGAACCTATATGCCAGCGTGATGAAAGTTTTCTAATGTTTTCAGTTGCCTGAATCTGGCATATAAAAGTCTTAAACACAAAATAGCTAATTTAGAGCAATAACAAAAAAAAACATCACTGAGCAAACTTAAAAAGGGATTTAAAAAAATAATTAATGTCAAGCATCCAATTAAAGATAGGAATAAGAGATGATTCTCATATTCGACCCATGACAAAAATTCATCTACAAAATTCATCATGATAATGTCAATAAGTGAAACTTAAATACTAAGACTAAGAAGGACACCATACCATAAATCAGAAATGAAAAGAGAAGCACAAAAGTTATTAAACAATGACCCTATGCAGTAAAGAAAATAACAAGAATAACCATGCCAGCAAAAAAGTACACATGAGGTCACAATCCCAAACAAAAACTTAAAAAAATGCAAAAAAACAGTTAAATGTTTGCAAAAGGTTCAAGAATTGTACCAAAAGAAGATCAGCAGCACGAGAGACATCATGTGGATAATAGCTTGAATTTTGTCAAGGAAACCAATAACATAATCCCATAATATTTCCAAAGGAAAAAGCGCTATAGCACAATTAAATATTAGGATACAGATATATCTTGACAAATAGCTCCTCTGATGAATGGTAACCATAAAATTTTTTTGCTTGTACGAGGCTGCAATCGTGCACATGCTGTCGTTTTGAGCCGGCACTACCCTTAAGCTGTGTGCTCAAGACAAATACATTAACAACCCATCTCTACAGCAAACAACAGAAATGCAAGAAAAGACAAGATACAGCATACCTTCAGGGCTTTCTCCAAGGCCAGAGATATAGCGTGTGTGTATCTATCATCTGCACAAATGAACAAGAAAATATAGTATTTCAGCATCACATTCCCAATATATGGGAAATGAAGTTTGAAACACAATACAGAGACAGCTGCAATCTCTAACTCCAAGCATACTTGATACCTTCTTGGTGTGGTTCAATTGGTATTCCGGCACATGGGACGTATAAATAGGGTAAAGCCTACAAAGACAACAATGAATAATCTATCCCAAAAACATTAGAAAGAAAAGGAAATAACTGACAATCCATCAATTGTTGATCATTTGCTATACTCAGATTCATGCTTTGGATACCACCTTTTCTACATCCTTCCATTCACATATAATTATGACATAAATATATGGATAAAATACAAGAGGCCGCTTATCCCGGCATGAAAATCAGCCACAACACTGGATTCTGCATAATTGGAAGCCATTGTCTTTAAAAACTATCGGATACAAGCATCTCCAACGCCACTCTTTCCCAATCCACAGTTCATAATCGTGCAAGTTTGTTTCAACGTTCCAGATAAAATTTGCTAAGAACTAACAACTTTCACATAATCATCAAAAACATAGCCCTAATTTTGAACCAATCGAGAAATAACTATCAACATTAGTTGACTTAAAACAAATAATCTTCTTACACGATGAACATGTAAGCAAGTCTTCTGCCCGGCTGGTGTGGAACCGTAAACCCTTATAACCGGAACCTCGTTCACCTTCCCACCTTCATAATTCAAAAACTATAGTTCAATATTGAACAAGCTTATGTCTATATAACTGTAGCTATAACTAAAGCGGACTGCAATGTTTTAATTTGATTTTAAATTACAAAACTAATAAGAAGCTATCGTTTAAGTAGTATTACTTTTCAAATGCTTCATTTCACTTAATCACTTTAACAGAACATCGTCATTTTAGGATGAAAGCAACAACGAAACGAAGAAAACTCAGATAGATCTAAACGAAGTCATTTTGCGTAGTACCTTGAAAGCTACTGTAGCAAATATCGAAGCCAGGGATCGGGGGCGCCATGTAGTGATCGATCGACACAATTCGAACGCTGAAAACCTTCGAGTCCGACTGCGAATCCGCCATAGGCTTTTGATGAACTTAAGAAAATATACGCATGATATGGTAAGAAGAAGATGAATTGGTACAGAGGAGAAGAAGCTTTGAATTGTTTGGCGCCAGATTCGTAGGGCTTTTGTCCCAAGAACCACCGAAAAGCATTCAGCGGCTTCTCCTGTTCGCCGCTTGGTTTGACATCGGGGACCTTGACTTCTCGCTGTATTTACAAAATTACCCTTTCATCGCAACCGGCATTTGTGAGTACTTATCTCCTTGTCAGAGGAATTTGCTTGTTTTCACCACGCTCCAGTAGGCGAAGACGCCGGGTGGTCTTTTCACCGCAACCTCGATGATACGGAGTTATGTTTTTTAACCTCGCACGTAAAAATAATAATAATAATATTATTATATTATATTAATGTTATTAATATAATAAAAAATATATTTATTAATAATAATAATAATATTTTTTTATCATATTAATTACATAATAAATTTTTTATTATTTTATTAATTAAATAATTTAATTATATTAATATTAACATAAAAATAAGGTGCTGCATGGATGCGGGCAAATGCAATTAACAAATATATGAAATGACAATAAAAATTAATAATTTTTTATTTTTTTTAATTGATATATATTACAAGTGGCCACAGCCTTATTTATACGCCCACACCCAATTATCACCACAGACAATTCTCCCATACAGAACAAAAGTTAAATGAACTGAGAAAGGACCAAATAGAATAATTTTCAAGTGCTAAACTGATACTACAATCTCACAGCTACAGAAGCTCTAGATTGAAACACTGTTGGGAATTCCTTTTCCCGTAAGTCCACCTTCGCTGGTAGGAAACAGCAGGGTGTACGGCATTTTCACTGGTCCGCATCGGTTCTTCAGTTTCTTGTCATTGTTCCTTGCGATGATTCTATTCTCAATTTCTTCCAGTTTCTTTCCAAATTCTTCAAATGATTTCAATGGGGATTCATCTGATGTCCATTCACGTGTGTCTCTTTGTCCGAGGTAAACTTCATCTGTTGAGTGCCTCGACAAAATTTCTATCAGGGCAATGCCAAGAATGGTTTGCAGCTGAGCAGTGATTGTTTTCAGGAAAGCCTTGTCAGGATTTGACACAAGTTCATCATATTCTGGAGTTCCTTCCTCGGGCATAAATCTACGGCTAATGGTTGGGCGGTTGGGGAGGTAGCCAGCGTACGGGTACTGTCCGAAGTTGACAGCTGCATGGAGAGCAGAAGCAACCCAAACAACAATCGTGCAAGATTCTATCAGCTCTTCGCGGGTCTGCATTTTAGGCCACCAAGGCTCATCTTTCTTGTCGCCATGACCCTCCTCGCGGAGTTCCTTCCACCAGGACTGGAGTTCAGTATCTTCTTTAACTATGTCATCGCTCTTGTAGTAGAAATAGCAATAGTCTGCAACCCATTTTTTAATCGATGACCAGATCTCAAGCCCATCAACGGCGTAAGGATAGTCTTCTATCAGTAAGCGAAGACCATGTGGAGAGTTTGGATCCTCAACTGCCACTCCTCTGAATAGAAAAAAGCAGTAGCGTGTCAGTGAAACCAATTTTATTACAGGCAGTTTTCCGCAACAAGTTAAAGCCTAAGCTCTAAATTTTGTTCAGCATTCATGCTCAAGGTTATGCGACTGTATGGTATATGATATGCAAGTTGTATACTGTGTTTGTTTTTAGTGTCATATTATTCATGAATTTAGAATGTCGACGTAAACTAGCAGTAAGATTTACCTCTTCTTGAGATCTTCAGGAAGTGATTGCTCTAGGAAGTTCCAGCTTTTATAAACTGCAGATGACATTTCCATGGCATACTTTGCGGGGAAAACTGTAGTTTCCAGAATTCCTTCAGCATTGATGAGGATCTGCCGCGCAAATGCATTTATATTCATTGTATCACGGAAGTGAGGATGTAAAAGCTTATAAATAGGATGAAGCACACTCAGTTGCCTATTTGTTGCAATAACAAATGGCTCAATTGCTGCATGAGTGTTCAACCTGCGACAAAAATATTTAAAAAAAAAGTTAGCATAATCAAATACTAACTGAAATTATATGCCTCTTATGTTTGAGGTATCTTTGGTAGATTCATACCAATGGCTGATGAGCTGATGATAACCAGAGTCATTTACAGCGACATAAGCTTTAGCTAGCTGCCAAATTGAACCTTCAACACCATGCTCAGATGGTTTGTATACTTTGCTAACGGCGCCGTGTCGATCTCCATCGGGATGTGGCAAGCTCAATTCTATTGCCACCGGTTTCAAAGTCCCGTCATCTTTCAAGAAAAGGATTGTCCGGGACGCATATGTCTTTGTGGAAGTCGTGTTAATCCTCCTCAGATATGTCATCAGTGCATCATGGTGATCTAATATGAATACCCTGTTCTTCTCGATAGCCTACACGATCATAAAATCACTTGACGTTAACATTCAAATCAGTCTGACTCTGAAAATCCGAAACAAGTGACTACAAATTCCTTGTTGAAAATAAGTCAAGGAACATTACCTCATCTATGGTAAGCCCATCCAAGTTATTCTCTACGTCGTTTTTGGTTATTGTACTGTGTTGATTACCGTATATTTCGGGGTTTAGCTTGCTTGTTGGAGGGAATTCCTGGAATAAATTCGTTAATATTTATTAGTAAAGATTAACAAAAAGAAAAAGCTAACCATTGAGAATAAATGGGACGAAAAAGGAAAACGGAATTCGACATTCGAAGATCAGATTCCAGCTTTTGTTATCTATGCATCCACTTTCTTTGCAAACAGTAGGATAAAGAAAAACTTCAACAAAAGCCTTACTTCAAGACGACGAATGATAACTGGGTTCAGTCCAGCCAGCATTTCTCTGGCAAACTCTTCATCAGTTCTCCATGCAGACTTATCCTCTGCTCCAAATTATTGAAACATTATAAACAGGAAAAGAAAAGTATCAAACAAGTCAGTAAGTTCTCAAAAATGTAATTGAAGGGAACAATACCTTTAATTATCTGTGGCATCGGAAATCCAAAGAGGTTTTCGCCATCAGTTGGAAAAATTTGCTTCAGCATTTCCAAGGGGATGTTTTTCCGAATATTATCAAGTAAGTTATCGGGCAGATGAATCCCTCCTTCGTAGAGTTTGAGTACATCTTCGAAGGAGTCAAATTCATTTGGAGTGCTGTCAATAGATTCTAATGCTGGTTCTACGAATTGAGCTATGGATTTCAGAGCATATGCGAGGAAATCTGACATCTTCAAGTGGCCAAACCGCTCGTCTCTTGGAACATATATGTTTAAGCTATTGACAATTGGCAGCCTGGTCTCGCTGTTAGGATCTGTTATTATAACAACAAAACGGGTCGATATTACTGATAAAACTTGAAACTGCTTAAAAACTTGAAAATGGGGCATTTTGAATTCATTTTTTCCAGGAAAATACATAAAATTACAAGAAGAGTTCTGTTATGAGTGATAAAAGCTGACGATAACTTGAATGATACTATCATTAATGATAATTAAGATTAATAATCGAAATGTCCAACCTTCTTTTGTCGGTGGCCGGCCTGTTCTTCCCCTACGAGGATAAGGGTACTCAGCAGACCCTCCAAGTACAGGGCGCTCGTACTTTTCACCCTTGTCAGGATCACCCAAATCATTGTAGTAAGCATAGTCATAGATTCTGTCGTATTCCTGGAGCTCACCCGTTCCATCTCCTCTCAAGCTCACGAGCTCTTGTTGCCTGTAATAATGCAGTGGCGCTGGTGTTTCTGTTGGAAGATAAGTCTGCGCAAGTAGTCAAATATCACAAAAATTTTAGTTTAATCACAAATTTCACGAAAATGTATTTCGTATTAATTGCTACTAATTTCTTGAACGTGTGATTTCTTGCCTTGTTGCTGAAGAAAACTCGGTCTGTTTTGTAATATTTGGCGGGATAAACCCATGAGTTGCAAACGAAGTGGATCGGACCTTCACCAGGAACATCTTCGAGGGTGAGAGTCCTAAGGTAAAATTCACTGTGATGATCGTTTCTTATAATGAATGCCCCTGGAACTCCAATTCCTTCGTCCCAGTCGAATGTGACCTTGAATGCAGACTCCCCTGCTGTCAATGGCGTGATTGTAGGAATCCATCCTTCCAAGTATGCCGCCTTTCCAAGCTTTCCAGCTTGCAAACCGTTTCCTACAAGCACATATCGATCTCGTTTAGCAGAAATCATCTAAAACTTAATGTTATTAACCTGTTTCCATGGAAATTAGCTAACAATTAGATATATTAAAACGTAAATTAAAGAACATTTATAGAATTAATGGTTCATTTGTATGGATAAGTTGGACTAGAAACGATAACAATTTGTGCTTCTTCTTCAGATTAGGTGGGATAGTTAGTCGTTCAAAAATAAGGTTAGGCCTGTCCTAATTGCTTATTAATGGCGTAGCCATAATTCTGGAAAAGAAGGAAAAAGGTTGGAGCTTTTCTATTGGGAAGAATCGATGTAGGCTGTCAAATGGGAAAAGATCATATAGCTTTCTTTGTCCTTCTCTTAATAGACAAATAGTGACAACTAAGCTTGCCTCCGTGTCCCCACCTGCTTCGGAAACCAAACCTTGATTTTATGAAAATGACAAATAAATAACTCCAAATTACAAAATTATTAAAATAAATAAATATGAAACCTGCAACCGACATTCAAAAATCTCGTGCCCGCAGGCACAATAATATCCCGTGCACCATAGCAAATGTACAAACCAATTTCACAATCGCAGACCATAAAAAATCTGAAAACAAGAAGGAAAGCCCACTGACTTGTGGATGAGAGGAGGACACAAGGGACTAGTTTGGACTGTGAGTCTCTGGTCGGATACAATTTAATCCCTCTCTCTCTCCATTACCAACCAGAAAAGCTTTTAGTGTTTCTAATGTTGTACGTGGCCACTTGTCTCGGCCATTTTAATTTGTCGGCCATCACCGAAACACTAGAAACGTAACAATACCTTATGCTCTTATGGACCCCCTACCATGTCTCTGTCAACAATACTTTCCTCTTAACGTCGAAGGATAGGCTTCGATGCATCATACACCAGAGCTACAGTATGTCTCATAAAAATCCTAAATCTGATAATTATAATATTAAAAGAATTGCAACAAAGAGACGAAGTTATTAGATATAACTGAATATATATGTACTTGTGTTAATGGCCATTTTCATGTCAAGAAAATTGAAAAGAGAACAAAGAGGGAGACAAAATCGTGTGTTATGAGAAGTGTCCGTTTTTGGTGTTCAAGAAAGCTCAGAGATGGGCAGAGCAAATAGAAAATTTGATCAGAAAATGATGAAGAATATCATCAAAACCAAAGCCGAAAATCACCGTCCAAAACGCAATAAAGGAACTAACCTGCAGGTTCACCATGAACAGCACTGACGAGTTGAAGAGTGACTTTTCTGCCAAGCAACTCGTGAAAACCGTCGAGAACCGATGCATTGAAGTCATTGAAGTCCAAAACGTTCTTCTTCATCAAAACAGCCGTGCCCTTGAGCTTCCTGCACTCGCCCCCTTCGCATGTCGTCTTCTTCTTGCCGCCACCTGAGATCGAGTCGAGAAAATGGCCAAGCATCTTGATAGCTTGCTTATGATTAAGTGCCTTCTAAAAGAAAGACAGAAAGAATCTTGTTGAAAAGAGTAGCAGATAATGAAAATTAAAGAGAAGTTTTGCGGTGAATGTGAGAGAAAAAGAGCAGCCTGCTGCAGGTATTTATAGAAAATGAAAAAGAGAGGGGATTGGAAGAAATTGACCGGGAGGCTTCCGCTGCAAGTTTACGAGCTTTTCTTTTTCTTTAAAAATAAAAATTAAAAAAATATATATATGAAAGGCATTGATTCAAGTCTTCTTCTGGTTCTTATTCTTACTGTTACGAGATCCCTTCCTACTATTACCAGGAAATTACTGAGCGGGAGTACCACACGGTTTTGAACCGGGGGATGCACGCTCCATCGTGATAATAACATCTGAGTCCCTAAATTTTGATACAACTATATATGATGTTGAATTGTTTTTACTATTCATACAAATCCCTTTTTGTTTTGTTAATTTGTATCATCACATTTTGTTTAAAACTCCTTAATAAAAACAGTGATTTTAACCAAAAATAATAATAATAAATTAGAAACAAAACTACATTTGAATTATTAATATTATTATCCAATTGTGAGGACCTTTTGAAAAGTAATCCAAAATTATGGCATTCATTTTCAAATTCACTAGACTTGAGGGAGTCGTTGAAATTATTTGATGTAATGGGATAACGAAGACGACATCTAACCAATTAATTTGGCATTTTTGGTAGGAGCAATTATGAATATTTTTATTCCCCTAAAACACAAACCAACAGTCTCATCAACTTGGTTACTTTGCTTTTTTATCTCCACACACAATTATTAATTTTTAAAAAAATTCAAAAAAATATAATTAAATAAAAATATATTTAATTAATTTCTTTTACAATAAAATTAAAATCAACATGATTATGGCATGTATTCTACTCTGTTTGGAGGAAAACAGAGCTAACTAATAAAGTAATAATATGCAAAACGCAGCCCAAAGCTGTCTTCAATTGACCCAAAAACAATAAGAACATTTTTCGATGAGTCAATAACCATTTACTTGTACAATAAATTATACTTTTCATTACACTGTGTGCAAAATCTTATAATAATACATGTAGTTGTTAGATTTTGTCAACAAATGTACCCCGCACGGTAAGCATGGTCACTGTACAAGAGATAAGGATTGAAGAAAGAAAGCCACCCTCGTGGGGGTTTACCCGGCTTTCCTCCTCTTCTCATCTCTCTTCCTAGAGATAATTTGAACAAAGATAGAACAAATAATCGATTAAAATTTTAAAAATTTAATTTAAAAATAATTTAATATTAAATTTAAAATAAATTATACTTTAAAAAATCGTTTAAAATTTACAATCATCTTCGTCTCTAATCTAATTTTCTATATCACCCCCGTTTCGTATGGATTATGATTAAATCTTTTTGTAATTTAATACATATCATGTGCTATACACCAAATGTTTGAAATTTACGTGTATACACGTGCTTGTCAATGAATATCAATCAAGTAGTTTGGCATTATCTTCCACAAAGCCAAAAATTAGGACATGACTTTAGTTGGCCAATCATGTTATACTTGGTCTTTGGTATTCATATTCAACGATCGATTATCCCTAAATAGAGACCAAATCAAGACGAAGAATTTGAGTCCCATTTGAAAATGATCTCAAAGTTACTTGAAGCACAAGAACATGCAACATAAATGGAAAGCTAAGCTTGTTATAACAATGGCGGTTTCCAAATTTATAACCATAGTAAATGAGAAGGTATGGGTGGCTACTTGTAATCGATGAGATTTGGATAGAGTTGTTTTGACAAATTAGCTTAAATAACCAAAAAAATATGTATGATATTATTTATTTTTGAAATTCAGAAATTTTAATGTTTATCTTATAATAAAATATTATTAATTGTTAAGATGTGTGAAAAATAAAAATTATATATTTATTATATATTGTTATTATTATCATGTGCTTCATCAAATAGTTTTAGTATTGTTATTATTAACAATCTTGAAAGTCATTCAATTAAATGAACTGATCTAATTTGTTAATCAATATTTCTTTGTCAACAAATCTTCCAGTCCTGCAGCAGAGAAGAATGGTAGATGGATTTGTGTGACAAATTTGAACACGGAAGGAATTAATGGAAGAACTTGCTATTTCTCAATGGCTAAGCCAATGTTCACCAAAACTTAATTGTTCATGGTCATACACACAGCTGTTAACAATGATGATAAAATCTGGATTTGGATAAAAATTAGAGTAACCACACAGTAATTATGATGTTAAGCTTTATCGGTAATGTTTCTTCTTTTACAATTAAAGCTATGCAATGCTGCCGAATTGACATAAGGGGTGCTCTGTAGGACACAATTCGATTCAATAGTTTTCCTTCATGGCTGAATAGGGATTGTTCTGATTATGGCCCCCCTGTGTTTTCATCTAAACATGGCTCAGGGGTTCCTCTCAGTAGCATATTACCTCAAGTCCATTGTATGGGGTATTGGAGCTGCACTGAGAGAACTTTCTCCATACTTCATCATATCTATAGCTGGTAAGCACTCTGGTTATGTATGTTAACGCTGTTATCTCAATCTTTCAACTTTGAATTATTATGTCGGATTGCAATAATCAACCTCTTGACTTGATACAGAATAATAAGTCCACTTGGGTGCTCAGCTTTTTTCCAGGACTTGCTGCAGTCCTGCCAAACCTCATCGGCAACCTTCATAATTACGGCAACAACTATGTATCAGCCTCTCCTCCAGTCACCAAAGCTATGAAGGCAATATAACTGTGTGATGGCCTGATTGGTTATATGCATGAGAATGAAAGCCCTTACGTTCTGGTTGTCACTCTGGTACGCGGAAGTCTTTAAGTGTACTTCGCGCTTGACCTACGTCAATGAATGAAATTTGTTGTATATATTGTATAGTCACCGAAATGTTATCACATAAAATGACAGTGCGACCTATGACATAATGCGGGCATTCAGGCTGCTATGCTTCTGTGCTTCAGTTTTTCTGTCAATTGCACTACATCCTTCAGCTTTTCCTGTAGGTGAAGAGACGGGACGTATCATTTGCTTCAATCCGAAAACTTTCGTGTGTTTGATGCTCTTGTACTTCTGCATTAAGATCGTGACTGCAACGGCACAGACTATCTCAAGGAAAAATAAGAAAATGAGTTGAAAACATTGTTGAGCAATGCTTTGAAATCAAACCTTTCAACACCCAAGTCCATCTAAGCCGTTGTTGGAGTTCACAGGACGTAGACAACAACTTTTTATGCTTTGAGATGCTGCCATCAAATTTAGTTGTCAGAACGTTTTATACCTGTCAAAACCGAATTTTCCTCCCGCATAAAATTTTGAAGCTCGATTTGTATAAAGAGCAGATGGCGAAAGCAAATAGCAGGGTTCGACTCTCCTGTGTTGGCAGCCATTAATGCCCTTTTTGAGTCACTTAAGGCTTTTATACTGGACATGTTATTAGCTCAATTGTTGAAATTCACGCAATATTACCTGAATTACTTGCTTGATCATCTGTGAGATTCTTGCAAAATGTTCTGTAATTCTCTTCGGATCACATTCCAGTATAAATCAGTATATCCTGCCATTTTCTTCAGATAGCATTAATTTATAATTCTGTATACATCCCATGCCTGCATCCCTTAATTTCATTAGCTGCTAAAGTAAAGACCGATCTTTGGATGCTGCAATCCATAAAACAAAACGATGTTCCAATTAAACCGAGCAGCCAAAGTGCATCGCATTAATCTCAGAAGAAACTTACACATTGTCTTCAGATAAACAGAGAAAATACAGAGAAAGGAAGAACATGCAGTTAAAACTTAACCACAACTTTGAAATAGAATTTGATTTAGTGATCAATTAACAACTTCGAACAAGAAAGTGATTTCAGAAAAGTAATATAAAGAGACCCACTGGTGGAAGGAATTAAAGTTCAGGCAGTATCCATCAGTCTCCCACTGGTGGTTATAGCTTCTTGAACTAAGCTAAGCCAGTCTGCCTTTCCCATACAAGGTCAGATGAGAATTCCGAGAGTGCAGCTCGCGGATCACCATTGGAAATAGCCAAGTAGTATTGAGCAGTTCCATCATCGACTTGCATGCTTCTCCTCAAGGAGTCGATTATCCTTCTCCTGCCTTGATCAGAGGTCAACCTGTTCAATGCACAACTAGGCTTTTGCCCAGGTGCACCCTCAAGATACAGCACTGCTACCTCCCTTTTTGCAAAAGTATCCAACTCTATGTAGCATGTTCCATCTATAAGAATTTGTGGATTGCTTACGGGGATTAATAACCTCTCCCTTGAATATATGCCATGATCACTCATCATGTTATTTAAGCGTTTAATGTCCATAACCTGCAATTACAAGAAGTAACACACATAATAAATGTTAGAGCCTCGATACTAGCACCATAACAAGGAAACAGAAGATGTCATCAGAAAACAGGAATGAAAGTTTCCATATGAATCTGAAAGAGATTTTAACCAGTGCTATGCAGCATGATATGCTAGTTTTTTTCAAACTTACTCATCAAAGGAAAGATTCAGGCTTTTGATTCTTTCTTATTTTCACTTTTACATCACGAGGCTGCTAGAAAGCACTTATCCTTTGCCCACGAAACCAACAAGGCCCATAAGCAGGGCAACAAATTGCCTGAATCTACTAAATAATTAATATTGCCAGGGTATCGCAGCACTTCTTTTAACATGCTTTGAATCACACATCATAACTAATCATCTAACAAATTCTTCAACCTTCATGGAAAGCTAAATGAGCATCATCAACATAACACTGCCATTCCAATCCTACACCTAATAGTTTCAATTTCAAGCAGTATTGAAAAGATAAAACAATTTATCGAATATCTTTCTGATGAATTGCAAGAGAATTCTCTAACAAATTTCAAAAATTCAACAGAGACTCTGAACAAAGTTCCAATCTTTTTAATACTGCTTTCCAATCAGGCCATATATCAGTAATTAAAATTAACCGCAGAAAAAACCCAACTTAGCTACCTGAACGGAGTACTTAACGGCGAGACTGGCGACTGTATCTCCGCGAACAATACGGTGCGAAATGGCGAATTTGCCAATCCCATTATCTCTCCAGAAAGATCCATTTAAGGGTTTTCCCACAATTTCTTTCAGCTTCCACGGAGCCATGAATGCGAAGACTATCATATTATTATCAGACGCGATGGAGTTCCAAACCCGGCACACGCAGCTGGCGCGTGCCAGATCCGTGACGGAGAGTTTCGACAAGATTAAACGCAGCGTGTCGGAGCAGGCGAGAGCAGTGAAGTGGGAGTTCATGGGAGAGATCACGGTTGATGATGGGTCGGCGGAGACTGAGGCGTAGGAGGAAGAGAGTAAGTGTTCTTGGAGTTGTTCGTCGTCGGTTTGGTCGCCACAACATCCCATTTTTAGATGTGCTGGTGGAGCTTTTTGTCCTGGTTTCTGACCGATCTGTTTCCCTTTGAAAGGTAGGTGGAAATTAAAAATAAAAAATCTTATCCAATTAATCCGAGTAGTTTGTTAAAAGTAACAAATTAAGCTCTAAGTTTACCATTTATATCAATTTAGTCACCGTCAACCAGCATACAAAAGTCCACACCCGTCGGCGAAAATGAAACCGCGGCTCAATTTATCATACCTTTTTTGTTAATTTATAAACCATAGTATATTTGATAATAAATCTACATTTGACAGAGATAAAAAGCCTTATAGTTGAAATGGTGGAGCACGGACCAATAGTTGAAGCATTAACTTGTCCAAGTTAACAAACGGTGATGTTACAATCATCCATTGAAGCATTTTCATTTTCACTCGAAAACAACACACAATACTAACAACAAAGAAGAAAGAGGGAAGAAAACCCCAACTATAGAAGAAAGAGGAGGTGGGGATTCGAGTAAAAAAACTACAGAAGAATAAGGTTACAAACTTCTTCAAAAATGGAGAATAAATATCAGGAAAGCAGCCCAAAAAGAGCTTTTCCCATGGTTGGCAGTGTAATCACCGAGGTCCAGTTAACAGCGTGTAGATGAAAACAGATCATTGACCCCATGCATGGCCGAGGCCATATGCATCCATATAGCCTGCTGGATGGGCATGAGCGTCATCGTGGTCATGTCCACCATGACTATGGTGATGATCATGATGATGGCCGCCACTTTTTGCCTCATCAAGCATCTTCTGAATATGCTCAGGTATGACGTCTTCCTGGGCTTCTCTAACAGTTTTTGGTAACGAGGACACAAACTCGGCAATATGCTCTGCTAGTTCATCAGCCGTGTCCGCCTGAAAACACCATGCTAGGAGGTCAGATCATTTTGAAACTCAGAAGCGGGATTTTCAAACACACAAAACAACCACCTGCTCAAAACTCAGCCCCAAACATGTAAAAAGGAAAAAAAGAAAAGGGAGTTAAGGTCAGAAACACTTCTGAATTAGTCAATGTCATAAAATACAGCTACTGTGGTTCTATCATATGCAGGTGGAGGAAAACGAGTAGCAATGGTCTTGCGGGTTCAATTCCTTCACTTATGTTAGTCATTTCTTAATGTCACTCCAAGCAAGGTCTGCCTAAGACAACATTGAAGTGAATGTTTCTTTGTTTCACTAAAATATTGAATGACCAAAAGCAAATACTATATGCACTTGTGATCCAAGCATCACTTGAGTTGAGTGGACAACAATGCATAAACAGAAAAAGAATTTGAAGGCCTAAAGACTGATAAATGCACCAGCATCTTTTCTCTCACATCCATGTTGTTAAAAAACCTAATCAATTGACATAGCAAATCCTTGTATTGGTAACATTGAATATAAGGTAGGCACAGGCATGAACTTGCACGCACATGTGAACATAACAATGAGGCTGTCACTTTAGAGTCACAATGAAGCACACCCACTAGCCCACTTCTGCAGCAATAAAATCATGTCAACGATTTTCCACAATCCATTTACCATCCAAGAATGTATCAGTTACTAATAAGACAGTCTGTAGTTATACAGATATGCGAAAGAACATTTGTACAGGAGGCTCATTCACAAAACAAACCAAATTGTCAAACCATTTCCTGAATCAATCACTAATTATAACAACATCAAACCAAATTCGGAAGAATCCAAAATTAGGAATTTCTGCACTCATAAATCACAACACATAGCAAAATAGCCACAGAGGTTACGGCACAATGAAAATTCTCACTCACCTGAGGCCACAGTCCACCCGAGTGTTTCACAAACTTTGCTTGCGGAAGTGCATCTGCAACTCGACTTCCTTCCTCACTCCATTCCTTAGACCAACCATTAGACCAAAGTACTTGCATGGGCAATCCTTTTAACCCATCCAAACTGCCCCATTCTCCTATGTCAAAGCTGTGATTCAGCTTCCTCCCCATATCTGAAACAGCTCTACCCTGATCTCTTCCCTTCAAAAGCATTCTATTACCCTCAACATCAAAACTGCCAATATTCTTCATACAACAAGACCTAATCAAATACTGATATGCAAACGAAGATCCAGAAAAGATCTCCCTTATCAATGGATAATTCAAAACACACAAAGGTAAAGCAGGCTTTATTCCAGTATCTATAAGCGTTATGCTTTTAACTAATCCAGAATTTTCAGCAATCCAATTTGCACTCATTGACAAAGCTGAATCATGTAAAACTAAGTGCACAGGAGCCAAATTAAAAGTCTCGATAACTTGTCCTAAAACTCTACCAAACTCTTCACTACCCAATTCAATAACTTTATCACTCTTTCTCTCCAAAACCCTAGCTTTCATTATCTCCCCATAAGGGATCTCCCCAGTCGCAACAATCTGATCAAATGCCCAAAAAATACCCTTCTCTTGAATCAACCCATAAACATCCCTAAACCCTAACACCCCATTTGACCTCTCTTCAATCTCCTCCGTCGATCTATCAGAAAATCCATTTCCAGGCAAATCAATGGCCATCGCCCGAACCTGTTTAGACCCCAAAGACTCAGTCATCTTAAGAAATGCAAAGGAACTGAGCCCCAACCCATGTATAATAAAAACATTTTCCGTCGATTCCACGCCGTTTTGGAAAGTGAAAAGCTCGAAGGGCGATCGATGAGTGCTTGTTTGGACCTTGATAATGCGACCTTTAGAGTAGTGCTGGCGGAGAGAGTTACTTAAGCCGAGAAACCAAGACCTGGGATTTTTGTCTTGAGCAGAGAAAGAAACGAAGAGAAGAGTTACAAAAGAAACCAAAACGATCAAGTAGAACCAGAAGTAAAATGGATTTGTGTATTGAGGTTTTCTAGTTTTTGTAGAAGGTTTTAGCTTTGGTTTGTCGTCTTCTACCCGTTGTTGTTGTTCTTTCTCTGGTTCTTCTGAAATGATCGCCATTTTCTGCCCTCGACGACTTTTTGCCTTTTTATCTGAAGCTTTTCTTGAAGCTAAAAGGAATGATACACTGGAGAGTGGGGACTGCTCGGACGAGAATCGTCAAGTGTCTGTTGCTTTATAGTTTAAGAGTGAAACGGTGGCGTTTTTCTCTAGATTGTTGAATAACCTCTAGATCCCTGTATTTTTATTATTTTCTAAATTATGAGATTTTATTTGAGATAATAAAATTCGAGTCTAATTTTGCTAATTATCACAAATAAAAATATAATTTATTTAATTTTTTTAACTCTTATAAAAATAACAAAATTATTAAATTTTAATTATTTTAATATTTAAAATATATAATTTTGATATTAAAGATATTTTAATTATTTTACAAAAACTAAAACTTATTTATTTCCAATAAAAAAGAATTTATTTGTCACATTTTTATTTGTATTAAATACATTTTTAATTTTCATTTAAATAATTAAATTCCCTTAGAACCTGAATTTTGGCCAAGGGTATTAACTTAAACTAAAGGGATTTTAAAGTTATTTTCAGTAACCAGGGACTTCCTGATATAAATAGGAAAATTATGTCCCTATGAGAGAAAACTTAAATCCAATGGACCTGGATGTTATTACTCTGAACACTTTCTCCAATTTTAAGGAATATAAAACGACATCGTATATTGGTCATCTCCCTCCTGTTTCCTCAATAAACCGAACTGAACCGGAACGAACTGGAAATCCTTTTCTTCCTTCTTACAACGCAAACCTTATCTTCAACTTTGATTCTTGAGTATCTTGAGCATGTACTCGCTTCCATCGCAGGCAACGCGCCCACCTCTCTCCCTCGCTAAATCTTCCCTTCATTTTTGTTTCCTGTCTTCTATTTCTCTCCCTATTTTCCAAAAGTTCCAAACCCGCCTCTCATTTTACCAAAATTATAGAAATTCGCCTCTTTCTATCAGAAACTGCACTTCCATCACTGCAAAGCGCTCTTCTGAGTTCAACAGGAAGCGAACCCCAGATGCACCAGACGAGAAGCTCCGTGCTCTACGAGAGCTCTTTTCCAAGCCCGGAGTTAGTATTGATGCGTATATCATACCTTCTCAGGATGCGCATCAGGTTGAAATTATGGATCTTTTTGCTCTTTCTGATGCTTTTATGGTTTAAAATCGTAATATGGATACTATAATTCTAGTGGGTTTTGATTATTTTGTGCAAATGGTTTGAAAGTTTTGGGCATTTGTTTTATTTGTCATGTTTTATGTTGTTTCTTTTAGTTCTTTAATGTGTAATTGGTGTTCTGTCTCTTTATTTTTTTTGAAAAGGTTAGGCTTTGGTCGGGTTTGTTGGTGTTTTTGAGCTGGAAATTCTGCTGTTGTTGTCTTGTTGGGAGTGTTAATGAGAGAACTCAGTTGGATTCTGACCGTTTTCTGCAGTTGTTTTGAAAAATTTGAACTTAACTATTGGTTATTGGATCAATTTGTTTCTCCTAGTCTCTTCTAAATTTATTTTCTTCGGGTCATTGGTTTTAGGAGGAAGATCAGCTAAAACTTTTGGCGTTTGCAGCTCCTGTTTAGGTCTATTGAGATCATGCTTTTTGCTTAGCAATTATTGATATCTCTGTGTTCCTCTGTTTAAGTTTTAGCTTTCCTTTTGGATTTCCAGAGTGAATTCATTGCTGAATGTTATATGAGGAGGGCGTACATATCCGGGTTTATGGGTAGTGCTGGCACTGCAGTTGTCACAAAAGATAAAGCAGCTCTTTGGACAGATGGTCGTTATTTTCTCCAGGTTTGACCAGAAAATACTGATCTTCTTGCTTTGCTAGATTGCAGCTTTTGCATAGTCATCATATCTTTTTTGGGCCTTCTATTACATTTTTTGTCTCTGCAATGACACGACTTCATGTATTTGAATCATCTAATTGTTACAGCTAATTATTTCTCTTTGTAATCATTAGGCTGAGCGGCAGTTGAGTTCCAGCTGGATTCTCATGCGGAGTGGTAACCTTGGAGTCCCCACAACAAGTGAATGGCTAAATGATGTTTTGGCTCCTGGAGGCAGAGTTGGCATTGATCCCGTGAGCAATTCCTCAGCTTGCTTAATTTGAGTGGATAATGTAATTTGTTCTGTTCTTCCTTAGGCACTTGCAGATGCCTGATGCGACCTTTTCTCTGATAATGTGAAGGGAGCAGTTTCTTTTCTCTTCTGATGCTGCAGAGGAATTAAAGGAGGCTATAGCGAAGAAGAATCATGAGTTAGTATACTTGTATGATCTAAATCTTGTGGATGTTATATGGAAGGAATCACGCCCGAAGCCTCCCAATAAACCAATCAGAGTCCATGACCTGAAGTATGCTGGAGTTGATGTGACATCAAAACTATCTTCCTTGAGATCTGAACTTGCCAATGCTGGTTCATCTGCAATTGTAATATCCATGCTTGATGAAATCACCTGGCTACTGAATTTGGTAATACTTTAATCTGCTCTCTTGGACCTGCTGTGTTAATTTTAACACATAAGTAGAATGCTTAATCTTACTTCAAAATCTGTTGAAGGTCTGTACTTCTTAGACTTGTTCCATTCACTTATGGGTCAGAGAAAAATTGTGTTAATTGTAGTCATTCAGTAATGATTTCTGCTTTTATCTTTATAGCTTTAATGATAACTGTTCTATAAATTTTGTTTTGCAGAGAGGAAGCGATGTTCCACATTCGCCCATTATGTATGCCTACTTAATTATAGAAACTGGTGGAGCAAAATTATTTATAGATGATTCTAAGGTCACTCCAGAGGTGATGAATCACTTGAAGAATGCTGGAGTAGAGTTGAGACCATACGATTCCATCCTTTCTGAAATAAAAAGGTAGGCTTTGCAGAGCTCAGATATTCCTGCTCACGAAACAGGTTATACAGTACCTGTGTGAAACCTGTTTCCTACAATAGGCTACAGCTTTGTCTAAAATGTCAAATGTTTTGTGCTTGATAGACTCATTTGACGACCACTTTAAGCCAATAAATGGCCCTTTCTTCTTTTCCAGTTTGGCAGTTCTAGGAGATGAACTTTGGTTGGATCCTTCCTCTGTTAATGCTGCCATTATGAACACCTATAAGATTGCCTGTGAAAAGTATCTTGGAAGTGCTGATAATAAAAGGAGAAGTAAGACTAAGATGTATGGCAACACCAATGGTCAGTCTGGAGGATCCACTGGGGTTTGTAGGGCATCCCCTGTATCTTTCGCGAAGGCACTGAAAAATTCTGCTGAGCTAGAAGGAATGCAAAACTCTCATTTAAGGTAATTTATTCTTCCAATGGAAGGCGCTGAACTTATTCAGGTGTATTGCATGTTACTGAACATTTCCAATGTCTTAATGCTTTTTCTGATGCATGGCTAATGGTTTTGTACATAATATTTTGCCTTAAATTGCAGATTCAAAATGGAGGTACTTGCAAATAATCATCTAGAGGATAGTGTGTGGAAACTGACAAGTCAATTTGATCATGTCATATTTTCTAAAAAAATTTCAGGAACAGGGAAAAAGTTAGCATCCATAAGCATTGATGCACTATCTTGTTATTATGTTCAGATAATCTTCTTTTACTAGTCTCTGAGAAAGGTGGATCAGCTATAAGAAATATGTTCGTGACGATGTTCTCTATGTAGGGATGCTGCTGCCTTAGCCCAGTTTTGGGTCTGGCTGGAAGAGGAACTTCGTAGTGGTGTGAAACTGACAGAGGTAGAAGTTGCAGACAAACTTCTTGAGTTCCGTTCGAAGCAGGATGGTTTTCTAGATACTAGCTTCGACACCATAAGTGGTATATTAACTTCTGAATTCTTGAGTACCTATCACTAGCCTAGTTATTCCAATTTAAATCTGAATTTCATAGATTCTTTGCTCACTGTTACCACAAAAAGCTGTTTATTGGTCATCAGTGAGCCTTCAAAGTCGATAAATTTTTTCAATTTCTTATAAAAAGAATTAAAAGAGAAAGGAAACTTGTAAATTTTATGCTTGAGGTTCATATAACTGGAAGATTTTTCTGTTACTTTGCAAATAGAACTTGTTGCAATAAATGTTCTTATCATCTGTTTCCCAATTTCATTGCTCACAATTTGGATGATCTTACAGGTTCAGGTGCAAACGGTGCTATCATACATTACAGAGCAGAACAAGAGAAATGTAGTATTGTGGATCCAAAAAAACTTTTCTTATTAGACAGTGGAGCTCAATATATTGATGGAACAACTGACATAACTAGGACAGTGCACTTTGGTGAACCTACAGCTCGACAAAAGGAGTGCTACACTCGAGTTTTACAGGTGTTGAATCTTTTGTGAACTGTCTTCTCTGTTAAATGAAGAGGCTTTTTAATACATCACAGTAGACTGTCCTGATAAGTTCTCTGGATAATTGAAACTTCGCAATCTGGTATTTTCTGAGTGTATGATGAATGATTGTAGGGTCATATAGCTCTTGATCAGGCTGTATTCCCCGAAAACACTCCTGGTTTTGTATTGGATGCTTTTGCTCGTTCTTGCCTTTGGAAGATTGGACTTGATTACCGGCATGGTATTTGTCCCACCATTTTTTTCTTGTCTTAATATGATTTTGGAAAATTTTGCAGTCATGAATTTACGACTTTATTGTTTGTCATTTATTTCTACTTCCACATATTAGGAACTGGCCATGGTGTGGGCGCTGCGCTGAATGTTCATGAGGGCCCCCAAAGTATTAGCTTTAGATACGGAAATATGACTCCACTAATGGAAGGCATGATTGTTAGCAATGAACCTGGCTATTACGAAGACCATGCCTTTGGCATTCGGATTGAGGTTTAACTTTCATTCATTCAGCAATATTTTTATGTCTTCAATGATTCAGCTTCAACTGAAATTACTTGCAAATTTGAAGTAGACTTTTGTAATATCCAATTGCAGTGTGAATTTCCTGATGTTGCTTAACTTGAACTCGACAATGCTTTGATGCTTTTTTGTGCTAATATTTGTTTTACTGATAATTCTGCTAAATATTCTTGCATTCTCTTGTACTGCTGTTTCTCTTTGTCTCACAGAATCTCCTCTATATCAAAGAAGTTGACACACCAAATCGTTTTGGAGGAATTTCATATTTGGGATTTGAGAAACTCACTTTCGTTCCCATTCAGGTATTTTAATGAGAATCAGCTCACTTTTGAGTTAGTTTTCAAGCATCTACGCTCTGGGATACTTGTTCTTTCTTTCCTGTCAATTTCTTTCTAGAGTTACTCTTCAAGCTATGTTTATCAGAACCTTTTTGTCAAATTCATAATGTTTTCTACTTGCAGACAAAGTTGATAGATTTATCTTTGCTGTCTGCTTCGGAGGTTGATTGGGTCAATGATTACCATTCGCAAGTTTGGGAGAAGGTAATGGCAAGTCTAAGAAACAGTCAATTAAAAGTCGTTCATTTCGGTCCCTCAATTTGTGGCTCTGAATCACTTGGTATCTCTGGTTTTCAGTTTTGAAATTAATCAATCATTATTAAGCTGATGTTGGACAGGTTTCGCCATTAGTGGATGGCTGTGCTCGTCAATGGCTTTGGAACAACACGCGTCCAGTTGTGAAAGGCTAATTCCCTCCAAGTCTTAGCTTCATCTCATTGATTTAGTTCAATCAAAAGCCATGACAAGTTATAGTTTGTACAGATTATTTAATTTCAGTAAGCTTATATAACAGCGAAATTGTCTATGATTTATTTTTAGTCTCTGCATTTTGTAAACATAAATGCTTTAGGTGGTGGTTGAATCCAGATGCTTGTTATCTTCTGTCGCTTTGGCTTTAGTGGTTTAAAGCAACATACTCCTTTTAACTGTGACGTTGATTTGTTGACCCAACCGTCAGCCGGAGTTTCTTCCATGGAAATTTTCTCGGATCGCTACTGTTTCCCGGGAAATTTTGTGGGAAAAGCTCGTGCATTAAGTTAAGAAGGAAAGCCGGAACGAAAAGATAAAATATATATAAAAAAAAATTAAAAATGAGAACATATCCAGTAACGGAATGGCACGAATGTGAAATGAAGGATGCTGACGGGATTACAGTTGGGATAATAGCCATAGCTGTTAGCCAGTTGGTCCTGGTCTGCTTTACAGTAAGCTGTCATTGACTTGAGCTTGAACTTAACGGCCTCCGCTGTGGACGTTAGAAAACGCGCATGTCGTGGAAGACTGAGGAGCTCGTGCTATTTGCGTTAACGGACGTCGGTGGCAATTTGCGCGTCGTGTGCGCTAAATGTACTGTTTTGCCCTGCGCGTGTGAAAATGGGGCTCTTGAAAGTTATTGTTTTGTCCGGATGATTCAATTTATTCCACCGAACTTGAATAATCTCAACATTGATTATGACTAGAAGCTACTAATGTCATTGTTGTAATTTTTTCAAAGGGGGGGGGTGTTTAAGCACGTTTAAAGGATAAGGATGGAGTGCTATATTTGTTAAAATTAATTATGGATAATTCAATATCTTCATATTATCCTGTAAACTTATTTGAATTAATTATGAATTATTAAACGTTAATTAGGATAATCCAATTGTGGATTTTGATTCACATTACTTCCCAAAACGACGCTGTTTTCCAATGAACTTCTTCCGTACAATTCGCGGTAAAATTCGGAATCAAATTCTGCTGGTAACCAAATCTCCTGCGTTGAAATATCCGCTGTAACAAACAAACAGACAGAAGCCACGTGGCTACAATTGCACTTGCGTGACGCTCACTCTCCTCTGTTTAGCTGTCGCTCGCTCAACGGAAGACACGAAGACTGGTTATAAAAGACTGTAGTTCACGTACAGTTGTCACTTTTTGTACCGAGTCAGTCCGCCGTGACAAATGGGAACATTGACGGCAGCAATAGGGAAGACAAAGCTTGACTCGGGATGGCTCGCCGCGAGATCGACCGAGGTTCAACTCAGTGGCACAAAACTCACCACTACTCACCCTCCGACCGGGCCCACCGCGCCGTGGATGGAGGCAGCTGTCCCCGGAACGTAATCAAACTATCACATTTTCGCTCCAGTTCAAATTTTCCGTCGTTTTGTTTAATCAATCATCCTGTTGATACGCTGTCGATTTTTTGAACTTGAAGCTTTCAGTGTTTCAGTTGTTTGGCTATTTAATGGAGAATTTCGATACACATTTCATACCAAGACCGTAGAATTTAAGTTGCTTTTCAGTGATATCATCTGTCATGATTTACTGCTATGATTTTCAGATGTCTTTGTTACAACCTAGTGCACGAAGCGATAGAATGTCTCGTTATATATTTTGCATTTGGTAATGTTATGGTGAGCTAATGGTGATTTAATTGACAGTGTTCTGGGAACCCTGGTGAAGAACCAAGTCGTGCCGGATCCTTTTTACGGGTTGGAGAACGAGGCAATCATAGATATAGCCGATTCTGGGAGGGAATACTATACATTCTGGTTTTTTACTACCTTTCAGCGTAAGCTGGTACGTAACGACGTGATTTACTATGCTTATAATGATGACTGCATATTGTTCTCTAAATAGTACAACTTTGATCCTGGTTCATATTCCGATTTAATATTGACTTGGTAATAATGTTTTTAACCAATATTTTCTGTCAAAATTTTTGAATCTAGTTTCTGATAACAATTTGATGATTATCTCCAAGTTCTATTCAAATCCGACATATATGTGGCCTGATTTTTTTCATCATTGCTGAAGTTGTTGCATGCTTTAACATTTCAACTTTGAAGGATGTTCTCTAACTTTGCTAAATGTTAAGGATACGTTATATTTTCTGAATCTCACTATGAATTTATATATTTTTTTCCTCTGGTGGCTTTGGCTAATGGTTTCTAATTGCATAACATTTTGCAGTCAGACAATCAGCATTTGGATCTGAATTTCCGTGCAATCAATTACTCTGCAGAAGTATACTTAAATGGTCACAAAAGGGTTCTCCCAAAAGGAATGTTTCGAAGGCATTCTCTTGATGTTACAGATATTCTGCATCCTGATGGTCAAAACTTGCTAGCTGTTCTTGTTCATCCTCCAGATCATCCTGGGGCAATTCCTCCCGGTGGGGGGCAAGGTGGTGATCATGAGGTAACCTTCTCTTTCTGAAAAATCATGTAAATTCATTTTATTTGATATCTCGCAACTCAGATTATGTTTTGGTGTATATTAGTAATACATACGTGCAACTTCATATCTGTTAGATTGGAAAAGATGTTGCCACACAATACGTTGAGGGATGGGATTGGATTGCTCCTGTAAGGTAACTTGTCTAATTTTTAGTTATGGTTCAGTGTTTCTGGTTGCTGGTATGTTTTATTCTAACAATTGGCTATGTATTGATCCTTGAACCATGATTCCTCCTAAGATTTCATGGCGATAAACCGGTAAAAGGATACGTAGATCCTCTAGTGCATTGTGTTTTTTTAATTATCTTTTATTAAATCTAGTTCATTTTGAAGCAATTTTGATTCCTCATGTAATTCACCTGTATGTTGTATCAGGGATAGAAACACTGGCATATGGGATGAAGTGTCAATTTCTGTCACTGGGGTGAGTTTTATAAATTCTTTATGCCTTTTACTGATATTTAAGATAAAATCTGAACGATGAGTTAATTGGAACTAATGGACAGAGCAAATATAACAATGAGTTAATATATGTTTGTGAAACATGTTATACTAAATATTTGTCTTGCCACAACATTGTCCTTGCAATATGCTCATTTTGTCTGTGCAAGTTGAAGTTATCAATTGCTGACAATGATTCCATTCCTTCAATAGATTTGTCTTATGAAGTTCAATTTTGTTCAATGATATTGCAGCCTGTGAAGATAATTGATCCCCACCTGGTTTCATCATTTTTTGACCATTACAAGAGGGTATATCTGCATGCTACAACTGAATTGGAAAACAGAAGTTCCCGGGTTGCTGAGTGCTCTTTGAACATCCAAGTGACGACAGAGCTTGAGAGTGGTGTTTGCTTAGTGGAGCATCTTCAGACTCAACATCTTTCAGTCCCACCTGGAGCACGACTACAATATACTTTTCCTGAGGTTAGCCGTAGCTTGTGATTTTGTAGATCTTAGTGGCCAAAAAGGGTAATTTTTTTATGTCTGTTTGGCACATTAAATATAGTTTTTTGCCTTAAATGAACAGTTGTCGGTTGTATTTGTGCAGCAATTTTGTACTTTATAGATATCTAAAGGTCAAATTAATATGGCCATCCTTTTATTGTGTGCCTAAATTTCTGTTATAGAAATAAGTATTTGTAATAAACAATTACTCAATTGTTTGAGGCATCCGGTTATCCCAAGTAAGTTGCATCACTTACACTTGTTCATGTGCTAACGTGGGAATTGGGAATTGGCAGCTCTTTTTCTATAAACCCAATCTGTGGTGGCCAAATGGCATGGGAAAACAATCACTATACAATGTCCATATTAGTGTTGGTGTAAAAGGACATGGGGAGTCTGATTTATGGAGTCATTTGTTTGGATTCCGCAAAATTGAGAGCTACATTGATAATGCCACTGGTGGAAGGTATAGGTCTTATGTCAATCTTAGTAATTAATTTACTTGATTTGTTTAACTATCAAGCTATATAACTATGTGTTGCAACTGTCACATCTTTGCTTGACAGGTTGTTCAAGGTCAATGGGCAGCCTATTTTTATTCGTGGTGGTAACTGGATTTTGTCAGATTGTTTACTACGGCTTTCAAAAGAGCGTTATGCAACAGACATCAAGTTTCATGCAGATATGAATTTTAACATGATCCGTTGTTGGGGTGGTGGCCTGGCTGAGCGGCCAGAGTTTTATCATTATTGTGATATTTATGGTGTGCTGGTAAGCTTTGTCTGTCTCTCAATTGTGATATTTTTTCTTTCATTTTATTTCTTTGGAAGTGGGGGCTTATGTGAATAGGCTCTATCAGTTCACTTTTATCCTTGGATTTTCTGGATGGGGGCTTATGTGAATAGGCTCTATCAGTTCACTTTTATCCTTGGATTTTCTAGATGATATGTACGCATTAACCAATATGCTGAAGGGCATATTAACAAAGGTCTGCTTCTTAAAATGTATGAAATGGTCAGTAGTGCTTTGGTAGGGTACTAGCTACTCCATGATAAATACTCTGATCAATTGTATTTTATAATTGCATCTTTTATCATCAAGCCAGTGAAAGAGAGGGATTGTTTTTGAGAATGCTAGCATTCTACTAGCAAACCAAACATTAGACACTTCCACAAGTGATTTAGTGTGATTTTGTAAATTATATGGAATGCATTAAGGTCAGACAAGTAATTAATATGAGAGAAAGAAGGCAGTAGTGAGGCAAATCTCATAAGAATGTTTCATTCTTTGGAAATGCAATAGAAGGTGAGGGAGTGTGTGGCTACCAAACAGTTGCCTCATCATAATATTGTTTCTTGTGGAATTAATTTAGCAATTGTGGGCACAAACTTGGCATATTATCAAGAGTTACATTTTCATTTTTCCTTTCTGGGATAAATCTGAATCTGGATTTATCCAAAGTTGATGCGCAATAAATTAATTACAGAAGAATTAGATCCATATTTGTTTTAACTTGTGTAGGTCTGGCAAGAGTTTTGGATTACAGGAGATGTTGACGGAAGGGGTCTCGTAGTATCAAACCCAAACGGTCCCCTTGACCATGCACTATTTCTGCTATGTGCTAGAGATACTGTCAAGCTTCTTAGGAACCATCCCAGTCTTGCTCTTTGGGTAGGTGGAAATGAACAAGTTCCACCAAAAGACATCAATGCAGCTTTGAAGAATGAACTGAAACTCCATCCTTATTTCGAGAATTGCACTGAAACTGGGAAGTCTACAGAAGATTTATCCCTGTTATCCAAAGATCCTAGCCAATATCTTGATGGTACCCGTGTATATGTACAGGGATCCATGTGGGATGGCTTTGCAGATGGAAAGGGAGACTTCACTGATGGTCCCTATCAGATCCAATATCCTGAAGACTTCTTTAAGGATAAATTTTACGAGTATGGATTCAATCCTGAGGTCGGTTCAGTGGGAATGCCAGTTGCAGCTACGATCAGAGCAACCATGCCTCAAGAAGGATGGCAAATTCCAGTGTTCAAAAAACTTTCTAATGGTTACACTGAAGAAGTTCCAAATCCAATATGGAAATACCATAAATACATTCGATATTCAAATCCGGGCAAGGTTCATGATCAGATTCAACCTTATGGAAACCCGAAGGATCTTGATGATTTTTGTTTGAAGGTATTTTATAAATCCTCGTTTAAAAATTGGTTTCTGTTTACTATGCTTTCATTATTTACTTAATCTGGAAGATTATTTGCAGGCTCAACTTGTTAACTACATTCAGTATAGAGCTCTTTTGGAGGGGTGGACTTCCCGCATGTGGAGCAAATACACTGGTGTTCTGATTTGGAAGACTCAGAATCCTTGGTCGGGTCTCAGAGGTCAGTTTTATGATCATCTTCTCGACCAAACAGCAGGATTCTATGGCTGTCGATGTGCCGCAGAGCCAATTCACGTGCAGCTGAACCTGGCTACATATTCAATAGAAGTAAGTAGTCTACAGAATTAAGATTAACAACAGAAAGTGAACGATTTGACTTCTGTAATAAATTAAACTTATATTACGAAGCATACTGATATATTTTTCTTTCCTGCAGGTTGTTAATACTACTTCGCAGGAACTCTCTGATGTAGCTGTAGAAGCATCAGTTTGGGATCTGGAAGGAGCATGCCCATATTACAAAGTTATTGAAAAGCTTTCTGTACCACCTAAGAAAGTAGTACCCATTGTTGAGATGAAATATCCCAAGTCGAAAAACCCAAAGCCAGTCTACTTTCTTCTTCTCAAACTCTATAAGATGTCAGATTATGGCATTCTATCCAGGAACTTCTATTGGTTGCATTTGCCTGGTGGAGATTACAAGCTGTTGGAGCAATACAGGGAGAAGAGGATTCCCCTCAAGATAACATCAAAGGTTTTTATCAAAGGGTCCACATATGAAGTTGAGATGCATGTACACAACAGATCTAAGAAGCCGGACTTCAATAGTCCAACATATAAGAATAATTTCTTCACTGGAAACAATGATGTTGACTTTGATATGACCTCAACCGAACATGTACACAGTGGAGCTGAGGAAAAACAAGAAGCTGGTTTGTTCACTAGAATATGCAGACATTTCACAAAGGACAATAATGGCTTGAAGGTAGCTGAATTGAATGGGATTGATTCTGGAGTTGCTTTCTTCCTTCATTTCTCAGTTCATGATTCAAGAACAGATCACAAGGAAGGTGAAGACACAAGAATCCTTCCAGTTCATTACTCGGATAACTACTTTTCGCTTGCGCCAGGTGAGGTGATGCCCATCAAGATCTCTTTCAAGGTCCCTCATGGTGTTACCCCAAGAGTAACACTTCATGGCTGGAACTACCATGTTGGACAAACGATACCCTGAACCCTTATGAATTCTTTGTTTCTGTAGCATGCGTTCTAGCAGATTTATCGACCTTGTGCTTAGATATGAGTTGAATCGCTCCCAGTAGTCCTTCAAAATCCAAGTCTTCAGAATTCGGGCACTGAATTTAGCACAAATAATCTCCCTGTCCTGCTCCTGAAACATTTGCTGCTGAAAGTGCTTGGTGGTAGAAGAAATAAAGCAGCAGTTGTGCCAATGGAGAGGACATGGAATTTTTTTCCTTTTATTTATTTTTTCAAATTAGGTTTTATTTTCCCCGTGCTTTGGTGTTTGTTCAAGGCAATACCTTCAGATGTAGAACATTTCTTATTCTGTCATATTGCCAAATGTAAATAAGTTTCACAGATTTACTCTTTATAATAACTACTATTTTCCCAAATGCCGTTATGTTAACTTGACTGAAGAGAAGTAACGTTATAATTAGATCAAAAGATTTGTAGGTCAGTTATGAATATATTATTGAATTTTATATTCTTCAGTCATTTCAACAGAGACAGGGACCTTTTTGATAAAGTTAGACAAACAATCTATTTCATTATTTGTGAAAATGCAAAATTTTTTGGACTGTAATGTTATTATTTTCCAGTCCTTCTGCTCCGTTTTCGCTTTGGCTCGAACTTCAAAACACGTTTTGCTTTCTCGTACACAAAACAGTTTCCGGCTCTTCCATTTTCATGGATGAAATCGAAATGGGTCTTTCACAAACTAAATTTCCATCTTTCTGTTTGGCCTTCTTTCATTTCTCCGTTCAAAACAAAAATCATACAAGACCCAAATTCAAACACTTCAAAACTTGTGCTTAACCACGTAGACATAAGCCGTCTCTTATCTATTTGTGCAAGAGAATGCCAATTCCATCTGGGCTCTTCTCTTCATGCCTCCTTTATCAAAACCTTCGAATCTTTTGATACCCAAAGTTTCGAGAATGTGCCTAATGCCACTGTCATTTGGAACTCTCTCTTGTCGTTGTATTCAAAATGTGATCAAATGACTGCTGCTGCTAAGCTGTTTGATGATATGCCTGTGAGAGACACAGTGTCATGGAACACGATGATATCTGGGTTTTTGAGGAGTGGAGAGTTTGGTATGGGTTTTGGTTTCTTTAAAACATTGCTCCAGTTGGGTTTCTGTCGGTTAGATCAAGCAAGTTTTACTACAGTTTTGTCTGCTTGTGATAATCTAGAGCTCAGCTTTGTCAATAAAATGATACATGGGTTAGTGATTTTAAGTGGATATGAGCAAGAAATAACGGTGGGTAATGCTTTGATAACGTCATATTTTAAAAGTGGGAGTTCGAGTTCAGGGAAGAAGGTGTTTGGTGAGATGAGTGAAAGGAATGTTATTACTTGGACGGCTGTCATCTCAGGGCTAGTGCAAAACCAGTTATATGGGGAGAGTTTGAAATTGCTTGTGAAAATGCATCATGGACTGGTTAATCCAAATTCTTTGACATATTTGAGCTCAATAATGGCCTGTTCCGGTTTGCAGGCATTATGTGAAGGGCGTCAAATTCATGGGATTTTGTGGAAGTTAGGGATTCAATCAGATTTGTGCATTGAGAGTGCACTAATGGACATGTACTCGAAATGTGGCAGTGTGGAAGATGCTTGGCAGGTTTATGATTTTGCTGAAGAGCTTGACAAGGTTTCCATGACTGTAATTCTTGTGGGATTTGCACAGAACGGATTTGAGGAAGAAGCTATCCATTTTTTTTTGAAAATGGTAAAGGTGGGAATTGAGATCGATCCCAATATGGTTTCAGCTGTTCTTGGGGTATTTGGTGTCATTACTTCTCTAGGTCTAGGAAAGCAAATTCACTCATTGATAATTAAAAATGACTTCACCTCTAATCCCTTTGTCAGCAATGGGCTCATCAACATGTACTCCAAGTGCGGAGATTTGAAGGATTCAATCAAAGTTTTCAGTAGAATGCCTCGAAGGAACTCAATCTCATGGAACTCCATGATTGCAGCTTTTGCTCGTCATGGGGAGGTCTCTAGAGCACTACAGTTTTATGAAGAGATGAAGCTGGAAGTTGAGCCTACGGATGTTACATTTCTCTCTTTGCTTCATGCTTGTAGCCATGTAGGGCTAGTTAACAAGGGCATGGAATTCTTTAAATCAATGACTGAAGTTCACAGAATTTGCCCCAGGGCAGAACACTATGCCTGTGTAGTTGACATTTTAGGCCGGGCAGGGCTTCTCAATGAAGCTAAAAGTTTCATTGAGGGAATGCCTGTGAAGCCTGATGTACTGGTTTGGCAAGCCTTGATTGGTGCTTGCAGCATTCACGGTGACTGTGAAATCGGAAAATATGCTGCTGATCAGTTGTTTTCGGCAGAACCTGAGAGCCCATCACCATACATATTAATGGCCAATATATATTCTTCCCAAGCTAGATGGAAAGACAGAGCAAAGACTGTTAAAAGAATGAAGGAAATGGGGGTGGACAAAGAAACTGGTATAAGTTGGCTTGAGATTGAAAAGAAAGTGCACAGCTTTGTTGTTGATGATAGAATGCATCCGAATGCCGATATCATTTATGGGATTTTGGCAGAATTGCTTAGATTGATGGTAGATGAAGGTTATGTACCAGATACGAGGTTTATCCATCATTACTTGGATGCAGATGAGAAGGATTAGATTTGCCAACTTCTAAACATGCACTGACTGTAAACTGGGGCATGTGTTATATATTGGCATATGCATTGATTGTATCAGTGTTATAATATTTTATGATACAATTTAATTAATTTTTTTTGTCAAAAATTATATTAAAAATTCTCGTTTTCTGAAAAGTAAATAAAATTACCTTGTAATCGCAAGTTATATCATAAATTTACCATGCCTTATTTGAACCAAATAAGAATCACCACAGAATCGTGCTTAAATTCATGCACGAAACGATGCGTTTCGTGCATCTTCATTAACAACCTCTAGTTGGTTGAAATGAATCTACCATCGCCGCCAGAACTCGAGAGAAGACACAGAAAAAAACAATGAAGGGTTCGCTTGTCTACAGTTGGCAACCTCCAATTTTTCCATTTCAGAAAACAGTTATAAATTCCAACTGTCACAATTTTACCTCCAATTCAAGGACCCGACGTCGATTCCCTTCTAGATTCACCGTAAATTGCAGAGAAAGAACCGGAGAGAACCCGCCAACTGCTCTCTCCAGTTCCTCAGCTTACGCGGTTCTCGGAGTCGACCCGAGTTGCTCGGCCGCCGAGCTCAAAGCCGCTTTTCGAGCCAAGGCACAAAAATCTTTCCTTTAACTTCAATAATATAAATCTTATTATTTATTTATTTATTTATTTATTTTTGTGAAGGTGAAACAATACCATCCTGATGTGAACAGAGATGGAAGAGATTCTGATACAATGATCCGTCGTGTAATTCAGGCGTATGAGGTACTATTATTTGTAAAATATGTGAAGAACATTTATTATTGGTTCAGTCATTCATGTTTATATTTACTATTGTCAAACAGTTAGTTTTGGTAACATTTTTCAAAAGGATGTTTTTTAAAAAAATAAAAATAATGTTCTGGGAATGGATTTTTCAAGGTCGAAAAACACTTTTTGACAGTGAAGTTTTCTAAAACTGAAAACTGGAAAGTTGTGGTTTGTATTTTTTTGAAGATTTTTGTTCTCAACATTCTAGTTTTGAAAACACTCAACCAGATGCGTTTTTAGCCATTTCTAAACAGAAAACTGTTTATGAACGTGCATTCGAACAATCATTACTCAGTGAGCATTTTGTGGGTTTATAATGTTTGCAGATTTTATCAGAATACAGCCAATCGGAGATCATTGAAAGGTGAGCTTGTTGTTCATTGTTTGCATTATATTTTTATTTCCATTCTTATGTTATGCAGCTTCTATTTCATTAAATATAGCCAGCTGTGTGTATTTGTGGCTAATTAATGGAGGTGCATGCATTGTTTGTAGGGAATGTGTAGACCCTTTTGATGATCCAGAATGTGAAGCATTTGATCTCTTTGTGAATGAGGTTCTTTGTGTTGGCAAAGGTTAGTCACAATACTATGATTCTGTTTTATGTTGATAAGGTGGCCGAAGTTAGTTGAAATTAATCATACTCACAGGATTTTCTCCATTTAAAGGAGCATGTGGATCATAAACTGTCTCATGTATGATGTGAAAGCTCTAGATTTAACAGTGCAACATCTTCCTCATCAGTATCACAACATGAGCAATGTTGCTCACTGAATCATTCCAAGATTTTTGACCTCTCACATAAATCATTCTAAAATACATGCAGGGTGCCCAAATTCGTGTGTCAAAACAGCTCCTCATGCTTTTACATATGCTTTTTCAACCGGTACTGCAAGGGCAACTTCTCAAGGTTGGTAAAATTGAATCCCTAGTGTATGAACTTGTACCATTTAATACTGGAAACATAGAATAAAAACACATATCCAGGAAGAAAAATGAGGCAGGAATACTGATTCTCAACCCCTCTCCCTAAAGAAAAATGTCTGAGGATGGTAATAGGAAGGCGGGTTATAAGTTTACATCGATCATATGTCATTATAAGAAAAATGTCTTGGTAGAGGTCACACTGGTCATATGTAATCTTGGCTGATAATTCTAGTGCATTTGCATAGGACACGGCCAAGATTACCAGGTTCAGCTTGCAGTTGGCCGGTGCCCGAGAAATTGCATTCATTATGTTACACATTCACAAAGAATTATACTCGAGGAGTTACTCGACAGGTAATGCTCTGAACTCCCAAAATCTTTGCTTTCACAACCATGCAGAATCTTCCTGCTCTACATTATACTATATCATTGTTAACTTAGTTATACATGCTATCTTGGATTTTTGTAGTATCTTGGACTTGCCCTATGATACTTCAGCTGAGGCAGACTTGCTTTATTCTCTTATTGTTAAAGCCAAGTTTGAGAACAGTCGGTACCAAAAGCCAAAGAAGCAACCTAAAACTTCCTCTCGGCATGTTGATTGGTTCTGACATCTATTTTCAACATCTATATACCCAACAACAGCTGCAATAGTGAGTAGATGAGGAAAGTGGAAAGCAAGCCAAGCTATAAAAGCAGACGGTGGTAACTGCACGTATTTTTCTGTTGCCGGTATTTTTTTCATTTTTGCTTAGGCAAAGGGCAATGACACTGGAATTCAGTGTATAGCTAGGCTAAAACATGGCTCTGAGACTCTGAGTCGAACCCACTGATGGTTCGGTTGCCGTTAAGTAGGCTCAGTTTGTCAAATACATGGTAGCAATGTACTGTAAAATATTTATTTTATATATATCAAATTATATTTATTATTTTATCTTTTTTTTTCTGGCAAGTTCTTAACATATGTGTATTCTTATGTGGATTGCAAATAATTAAAAATAGATTACAGGGCGGCAGTTCATTAGTTGTCTCGGATTTTTCAGCACTCTCGAGTTAATTCATCGGCTTTCACCACGTATTAGTTTTATCTAAAATGAAAAGAAATTAATCTAAAATTCGGAAAAGCAAAAGCTCTATAGAGGAAGACCTGCGCGAATTATTCCAAAAAAATTTCAAGGCGGTGGGAAGAAATGAGGTGCCGACAGTGGCCGTTTCGATCGTACGGAGGGTTCTAAGAGAACGTATGCTACCGGCAACGGAAGGGAAAGCGATGTTTTCTGCGAGTATGGGAATGGGATGACGACAGTTTGAGTTGGGATAATATTTGGAAATTGCAGAAGCTTCTGGGATGGAAGTTGCGTTGCACTTGCACAGCTGAAGCAAGAGCTCGGAAGCTGTCATCATGCGAAAGCGTCTGATTTTGCAAGAATCCATCAGAATCATTGTACGTGAACATAATCGATAAAGACTTCGTATCTCAGTTATTATGAATACAGGTAAATAAATTTTGCACACATAACAAACGGTGATAACTAACCTCAATATCTTCGGCATTAGGACGACTTACAAATTCTTTGGCAAGCAGATATCTATTTGGTCTTTCTTTGTCATTGTAAAACACCTTCCATAATCTCACAATCTGTTGAAAAAGAAAGACAAGTAGAGTTATCAGATAGGAGTCCCATCATATTATGTGTGCAAAACAAGGCAGAAAACCTTTCACAGGCTGGCCTAAGAGCCTGCTAAGCGTGGGCAAGTAATGCTGATTTGCTCAATTCTCCCTGTAAAATTTGGCCAAAATAACTTCCAACCGAGATCAATTATGCAACTTCGTCTATGGAACGTATGTGTACGTGATAGAATTCTGATAGAAAGGTAGACGATCATTACCCTGGATAATGTCGGAACACAGCACCGGATGGCAGAGGTCTCGTCAAGTAAACTCTAGCGAAAGTGCTGCACATAAACGATGATAAGAGTTGATTATGTCGTATGCAAACCTAATTAGCCGATGCTTAGTTCAAGTTAAGTTGACGTTAATGAAGTTTATAAGCTTGAATACAAAGTAGTAGTAGTAGTAGAACACATGAACACATTTAAACATGAATGGTAACTTTACCTCAAAAAAATTCTGAACGTTTATACCAACTCCAACATCCTCACTAATTAGACGGAGGTTGCACACGATCACAGCCCTTGGCTGGCAGTACACGAGGAAATACTGTCAGGATAATTTTCCTACTAGCTTCAGATGTATAAGAGAGAACTTGTACACCTTCCTTCATCTTGGAATTTCTCAAATTTTGCAGAAGTTGTTGAGCTAGAACGGGCTTTCTTCAGTGAAATTCCGTTGGACCCATCAAAACTTGAGTGACAAGAAGATAAGGCAAAACCAGTGGCGGAGACTGAAGCAGAGTGAGTTCCTTGGTGTTAATGGAGAGTTGCAGTGGAAGCTGCAGCTGCGTTTTATTAAAGAAGAAGCCAGCTGAAGTTTTGACTACCAACTGCTACAGTCGTTCAATTGAAGGCTAGCTTTTGTAATTACAGTTTAACTTCAAAATATATATATATATATATATATATATATATGATATTATTTTTATTAATTATTATTATTATTATCAATTAAAAATTTTTGCTGAATTTAAATTTATTTTAACACTTAGAAAAATTTTACAAATTAAATTAATTAAAATTTAAAATAATAAATTATTAAAATTATTTTAAATCAAATTTAACTTAATTTATTTCTAATTAAGTAAAAATAATAATAATTACAAACGCAACATTTTGTTCAAACTCAAAATCTCAATTTCGCCCGATTACCCGGTTTGTTTAAACGATTCGGAGCTCCGTTTAATACCCCGACTCTCCAAGGTCTTATTATTATATAGCCGTTGCGGACAAATCACATGCTTTCCCAATCCAACGACTCACATTCATTTTAATTCAAAATCGAATCCACATTATACCGTCCATTTAACGCTCCAAATCTCTCTCTCTCTCTCTCTCTCTCCCCCATTATCTCTCTAGATAATCAAATTTTTGCTCTGAAGATCTTCGAGTGTTGAAATCTTTTTCTGGATACCAAATGGTGGAAATGGACTCCGAGAAATTCGATACTGCTTGCGATTCTGACACAGGTTGAATTTGACTGGCCTACTTTGAGAAAACATTTTTTTTTCTTCTTGTAATTTGAAGATTCGACTTGTTTCAGAGAAAATCCTATTTGTTTGTTTCGGTTTCAAGAGAATGTTGATCCGTTCTGTTAATCTGTTTTCTTTGCTCTTGTTTTCGAATTTGTTTCTTTTCATATCAAGCTTTCAAGAGTGAATCTTGTGTCTCAGGTTAGTAATTTTCTGGATATTCTTTTTATCAATCTACACTTCTGTTTATTTTCTTCGAGGATAACAAGTGTTGCAGTTATAACTACGTTTTCTTTGATTCTGTTCTTGATTGACTCGAGTTCAATTTAGGTATTAGCTTTTCGAAATCTTTATTTATTTATTTTTCTGAAATTTTTCTGGTCTACTGGTTTTTTTTTCAGAGTCCTCTGTGTGGCTATTGAGAAAATCAATATTTTACGCGTTATGACCTTTTGGTTTCTCTAAAGTTGTTTTTAATGCAATTGAGTTGAGGTTGATGTTCACTTTGGTCCTAGAACCACAGAAAATGTTTGTTGTCCGTTTTTGCTTCAGTAATTTGTGTCCTCATGTGAGGGTTATTGGTTGTTGCTCTAGAAATAGTTGAAGAAACTACAAAATCTATGGATAATGAAAGTTTATTGAATGGAGCCCGAGGAATTTCTCCAGTTCAGGGGCCAACCCTCCCAATACTGCAGAAAGTTATCTGTTTAAGCTCTAAGATTGAGGTAAAATTTTGACTCTTGTACTGCTTTCAATTTTGGTTTCAAAAGATTAAAAGCCCTCTTCCAGTTTTCAAGTTATTTATATTGACTTTAGTTTGTTAGTGGAATTTCAAGCCTTCTCTTTGTTTATATTTTTTCTGTTGGTTTTGTCCATGATTTTGATGCTTGCTTGTATAGAATTTGAAGAGAGATCACACAAGTCTTTTAGATAATGTGAAGAGTATAAGTAGTGATTCATTTCCTGGCCCGGATATTTTAGATACTGTCCGGCTTCTCAGTAAGTTCCCGATGCTGGTTTTGACATTTATTCTTCTTTAAATTTTTCTTTCTTTTGTTTAACTGGTTTTTGATTGCTGTATTTGATACTAGGCAACGAGTATGAACTTTTGAAGAAGAAGTACCTAGATGAGTCACACGAGAGGAAGCGGCTTTACAATGAAGTGATCGAGTTGAAAGGCAATATTAGGGTCTTTTGCAGATGTAGACCACTGAACAAAGCTGAAATTTCTAATGGGTCCACTAGTGTAGTTGAATTTGACTCATCTGGAGAAAATGAGCTACAAATTGTTTCCTGTGATTCTTCCAAAAAGCAATTCAAGTTCGATTATGTGTTTAAGCCTGAGGACAATCAACGTAATCTGTGATCTCATGACTTATTATGTTATTGTAAGTTTTTAACTTTCTTAAATACGTAACTGTTTAAATTTTTGTTTTTGTACTTCTAAAATATGCAGAGGCCGTTTTTGCACAAACTAAGCCTCTTGTGACCTCCGTGTTGGATGGCTTTAATGTCTGCATATTCGCCTATGGACAAACTGGAACTGGAAAGACATTTACAATGGAGGGAACGCCTGAAAATAGGGGTGTGAACTACAGGACTTTGGAGGAGTTGTTCCGTGTTTCCAAAGACAGAAAAGGTGTTGTGAAATATGAGCTATTCGTTAGCATGCTAGAGGTTTACAACGAGAAGATAAGGGACCTCTTGGTAGAAAACTCGAACCAGCCTCCAAAGAAGTGAGTCCCTCTGACTATTTGAATACTTGCAAGTTACTTTGTGTTGATAATCGGTCAAGCACCAAGTTGAATTCCATTCTGATAAGTACCTGGGCGACAATGTTGGACTATTGAAGCCAAATTTAGTTGTTAGTCCTCCTATTTGACTGATTACCCTAGTACCTGTAACATGCATTGCATCTATCCGGGCTACCTTAAAAAGTTTCTACAAAGGATAATCGCACTAGTTAAAAGTTTCTTTGTGGTTTTATGAAGTGGTGATATTTTTTAGCTATCCTTAACTTGTAACTTCTGAAATAATGAATTGATGCTGGAACAGACTGTACCCCCTCTGAATATTTTAAATTGATGCAGGTTGGAGATAAAGCAAGCAGCTGAAGGAACCCAAGGAGTGCCAGGACTTGTTGAAGCTCAAGTCTATAGTACGGAGGAAGTGTGGGAGCTACTCAAATCTGGAGCAAGAGTTAGATCTGTTGGAGCCACCAATGCTAACGAGCTTAGTAGCCGGTCTCACTGGTAATTTCAGATCCTTATAGAATGAGTAACTAAGTCGACAAGAAAAACTGATCACCAAAACATCCATTGATAGTGGTCATAACGGTAAATACCATTTGCATGCAGCTTGTTGCGAGTGACTGTGAAAGGGGAGAATCTAATAAATGGGCAGAAGACTAAGAGTCATCTCTGGCTGGTGGACTTGGCAGGTAGTGAGCGTGTGGGGAAGATTGAAGTTGACGGGGAGAGGTTGAAGGAATCTCAGTTTATTAATAAATCCCTCTCGGCTCTTGGGGATGTTATTTCTGCTCTGGCATCTAAATCAGGCCACATTCCATACAGGTTTCTCTCTCTCTTCCTCACTCATTTCTGTTTAAAAGGCATTTGCATACTATATTTGACAAATGTTTCTATTATTGTGTGAAAACCAGGAACTCAAAGCTTACTCATATGCTACAAAGCTCTTTAGGTGAGCTTTTGTTTTAAGCCTTTTTATGAAAGAACTGCTAGGCGCTGTATCGTTGGAGGGTTCCGATGCATACTTTAAAGGGCCTGAAATCATACTAAACGGAACCCCAAATGCAGGTGGTGATTGCAAGACTCTGATGTTTGTCCAGATCAGCCCAAGTTCTGGAGACCTTGGGGAGACCCTTTGCTCGCTGAATTTTGCCAGCCGAGTTCGGGGAATTGAAAGCGGTCCTGCCCGCAAACAGGCAGATGTTTCTGAACTTTTCAAGTACAAGCAAATGGTGTGTATCTTTAAGTGTTAAGTTTTCACACAATTCAGAAGAGGCTCTCAAATTGCTAAAATTTTAAGGTTTTACAATATGACAGGCAGAAAAGTTAAAGTATGATGAGAAGGAAACAAAGAAGTTACAGGATAATTTGCAGTCCACACAATTAAGGCTTGGCGCCAGAGAACATGCGTGCAGAACTCTTCAAGAAAGGGCAAGTACTTTCGAACTACTTCTCTAATATCTATAGTCCGGTTTATAGTGTTTTATGATCATAACCCAAGGATTTTAGTAATTATTTAAAGCTGTTTGTTTTGTTAATTTTGACTAAGCAGACTAAATTTTGGAACAGGTTCGGGACCTTGAGAATCAATTAGCGGAGGAAAGGAAAACAAGGATAAAGCAAGAAACAAGAGCTTTTGCGGCTGCATCTACTCAGCCTTCAGCATTGTCATCTGTTAAACAAACTGCAGTGAAGACCATAGCAGAGAAAAAGCCGCCACTGGCTCCTTCAAAAACGAGACTGCCATTACGAAGAATCACCAATTTTATGCCCCCACCGCCATCTCCTCACCAAACCACCACCATGAGAAACAAAATGGCTGCAATAGATGACAAAGAAAACGCTCACAAAATCACGAAAAAACTTATGATTCCAAGGCGTATTTCAACTGCAGTCAGACCTCCTCCTTCAACAACCACAACAACACAAGTTATTCAGCCCAAGAGACGAGTATCCATTGCTACCGTACACCCTGATACAAACTCACACATGACAACACCAATCCTTTGTGGACGTCAAAATGGAAATGCAATAGGCAGGCAGTCGCTAGTGAGAGACCCTCGAAAGGCAAGGTACTCAAAGTTATTCTCTCCCTTGCCGGAGTTCAAAACAGCCCCCGAAAGTACACCAATGGCCATAAGATGTAGTAGCAAGTTCATGGGAAGTCCTCCTACACAGGCACCGGGTTCGTGGAAGCCGAAACATTCAACTGTTGTTGCGTTGCAGAAGAAAACAGTGGTGTGGAGTCCTCTAAAGTTGAGAGGCATGAAAAGTTACAGGAGATCCTTGCTGCCTTCTCAAACCTTCAACTGAGAAGTCAATACCATGTTAACCGTAATTTTTTTCCCCACTTTCTTCTTCTTGCTCCATGATTGGTTTTGGTCTCTTAATTCTTTTAAACCGTAGGATGCTTTTCAAATGTAGTGCTTCTTGCTTACTAGAATCCCATAAATTTTTCTGTTATGATGGTGTGTAGAGAAACCATAAACAAGATCTATGTGAAGAAAAATCTAATCATTGGCAACAGAGTAATATTATATCTTTCAATTCTATCGTATCATACAAATATGTACAGAAATAATTTACGTACGTAACAGATGAGATCATCTGAAAAAATGAAACTAACGGTACGTTTGATTGATGACACACGGGTTCTCCATAATGGCTGAAACAGTGCTGCAACTACACAATCACCACCCTTCAAAAATCGGAAAAAGTCACTCCATCGTTTGATTTATTATTAAAGATCAACGGCTCAGCAAATCACAAAAAGAAGAAGACAGCCGTTTGCATGCGTTTTATAACATAAATTGTACCGTTGGGACAAAAAAGATCCGTTACAAAAGTGGAAGGTTCAATCCCTATTTTGACTTTTTCACTTGTTGAGTTGGAACTCCATCCACTCAAAGAGTTTCGGAACGAGAGAAGAAACGTTAAGAAGAAGAGGACGAGGAGAAACTGTAGTTGGATTATAACCGCAACTGAATTACTGGCATTTTATTATGGACCACCATTAAGAAGAAGAGGAAGAAGAAGAAGAAGAAGAAGAAAGAGGGAGGAGCGGAGAGGAGAGGAGAGCAGAAGACCCACAACGTGTTTGCTTTGAGGTTTTGGCAAAAATAATAAATAATGGTTGCGAGAACCCCACCAAAGCAAAGAAAAGTTTTGGCTCCTCTGAATCCAGTCCTTCTCAGAGAAACTGTAAAGAAGGTACAGTGTTACTATATGAATTGGACTGCTACTGGGGTCTTTGATTCTCATTTTCCATTAATGATGTGACCAAGTATGTCAAATGGTTCCTCTGTTTTAGACCATTTCGGCTGCTCTTTTTGTTTCCTCTGTTTTCTCAGAAACCAAAACAGAGACTTTTGTCTCAACTGGGTTTGAATGTGTTGTTTATTTATGTAGACTTATTGGTATGCGTTATTATTTTTCTTGGTTTTGGTGGGGTTTTGCTCTGCTAAGATGTGAGAAAATGTGAAAAATATCCACAGTGTTTTGTACCACAGTGTATTAATTCTTTTGGTTTGTTTCGTTTTCGCAGCAGCCAAACACAGAAGTTCCACTGAATGGGGATTTGAATTTCGTTGTTTATTTTTCACAGACTTAGTGTTTATGTATTTTTCGGTTGGTTTGTGAAGGTGGACAAATGTATAGCAAGATTGCAAGAGCTACAGTTCACGGTAACCGGAGGAACTAAGGTGATTTCTGGGATTAGTCTCAGTCCAAGGAGTACCAGAGGTTACTTGAGAACTAGTCTCAGATGCAAGCAAGAAACTTTAAGGCATGAATGGGCAATTCCGGGTTTGATTTTGATTGTTTATGAAGTCAAAATGATTTTTTTTTAAATTTTGCGTGAATCATCAAATGAGCTTATCTGTGTTTTTGCTCATCAATTTGAAGGATCAAGAATGCAACCCCTAAGAGATCTCCTGGTGGAAAGATGCCAGAAAATGCAAGAGGTCTCTTTCTCTCTCTTTCTTCAATTTCAGTATGATCATTTTGTTCATCCAGAGAGCTGGTATCAAATTTTGATCCTTTCACACAGGAGAGTGGCGAAGAATGTCATTACCAACGATGCTAGTAGGTGCTACAGTGGGAGAAATTCTGCAAGCAACCGAATTTGCAAGAGAAATTGTCGCAGCAGTTGCTACCAAGACCAAGAAAATGACTCTTGAAGATCCAAAAACTCCTGTGGCTCAAAAGAGAAACAACAATCTAAGGCCAAACCTTGAAAACACTCAGCTGATAATCAGGAGGAGGAAGGAAAAACAGAATAAGCTACAATCAATCAGATCAGAATCTGATTCTCCATCGATTCAAAGGGCTCGATCACGAATCAACTTCAAGGCTTCCCCTCCAGAAGTTAGAGAAATTGAGAAAGAGAATGGTAGATATCTGACAAATAGGGTGTCACCCAGGAACAAGCCATGGGCTAAAAAGACTGTACTATTCCCAAATCCTTTGTTTCTTTCGACACCATCACAGCAGCCGAAATTTTCCAAGACAAGGCCTCCGGTTATTGCAAGAAACAAGCAAACTCCGCAGAAGTTCTTGATCAAGTCTCCGCCATCGGCTTCTGAGTTTCGAGAGAAGATCAAAAGCCCACCAGTGGTTTCCCTTTCACCCACAAGACCAGCAAACTTGAGCAAGAGGTCTCCAAAATTGTCAACAGCTTCGAAACTACGCCGATCATTTTCACCATCGAGATTGGCCAACAGATTGGTGTCTCCATTGAAGAGCAGAAAAACTGTACAGAAGGGTGATGGGCAAATGAGTGGATTGAAACAGCGTCCAACTCCAAGGCCTATGCGATTCTCAAAAGGGAGAATCTAAGGTTGCGTCATTTGCTTTGATTCAATTAAGAATTGTGTTCATAGTTGATTCTCTTGTCCTTCACAGATGTGAGTTTCTTACATTATGTGTGACGTTCTTCCTCAATAATATGATTGATATTTATTACCTTTGGGCATTTACAGTTTTTTATAAATGAAGTTTGTTAATCGATACAATCACAATCACAAGACCCTCCAGAATCACGTCGCACGGTTGCGGTCCATACAGATGAATGCACCAAACACTTGTAGTTGTTGAGCAAAGACAGAAAATGTAGCAATGATGCATCCTAGAGGCAATAATGCGGTAAAGGGCTGGCATAGAAAGAGAGAAATGGCATACTAGAAAGAAGTGGCTCGTCAATCTTGATTATGATTATTCTACATTTCATAATACAATTTCTATAAACTCGAGGAGTTACTATTCACTTCCCCTGCTCTGCTCCCAAAACCACACAAAAGAGAGAAAAAAGAAATTTTGTTCTGTGTTTTTTCCTCAGTGGAGATTTGTATATTGCAAACACCGGACTGGCTCTTCCCACCATTTATAGGGTGAACAATGAGAAATTGAATAGAATACCTCAGATGTTGCAGCTAATTTCAAGCGAAGCTGGCAAACCAACCACAGAATTATTTCATCGCTCTCAGCAAAACTGTGAATGTTTAAGATGACTATAGGAGGATAAACATTCTGGCCCTCATTTTCCTGGAGATGCAAACCTTGTTCGATCTCTCTGTCTGTGCAGAACTTGTGATTCCATGGTCCCTTGGCGCACCATGTCTGCAAACAATGTTTTCACAATCAAGTGTTAAAGTACATGAAATATCATTCCAAATATCTCAGACACGAGAACTATTTTGGCATTTATAGTACTTTCCAAGGTAAAGAAAAGGTGGGTGTAAGGGGGAGGGGGACAAGCTAGAAAAATCTAACTCGCTTTCTCTCAAGTTCTTGGTCAAGCTCTTCCTTTCACTTCCTCTCTCTCAGAAGAACTCACACTGGGAGTAGCAAACCATTCTTTTATATTACTCGACAGCAACAAAGAATCAAAGCTGTGATCTTCATCATCTAAGAATTTCACCGGAGAGTCAACATACCAGACATGCCCAGTTTGCAGTATAGTATGACTTCTGGAGGCATCCAACATGGAGTACCTACCCTTCAGAGACTTGGCACCTGAAATGTATTTGATTAGATGGAGTAGACTGTAGAATTGTTTTCTTAAAATAGCAATACAAAGAAGCGATTTTCAAATTATGAACAAAGAAAAAACTGTAATAATTGTTGTTTTCTTAAAATAATAATTATTTATTATAAAAATAAGCAATTTGAAATGATGGGGTGTTTTTCTGAAGGGGGGCGGGGGTTTTCAGAGATCTACCGGGGGTCGATTAGAATGAACCCCTAATACCATCATTATGTCCAAAAGGCCAGGCCCAGAATCTTTAATCGCTGGCCCAAACCCCTTATTTATTTTTCTTTTAAAATATAAATGTTGGCCGGCACAGAATTCTAATTATTTGTATTGTTATTTTTTTTAAAAAAAAATTTAATTAAATAAATAATTTATATTTTATTCATTTTTGTATTAGGACAGAAGTTTGATTGAAGGGGAAGGGGGCCGTCAAATGAAAGGGACAAAGCGCGTTAGGGAACATGAACCGGCGGGTCCATGTGTTCCATTTTTCACTGTCATTGTGGCGCCACCGCATTCATTATTTTCCTACTTAAATTAATTAATTTATATATATATATATATATTTCAATTTTTTTATTATTTTTAAAATATAATTAATCTATTTAACTTTTTACCCTATAACAATGATATTATTTATTTATTTATTTTTTATTTTTTAATTATTTATTTTTTATAAAAATTTTTTTATCTAATTTTTTATATTATTAATTTTAAAAATACAGTAATAAATTAGTATTATAATAAATTATTAATAATTATTTATTATATTGGATGATGAGACATGTAAAACCAAATGAGGAACAAGGCAAGGAGTAGCCAATAGCCACGTAGTTTAACATTAAATGCTAAACTATTGAACCAGAGACTATTCACGGGAAAGTTTACACTCAACAACCAACTGGAAGTGTTCAAGAGTAGGCTGGCTGTATGCATTATGTATGCTCCTTCCCTGTCTGTATTCTCCTTTTACAGTCAACATGTCCAAGCATTTCTAATCTTGTTCGAGATTAACTCAAAGCATTTCAATTTTCTATACATTGTGCAGAAAATCAAGTGCCAAAATGCCTTATGAGTTTGGAAAAAGTAAGAAAAAGAGAACCCAAAACTCGTTCTCAAGTTATCTATGGAAGGATAGAAGCAAAGATATATGTACATGCTGCAAGCAATAATATTCCTGTTATTTCTGCAGTAATAGATCAAGATTCTCTTCATTGAATCGTTGTGATATGTCGCGATTACGAACTAAGAAAATTTCAGAGGAAAAAGAAAATGAAATTCTTTTTACAATATTCAAACTTTAGCCTTGATTCTTCCGTGGAAAGATGGACACACTTTGTATATACAGTTAAACTCCTCAATGATCACTCGAATGCAATCTGTTGAAGAAAGAACAGCTACCTGTTGTGTAATGGGTCAGGACTAGATGGAACTTCTCTATTGATTGTTGCAACAAAGCCTCCATCAGAGTCAGCTGCAGCGCTACTATTCTTCTTCCAAATCTCAGGCTTGTAGTTCTCTGCAACTTCTTCCATGTCTTTTAGATATCTAGCTGCCAGAACTACTTGACAACATAGAGATGACAAACTCAAGACAATCAATAGAAAACAAACAAATTGATTCTTGCTTGAGATAAACATGACTTCTAGGAGTTACTTTCAGTAGAGAGAGAGAGAGAGAGAGAGAGAGCTTGGACTTGTTGTGAAAGGTTGTGAATTTAAAGAGAGAGAGAGTGAGAGAGAAGAAGAAGAAGAAGAGTCAAAGGACTTGTGTGTGAAGATTGAAAACTTTGGTCAAATTCCCTAGCTACCGAGCATAGACAACGAGGGATGCTTACACATGAATGGCCTAGACTATGTAATAATAATGAACACTGCAACATCATTCACGCACCCATGACTGTTTCAGAAAGAAATATCGAACTTCTCATAATATGAAAATAATAGAAACCAAACCCAACTGATATGGTATTATCCCCAAAGGGGACCTCAATTTCAGGATCTTACATTTGACCCTTCGTTGGGTTGTTTTCTCTTTCACTTTCCTCCTCTTCCAAAAGTCTAAAATGTTAATGCTGTTTTCTAGGGCTACTAAGCTAATACTTGTTTATAGCTACTTGATTTGTTTAATGTGTTTTTGTGTTCCACAAACTAAGGTGCTTGCCTTTTGAAGAAACAACATAATTTGGTTACAAGGCATCTTTAGATTTTGTTTTGTTGGGTTTAGGATTCGAGTAATGTATTTTTTACTGGTTTTGTTTCTTCTATTGGATTAACTTATGGCTGCTCTCACATTGTGTCTCTCTCTAAAGTCTATACACGTTGGTTTTGTCTTAACTTGATCATTCACGCGCACACACTTGAAAGTCTTTTACGTGTAACCCTCAAATTTTTCACTAATTTATGCCAAGAGAAAGTTTATTTCGTCAAAGAAAGAGATTAACTCGAGATTCCCGATTGAAATTTTGGGAAGATACGATAAAAGAAGTTTCGTTCTTTCATCACCGACATGTAATATGCTTAGGCTTGATACGAAGGTGGGTTAAAAAAATAATAATGAGCTTTTACCGTCACAATTTGTCAACACGAATGGATAATCACATTAAGACCACAAACCACATCCCCCACCCAAATGAGATAGGATGGCCACGTGTTTGACTTGGGGTGTGCATCAAACAAACTTCGTACAACACAATTTCTAAAAGTGCTTACACACTGCATGAAATGATTTGAAGGGGAACATAGCCTTGTCTCCGACAAGCTTGCACTGATAGTAGATCCCAGGAGAATCAAATTTCCAAAGCATGATTATTAAGGAGGAAATTTGAACTAAAACTTTCAAACAATCAAATAAGCATCCAATAAAAATGCCATCCCGTCAAATCCATACCCAATTCTTGAAGTCTTATTTTGGGTTGTGATACCAAAAAAAGTTTTCTATATCGAAGAGAATGGTCATTTATTTCCAAAAATGAATGAATACACAATGTTTTAATAGGTGTTTAATATTTCTGCTAAAGGTAGTGACAAGGGAGAGTAAAACGGACCAAACAAAAAAATATATATCCATGATCTATAATCCGTTCGCACCTCCGTATTGAAAGAACAACTTTCTCTGACGCTCTTCACAGTGTTCATACTTGCCCACAGAAAGAACAGTTTGATGTTTTACTGTGATAGCGAACAAAATAATAAGATGAGTGTTTTCACCATTAGATTGAAAAAACAGTCTAGTCTTATACTGTGACGGTGAACAAATAGACCTTCAATGCAACAGCCAGAGCCAGCTGCAATAGGAAGATTGCAGCTATGATCAAGATCCATCTTTCTCCTGCAGATTTGATGTGGGCTCGTAGGTTAAGTGCCACAAAGGTTGCAGACATGAACCCGGCTACACCTGCCACTACCCATCTGAAAATCTCGATTGGCACAATGGAGAGACACTGCAAACACAGATAAAGAAGTTCAGCCACACTAACCAAACAATCAAGCTGATGAATATAATATGATATGCAGGATCTCTCGACTTCCATTGGGGCATGATAAGCAAAACATGGGGAACCAAGGTCAAGAGTGTAAGAACTATCCATGCATGGCAAAGCACCAATGGACCAGCTGTTTTCTGTCCCATTTAAGACCCTCTTCAATGTCCAATATCATCTGATTCATGTTACAATCAGAATACAATGCAAAGCCTCTCAAGAAATCTTATAAAATTGTCATGCTTTCATTTTTCCATGTTGAATAGCTGAATTCAGGAAATCAGTCCTTAGCAATTCACTTCGTCCATCAGTTAGATGGAACTCATTAATTTTGCCAAAACTCAATTTGCAAGGTTTCAATAGAAGTGAGGGCCCTATATTCGTATTTTAATATTTTTTTCTACCTCTAATAGCAAAAAACTAAACATGTCATATCAAAAACTAAACGTGTCATATCATTGATATTTATTCAGCGAAAATATTTTGAGATTATATGATTATGCATACTTCTACTTTTGGCAAAAAACCATGGGATCCTTTCCACCAGCTCTCACTACCCAAACTTTATTCTAAAGGAAAAAAAATGTGCAGCAAAAATCCCTTTAAGTCAGGAATTGAAGTTGGTATAAAATAACAATACCAAAAGGAATTACTCAAAGTAGCTGAGACTCCAAGGGCAATATTTGAGGATTGAAGAACTCACCAGAGTTGGAATAAAGACAAAGAGGGAATACCCATAAAGACAAAGCAGCTGAACAAGGCCTGATGGTGCTGAGAAGTATTTAAGAATGACATACAACCCAAGAGGAACAATGGTGACATAGCCATAGAATAAGCCAGCAGACCAAGTCACCAGATTTATGTCATAGTCCCATTCTTTGTTATTCACCTTGTGGGATATGTATGTCACAAAAGTGCCAATAGAAGCTGCCACAAATATAAGGGTAGAGCATATCCAGAATGGTCCATACCTGCACAGCATATGAACTCGAGATTATATACCTTTGTTACCTGTGAGAAAGATCATGATAAATTCGCTTGCTAGCCAAATATCCAGCTTGCTGTAGCAAACATTAAAATTGATAGAAATGGATCAGCTATTCAAAGACAAATATAATATGTACATCACGACAAATAGAAATTTTGTTTTTCATTGCTGTGTGATATGTTCCTAGCAGAATCTATAAGCATATCAAGATTACAAGATTTCCAGTCAATAAAATTTACATTCAATACAATATTTAGTCAATAAATTGAGTAAACCAGAGACTACCATGAAGACAACTTACAAATCAGGGCTATCAGATGTCTTTTCGGTAAAGTTATCTCTGAATGGGAAAAGTGAGTCCTTAATCCTCTCTAAAACATCTGAAGTGTCAACATCAAAGTATGGCTTGTAAGCAGCAACTGTAAATGCCCGATACCAACCACTAGGTTGGGGATCATCAGAACCAGATGCAGGTTTTGAAAATGTATCTGCATCAATACCAAAGTAGTTAAAATGGTAACATATACATTATTAAGTGACAACATGACCAAATTCCAAATGGTAAGCAAATGAACATGGTGGGACTACTCCACAGAAAAGCCAATCATCCATTTTCACATAATTCATGTCCACTCAAGTTACTTAAAACACAAACCAACCTTCGATCTAATCCACAAACAAATATAAAGTTCCATTGCATAGCAGCAGGAATGTCTGAAATAATGACAAGAAGCAACAGGATACAAGCATTATCATCTGTGTATATTTATCAATAACCTGTGCACCTAAATTCTTAAAAATACAAGATTTAAAGTTGCACATACTGTCAACATCGCTGGGTGGGCCAGAAGCACTAGAGATCTTTCCCCGGGCATCAGAAGGTGGAAATGTCTGTAAATTTGAGTCTGCAATAATAGATTCACCAATAAAATCATCATGCGCCTATCACATAATAATGACTGTATTTTTAAGTTTCAAGTCTTAATCCAAATCCACTTATAAAGATAACATTTAAGCAGTATATTGATAATCCTAACTTATCACATTTTCCAAAATCTTCTGAGGAACCAAAAAAACACCAATGGTTTTCATAAACATCTTAAATTCTAGATCTCAACTATGTCTAATCAAACAATTCAGTAAATTTGATTAGAATTCTTAATTTCTTTGCTTTAGTGCGAGCATCCTAATTTCTCATATTTTCTAAGAAACCTACAATTTCAAACTGCTTCTGAACAACTATCAAGTCATGTAAAGAGTGAACGAAATCTATCGTTCCCCTCAGCCAAGTCTAACAATCCAGCTCCTGCAATTCCAACTTCAAATTTTCTTTCTTCTCCAACATTTTCTCAGCAACCATACAATTACATAACGTTAAATAACTAGGCAACCAGGCAGAAACCAACGTTTCCTATGAGAAAACATCAAATCCATATAAAATGAACGAAAATTTCAGTCTTCCACTCAGTAAACCAAACAAAACAACTCACCTCGCTCGATCCAAAATTTCAAGCAATAAATCTTTTCCTAAACTTCCTCATCCAAACACAAACACAAAACATGGGAAAACAAACAAACAAACAAACAAAATAACCTGAGAATTTGACGGCGACATGATCTGGATCTGGAACCGCCTGCAAAATTAAATGACATCACGCGATGAAATGAGATCTGCTACTACGAAAAAGAATAGATGTGTGTTTAGATAGAGAGAGAAGGAGAGGGCTAACTACTTACAGGAACAGATCCAGAGAGCTTTTGATTATCGATGCTTGTGTAATTCCCGCCGGACATCATCTTTTCTCTTCTTCTTCTTCTTCTTTCTCCACCTCGATTCTCCTCTCTGCTTCAGCAGATCTCTCACTTCGCTTCGCCCCCTCTTCTCTTCCGTCTATCGTGCCGCGCTTTGTTTATTTTCTTAATTTTTTTAATTTATTATTATTTTTTTCTTTTAATTCTCGATATCATTTTCATTAAATTATAAATATTTAGTATCAAATAAATTAAATTAAATACAATTATGGTATTGTAGTCTTTGGTCAATAATAATTTCTCCGCCAGCATTAAATCAATTACCCTAATTTACTACTTGTTTTATTTTTAAAAGAGAACGTACGATACAAGATTATTAGCCGACAATTATCAAAAGAAAGCTGAATACGGCTTGTTAATAATTGACAAATTGACTCATCTCTCCTAGCTCCAGCCATGCCATAGACTAACTACTACGTCTTTGACGACAATCAACATACGATCACTGTATCAAACTTGGGTATAGATACACTGATTCCATTCATCAATAATACGTTATCATAAAAAATAGCATACCAATCAAACTACTTTTCATTCTCTTCTGAGACTGAAGATTATTCCTCTCCTCTCTCGCATAAAATAATGTAACAGCCCTCCAGACACAGCTTCTTTTAACTCACCACTGTCGTCCAACTGAAAAAATTAACTTATTCGCTATTGTTTGAGCTCCCAATCTTAGAATTTAAAATTGTTGCTTGCTACAAATGAATTTGATTGATCATCTACATCAATGGGAGCCGAGTATCATTTACATGAGCTTGGCGGATATTGCCATCAATGTTGTAGCTATGCCATCAGGCATTTTTCAGCCTGCCTCTAGTCAGAAATAGATACCGTCTCGTTGCAAGCATAAGAACCCAAGTGGTTGCGGAAATTTTCTCCTTGATCATCAAAAGCAATGCTGAGCTTAGCACAGTCTTCAAGATCTGGGCGTGCAGTCCCTTGAAAAAGCCCAGAATCCCTTCGCTTTCCCATATGGCACAAATAATCCCAGCTAATGTTTTGCGGGATCTTTTCTCAGTCTCCTTATCGTTTTCATCAGCAGCTTGAATCATTACCTTACACCTGCAAGGAGTAAACATCATTATTTTTTCCATGTAATATGCATTTTGTTGCAACAGTTTGAGAGAATAGCTACGCACCTGATTGCAGGATATGTCAAAATAGTGGCAATGCTCTTTGAAAGTGCACCTAACACGAAAGCCATGAAGGCAGAAAGGGCCACTGGAGATGAACTGCTGCTCAGTTTATTTTGATCTCCTTTCAGCAGACGCCGCTTCAGCTGATCAAACACTGTGTACTGAAGAGAACATAATAACTCTAATCTCAGTCTGACTAAAATGCGAAGATACGACTTGAATTGTATTTCAAGTCCATACATTCTTTACATTTAAACTATAAAGTCAAGTTGTGTACCTGAATTGCGGGGTTTGAGGTTAGCAAAAGAGAGATGCCAAGGCCATCAAATGCATCACTCCAAGTACCCTCTGTTAGGGTCCTCCAGAGCCCTTTGGATTTTCCAAAGGCACTTGTCTGCATCCTTGAGGAGGCTGTATCCAGGGGCTAAACGGTAGAAAAGGATGACAAATTTAAGAATTAGAACAAATGCAGACTCTGTGGTTTTGCAGTATGATACAGAAATTGAAAATTCAAGAAAAGAAATTCCTTTCTTTTCTTCCATCAAAGTAAAAAATAACTTAGAATTGGTCTGAGAACTGGGTTTTATAATCAGATAGAAATAGGCCATCAGAAACCAAGGTTCTCAACCAAAAAGCAGAGGAGCTTGCCAAATGATATCTCACCTGAGTGACAATGGCTGTGCAAGCACCAGCGGTGGCAGCAATAATCAAGTTTGCTTTTGTTCCAATCGATTTGGAACCACTCTTACTCATATATAACCTTTTGAAATAGCTGTACCCATAGAAGTAAACAAACTGCGAAATAAAGGACTGCAAATTTTTTGTCCCTAGGCCCTGGTATAGTGAACCAACCTTACCTCTAGATACAGCTTCCCATAAAACATCTGAGAGATTCCTGCAAGAGCCAAGACAAAAAGAATAATCAAATAACCAGCAAGTCAAATGCGTGTCCTTGAGCCAACCGAGAAAACATATTGTTTTACAAAAGAAAAAGAAGATATAAGGTGGCAGTGCATGGGATTTCTATAATCCACCATTGACTTCATTGAATTGAGATGGACAGAGCTGAGCTAAGTTCTTTAAAATTGCATCAGTGTAACAAGGTTCTCACAGTTATTAAGTTTACCTGAGAACAAAGGGATTACAAGAAGGAACAACGTCAAAGTTAGCAATTACATTAAGTCAAAATTCACAATATAATCAAACTTGACATCCAGTTAATAACCATTCCAAAACCTCTCCAACTGTCAAGACCACCAAAAAACCTTGAGACGTTGCATCTTCAAATCACCCACATGTACAACCACTGTAGCAACTAACAACATCATAAACAAGGCATCATTGAATCAACCAATTTCTTTTTCTTCACCAAACCGGCGTACCAATACGAGAGGAATCCTATCTTATGAAATTCTACCACGTAATCGTATGTCTAATACTCAAGACTCTCTGTGCAGATAGAAATATTAACAAAAGCAATGAAAACAAAAACACTAAATTGTATAGTCAGCACAGACGCGACCAGGAAACAATTGTTTCTTTCGTATCACATGTAAACATCTAACAATCTTAACATAATTGATGAAGGATACTTACAAGCTTTGTCCTAAATCCAGGAAACACCAAAGCATTGAACAATCTAATCTAAATGCTTCCAGCAGTTCCTACCAACTTCTAACACTTAATCTCGTTTCCAGTTTCAACAACCGGATCACGATCACGGAGAAGAAATGTAGACCCAGATCACGAAATAGTAAAAGATGGTCAACACCACAAGAACCAAAGAAAAAACAGATGGGCAACCTGTATTTCTGCTGTCCATGAGCTTTCGCCTCAGCTTGATACTTGGTCTTACACGTGTCAAGCGGGTACAAGATCGTCGTGCTCAACAGCGATCCTATCGCACCGGACGTCGCCTCCGATAAAGATTCTAGATCAACACTCATATTTACCGAATCAAAGTTTTATATTTTTCACAAACCGAATCACGTATATATAGTTGACTGAGAGACGAGAAGCGATAAAAAGTCTGCAGTTTTATAGCTGGAAGAAGAATTGAATGTGAAGTGTGAAGGTATGGAAAGAAAGCTTAGTTTCTATTGAATGTGAAGTGTGAAGGTATGGAAAGAAAGCTTAGTTTCTATGTAAATGTTGTGAATTGAGTTGTCTTAGGAATTGCCAAGCGAGATCTCGGTTTTCTTGGTTTCGTTTCCGATTTGCTCTTCTTCCTCCCACTGGAGTTGGTAGGTTCATCGGACGGATGGCACGAGGTTCGATGTTTTATAGTCAGCTACTCAGCACGGGGAACTGATACAGTGGCTGTTTTGTAAATAACCAATTATAAGACACTAATTTAATAATTATTTAATTATTTTAAAAATAATAAAGTAGCAAAAAAGAGAGTTATCTTATTTAATTAATTAAAAAAATTATTCGTTAAAAATAAAATTCATTCAAAATTTTTGATATATTATTAATAAATAAATATATTTTCTATTAATTAAATAATTTTATTATATTATTTATATTAATTTAATAAACTTATAACACTTTTGTTATTTTTTTAAAATTTATATGTTAAATTTATGTATTTATTTATAGATTAAAAAAATTTAAATTAATAATTTTAGCAAATGATTTGACCATTTAGTAGTCTTACAAAATAAGTCCAACTTTGACCATGAGAGTTGTTGGAGGCCCATTTTCAGTTCAAATTTAAATAATGCAGGCCCACGCATGAACGGCAGATTCCACATTTTTAAATGCAATTTGTGAAACACGTGTCATCATCGTCACCAACTCTCATGTTGTTTTTGATCAAAGTGGAAATACAAATAAATATTTTCTTGAAATGATGGAACTTTTAGAATTTATTAAAAAAAAATACAAGGAATTTTCACATTCTATTATTCTTGCATTAGATACCTACTGTAGTAATCTCATCGGACGGTTCATATATCGACCGAGGTCCCCTCCTCTAATCACAACCGTTGAATTACTCCCAAAAATATAATATTTTATTTGTATCAGATAGGTCCTTAACAAATGGAATATTATATTATATTTTGGCCATTTCAATGGTTCATGTTATGGGGACCTATTTAGTACAATGGATAAACTATGCCCTTATAGGGTAAAAGCAATAAATATTAGTGACCCATATGCTATTATCTGAAACACATATAAATAAAAAATAAATATGAAAATTCTAAAGACTTCGAATATATTGTCAGTCCGAAACTTCTTGACGCTCTCTTTCTCTGGCGTTACTCTCGACCGCCACACCACCACCGTTGCGGCCTCTTTACGAGATCTAGAGCTCTCCGCAGGTCTCACGAGCTGTATATTCACCGCTGCACTAGCTGGTTATTTGCTTTTATGCCGTCGCAATCTTCATTAAACCCTGCCTCCCCGCTCCATCTGGGGTTTTTCTTTTTATCTCTGTTCCCGCGTTTTCTTTGCTCTGTCGGTCTGTTCTATTCCGTACGAGAAGACAGTTCCATTTTTCTCCACTTCTATGAATATTTAAATTCTGTTTTATTGTATTCAGCGTCAGTTTCTTCTCATAATGTAAATCTTAGGTCAACCAGTAATTTTCTAAAAAATGATTTTGCCATTCCTTTGCACATTTTTTTTCAATGCTGTTTAATCTTCACTTTCTTACATCTATCCAATTCTTTAAACCAATGGCTGCACTATTTACCTTTCGTTTATGCTGCTGGATTAGTATCTTTCTTAAATGTTATATTTGGGTTATATTTACAGTTTTTGCTAGATGGCGAAAGCTTCAACTAGAAATGCAGGCCCAGGTAAAACCGGAGTAAGAATTGTGGTATGCGGAGAGAAGGGTACTGGAGAATGGAGCTTGATTGTGACTGCCGCCTCAGACACTTTTCCGGCCACAGTCCCGCCAGTGTTGCCACCAACCAGGCTTCCGGAAGACTTTTACCCTGATTGCGTCCCCATCACCATCATTGACACTTCTTCAAGGTCTCTATAAGTAAACATATATGTTTTCATCGTTTGATTTATTTTCTTCAACTATTAGTGTTAATATGAATTTCATTGTGCCAGTTAGTAGTTGTATTTTCTGCACAATTTTTAATGTCTCTTTCTCTCCGTTTGTTTGTCTATTAAGAAGGAGGATGGAGGTAAACTAGGTGAAGAGCTGAGGTGGACTGATGCAGTTGTGCTTAATAATGCATGTTTTCGGCCTGAAACCCTTGACGAATTGAATACTTTCTGGCTTCCAGAACTTCAACGATTGAATGTTTCTAACATTAATTTTCATTAAATCTTGTTGTTTTGCTTCCAGTACTGAAGGTACAAGTCTTGTACATCTGACAGCATGACTAGTTGACAAAATTTTTCCCCAAACTTGTCATAATTCATTACTTTGGATTGAAAACAATATATTTGAATTTTGGAACTATCTTGTTCCAAGCATTAGTGTGTTTTCTAATTGGTATATGTGAATCTTGTGGTAGATTAAAGTGCCAGTTATTGTTGTGGGTTGTAAGCATGATTTAAGAGATTAGAACCACCAGTTGAGCCCGGAACAGGTGATGATGCATATAATGCAACAGTTTCGGGAAATTGAAACTTGCATAGAATGTTCAGCACTGAAGCAAATTCAGGTATATTTTAAGTCCCTGTCTTTTTTTTCCTTATGTTCGGCTGTGGGTTTTGATATTTGGACATATATGATTACTTGTGTACTCTGATATAATGTGGATTTTAGCTATTAATCTGTTTGTCTGTCCTTGGTCACTCTTTGCACCATATCGGCATTTTGTACCAATAAGTGCGTACTTTCTGGACTTTCTTATTTATGTATTTATTTATTTGTTTTCCAAGTTGAGTTTTCTTCTTGCTGATAATTTTATTATAGTCTATGGTCTCACATCCCTGATGTAGTTTGAATCTGTGAAGTACAAGAATGAATTGTGAATCTAATGAATTTTATACTTGGATGATCTGTATTCTGGAAAGGAATGCCACGGGTTCTGAATTTGACATTTAAATAGTTGGAATTTTACATTTTAAATTTCCCCAAGGTTTTTTAATATGCACAAAAGTCAGTGCTTTATGCAACTGGCCCTTTATTTGATCAAGAATCACAAGCTTTGAAGCCCTAGTGTGTATGAGCCTTGAAGAGTATCTTTATTCTTTGTGATCATCACAGGGATGTGCCCTTAGTGATGCACAGCTGAATGATTTTCAGGTTCTTTATATATCCCCTTTTATTGCCTGATTCTTGGGAAATTGGAATATTTTGTGATTAAGGTTTGTCAAGGAGCTAATCATAGTTGTAATCAGGTCAAATGTTTCAATTCTCAATTACAGCCTTCAGAAATACTAGGTGTGTAGAGGGTTGTGCAAGAGAAATTGCCAGAAGGAGTCAATAAACATGGGCTTACATTGTTGCGGTTCCTTTTCCTCCATGCACAATTCATAGAAAAATGTCATCTTGGGACAACATGGACTGTACTAAGGAAATTTAGATATAATAACGATATTAAACTTGCAGATGAATTGATTCCATATTCATCATTCAAATGAGCACCTAGCCAGGTAACATTTTGTTGAAGTGCTACACAGTTATGGCAACTGTTGTAGTTCAGCTCACAATGATGTGATCTACTGATGTATCTGTTTGTACCAAATTTCTAGGCAAGTATTAAGTATTAAAAAATTCAAGTGAGAATCAATTCTGTCTAGTCCTGCAACCAAAAATATTAATGGTACAATTTTCAGACAAGTAGACTTTGAAAGTGTGAGTATGTATATGATAACTTGGCTTGAATGTGAATGACTGAAAGTCAACTGTATATAATCTAGCTGTATGAGATTCTGATCTGGTTTGGGGTTGGTGGGGAAAAAAATTTAGCCAGGCCTAAAATTATGTTTTCAATCCTATTATGTTTGTGGAAGTTTGAAAATTTCTCCTTAATCACTTTTGTTGTCTAACATTCTACTTTTTCCTGTGTTTGAATGGAATAATGCACTTTTTCTGGTTTATTTCTGCCTTATCTATGTATTTATCTTTTCATTCAATTGTGGGTATTTGTTTACATTGCTTACTTTTTCTTTGCTATTTGTGTAGGGCATGGAGCTGACTAATGAAGCTATTGAATTTTTGAGGGGAATCTTTGAATTGTTTGATGCTGATAATGTACACCCTGCTGTGTGTTTGTGGATACTTGATCTTTTATACATGTTAACAGAGTTTCCATTTTGTTTTGCATAATTAAAGCTTTCATCATCAAATGGCAAGGATGTTTCCTGCAGAAAAAAACTGCTTTGGGTGGACTTTCACTTGATGGGTTTTGTTCAAAGGTATTTGTGTTCTCTCTCTCTCTCTCTCTCTCTCACGCGCACACGCACACACACACACACACACAAATTGATTGTTTAACTGTCAACAACTTTCACTAATATAATCAAACAACTAGAAATTTTCCATCCTTCAATGCCTTGTCCTTGATTTATGAAAAATATCATGTTGCAGTGGGCACTTATGACACTTTTAGACCCAGCTTGTAGCATGGAGAATGTGATATACATGGGATATCTGGGTGATCCGTCTTCTGCTATCCTTGTGACAAGGAAAAGGCGTATAAATTGTAAAAAACAACAGTCTGAAAGAAATGTGTTGCAGTGCTTCGTTTTTGGGCCTAAAAAGGCTTGAAAATCTGCACTATTGAATTCTGTTCTAGGAAGGTCCATTATCATCTGATTCCTTTACAATAAGCTCAATTATATCTTATTCTGCCTGCTGGTAATTTCTTGTTAATTTTTAAATCTGGATCCAATTATTTTGGATGCAGGCCCTTCTTTGATAATTATACTCCAACTACTGATGAACAGTATGCAGTAAATGTTGTTGATCAATCTGGGGTAACTGGGTAGAATATGAATTCTCTCTTATATATACAAAAGACATTTACATAGATCTTTTTATCCTTGTACTTTAATAAAATTCTGATATGTCAATTTGAACTGTAATTAATTGTGTTGCTGTTGACTAGGGCTTTGTCTTTTTTGTCTATAGGGAACTAAGAAAACCATTGTGTTGCGAGAAATTCCTGAAGATGGAGTTGCAAAGCTGCTGTATAATAAAGATTCTTTGGCTGCCTGTGCCGTAGCAGCGTTTGTTCATGATAGGTAAAAAGAAAGCTGGAGTGAATGTCACATTAATCATCTACAGTGACATTGTAAAAGTTATTTGTTGCATGTGTTTATGTGCAATTATCTGTATATAGACAAAAAGAGGCAATCTCATTTCATTGTTTGCATTGTTGTGGTGCTCATAACTGTAGGATCCACTATTTTTTTTTATTAGATTATATATTTCAGTCCTTCTATGATGATGCCATTTGCTTTTTCAGTTCGAAGGAGTCCTCACGGAAAAGAGCAACTGAAGTACTTTGTGGAAGTTGCTAGTCATGGTGAGGATGCAGGCTTTGAGGTGCCTTGCCTCATTGTGGCAGCTAAAGATGATCTTGATTCATTTCTAATGGCAATACAAGATTCTACCAGGGTATTTAAATTTCCTTTGGTAACTGTCTCTTTTGTAAAGTATCTGAGTAACTAATATCAATTATCATTGTTTTCTTATCTTGGCCTAGGACATCCTCATTTTGCAGTTTTTGAAAAGTTTTTGCTTTATTAAGAACCTGACAGTATGGTTTCTTGCTAACTTTTTGTTGTTCTGAGCAATTTAGTAATCTAGATGGTTTTGTGTATTCATTAGTTTTGGTTTGACATCAGCTACACCTTGATTCTCCATTTTGCTGGTTGTTTCTTATTACTTCTTTCTTTCTAATTAATCTATTCCCTGTCTAGATCTGGTTGAATCTAAAGTATTTTTTTTTGTGGGGTTGAAATATTTCCTTTTTAAGGTCCTATACCCGTTAGCTCAAAGTTGGGTGATTTCAGCATTATATTCTGGAGGATTGTGCCGGCTGCAGAACTTCCACATTTGAGCATCCCAGAAACTGAAGCTGGGAGTAGTCACAAGCAATACCACCGACTAATAAATCGCTTTCTTATGTTTGTTTCAGGTTTGTCATCATCTCATCCATGTTATCATTGAGTTCTCTTTTGGGCCATTTGAAGCATGGAATTTGCTTATACCATCTCCGTTCTCTTTTGAGCCCTTCCTCAATATTATTTGCATTTCACCATTGCAGTTGGTGCTGCAGTTGCCATTGTTGGGCTGGCAGCTTACTGGTCTATGCAGCAAGGAAGAATGCAGGTTACTCACCTGTCAACCAGCAAGCACATCCTCTTCTGATGCAGCTGATTGTGCCAAACTTTCCATTCCTATTTTTTTGGGGTTCCTTGGATGCCACATTTCAAGAAAATTTGCAGAATTTCCTTTTAAAGGTCATGTCATTAGTTTTACTCTTCAACTTTTTAATCCTTGGAGGTGTTTTATGGAGTGATCTTAGTTTGGGAAGAGTTCTAGTAGTAGAACTAACCGATGCATAATTGAACACAATATTGTGCATGAATTGTGCAATAAAAAAGTTTTGCTACAGATTTTTTTTTCCCATTTTTCAGTTGCTGCACTTTTTTAAACCTTTTCCTCCCATCCTTAATACTTGTTTTGAATGGCTTCTTTGTTGGACAGGAGAAGAGCTTCTCCAATGCTAAAAGTTATTTTCATTCATTTTTGGTCTGTAAATTGGCCTTGCATCATTGTCCAGACCTAGTTCGAATTCGAATTTCCTCCATAATTTTCATTCTGAACCTATTGCCCGTGTTAGGCAGCCAAGTGCTCAAAAGACTGGGCAAGTATGGTCCAACTTCAGTATATCCGATGAATCATGAGAAAATTCACTGGGAATTGAAGGATTTCTTGTTGATGATTCAAATTTTAGTTAGCACTGCAGGGATTCTTGAGAAGTATTTGGTACAAGCCTTGATTCTCAAAAAGTATTTGAGTCAGACGTTATAGCATTTCAGGTTATACTGACAAAAACTGTAAGTTTCTTTCATAAGTCGTTTACAGTTTATTGTTATATAATTCTCCATTATATATGGCAAATGGCAACTGTTAAACAACTCTGCAGCTGTAACCTGCCATCAGATTATTGTCTCTGTTCAGGCTGCCTGCTTTAGTTCTGAAAGCTTCAGTCATCGTTTGATCCGGTACCCATCCGCTGCTCCTCCTTCCATGTTTAGCTGCAAACAGTACTTTGTGAAAACCTCTGTGGTCACATGAAGCTTAAACTCCAGAGCAAACAAGAAATTCGTCTCAAGTTTGTTCATTTCTGCAGTACTTATCCCTCCAATTTTCGCATAATGAGCATTGTTATGACCTCTGCAATTACAGCAAACACTCAATGCACAAAACAACACCCAAGACAGTTGAAAGAAACTACAGATTCAAGCCAGGTTCTTACTCAGCGTCAAGAAATTTTGCAGCAACCAGAATACTCGTGATTAGTAGGCGATGAACATTGAGACTCGTAAGGTGAGCATTGGTTTGCTGAAGAAACCGATTAAGATAGATGTACGCAACAACAAAGCAGCAAGGATTGCAGTTGGAATACTTGAATATGCGTTCAAGGTATTGTCTAACGCTCAAGTTTGGAGCTCTTGAACCATGGAATACTGTAACAATATCATTCTTTCTTGACGCCTTGGAGATATATTCATTGTTGTGGATTAACCTCTCAAGAACAGATGAAACAATCGATAAAACTCGGGGAGTCGCTGGATTTTGTTTACCTGAAGATTCAACTAATCCCAAAGCAGAGTAAGTTTCTGATTCAACTTGCTTGCTGCTGAGCACCATTTCTGTGTTTAAAGCCTGCAGAAAAACAGCAAAAATCAAGAAGTTGTACACCGATATGTTTTTTTTTCTCCCATTTTCTACAAATATCAATGGCAAATATATTCTTTGCTTCAAGATGAAGGCAGCATGAAAATACTGGTGCAAGTGTTGGAAAAATATTGGCAAGTATATTCTTGTCTTGGTGGGCAACTAATTATGCAAGTTGATAAGAAATTACAAAGAAGAAACATTGGCTTTGTAATTGTATTTGCACGAGGAGTATATATTTAGGCACATGTCATCAATGTGCTGCACGAGCATGGAAGGAATGAAGTAGATGGTATTATTTGAGTGAAGCTGGTTACAGATGGTTATAACCATTAAAGTGAAAGGCATCAGATTCTGATTCATGTTTGCGTGTCACTGGATCTAATTAAAACTACTATCTTGACCACATAATTTTAGAACTTTAGCCCCCTGTCCTGCAGGTATTTCGGTTACTGTAGCATGAATCAAGGATCTAGTGATACAACTTCGTAAATCGTCAGTGTTTATAGCAATGCACAAACCACGCGATCACATGCCAGAGAAGTGATCTTTCCGCGGGATACAACTTGGAGTCAATGACGTAGGAATTGCATTCTTCGTATTAATTAATTAAATTTAGTGAAATCAAAGTAGAAATCGGGATTAATTAATCGTTGACAAAAAGAGCACGTTAGTTGGATTAGAGAGGGACTTCTCAACTGTGCCTGACGTCAATTTACCAACCGTGTGTCTATAGCTGTATGTACGTACGTACGTATATTATTAAGTAATCAAAGGAGATAATCATATGATGGATGATGTGAATCGGGAAGTCGGTCTTGCTCTTTCTACCGGGCATTTCTTCGGATCTTGGCCGTCCAATAATCAATCAATCATTGGTGGGCCATGACTCTCCTGTTAGTTATTTAATTTCAGTGAATTAAAATATTTAGATGGAATAATTATTAGCACTCTAATTTGGGTGACAATTGGGTTGAATAGACTTCTCAACATTCCAATTTTGATAAATTTTTATGACGTGGCTTCATGTTGTTTATTCTATTCGTGAAGTCATGTAGGGACGGATTTTGCCTTATCTGACCTGGCATTATCTGGGCATCGTTGCACGAATCTTTCGTGAGACCCTGGACTCCTACTTCGTGTTGTTAGAACCTACCAGCTGTGTGCCAGCAAAGCAACGGCCGAATTCAGTTCTTATAACTTTCTCCACGCGTCTCAATTGCGCGTGGCAATAAACATGGTACTTCTATCAAATCAGATAAATCGACGAAACATAACGTGCAGCCATGCACAAAAGCGCTCCCTTTTAACGGATAATAACATTTGGGTCACTATTTTTTTATGAGTTGATATATAAGATATAGTTTTAAAAAATATGATAAATAGGTCCCCAATTGCTAATAAAATGACTGAATAACCTATGGTGTTAATTTCGTACTTGGTTACTGTGATCATTAAATACCATATCATGGGGATTCTTTGGTTATTTCAGTAGGAATTGTGGACCTATTTATCATAATCCAACAGATTATATTCTTTTATGTCTAAAAATAGAATTCTGGGATCCGGATGTTATTACTACTCTTTTGTCAATTCATCGGCGTATGTGTATAAACTTGTCCCTTCAGAAACATTCCAAAAGTTGAAAGACGTGAAGAACTCATTCAAATGGCGTCGTCATCCTCACCTAAACCCCCAAATTTCAATCAACAACTCTTCATGCTCTCTCTTCTTCTTCTGTCTTTATCCCTCCTGTTTCTCGTTCCCTCTCTGGGGCCGGAACAATCCCATTTCATCGACGCTCGCAGGCTCCAGAACGAACCCGAACGTTTAGTGGTCAGAAACAAACCGAAATGGCTTTACCTCGTCAAGAAACACGTCAAGAACAAGAAGATTAAAGTGGGTTTAGTCAACGTGAACGAAGGTGCAGGAAATGACTTACATGGAATATCAGCATTCACTGAGACTGTGGAAACAGTGAACGTACGTTTCGAACGCGTGTCCGAGGATCGAAAATGGGAAGAATTCTTCCCGGAATGGATCGACGAAAATCACAAGTGGGGCCAACCCAAGTGTCCTGAGATCCCGATGCCGGCATGGCTGGAGGAATACAGGGACCTGGACGTGGTGGTGGCTAGGGTTCCGTGCGGAGGAGGAGATGAAGGGAAGAAGAAGGGGATAAGGGATTTGTTTAGGTTACAGGTGAATCTGGTTGTTGCTAATCTAGCAGTGGAGAGTGGGTGGGTGAAGTCCAATGTCGATCGGAGTGTGTACGTTGTTTTGTTAGGTTCTTGTGGGGCCATGGTCGAAATATTTAGATGTGATGATCTTGTGGAACATGTAGGGGATTACCGGCTTTATAAACCTGAGTTGAGAAGGTTGAAACACAAAGTTATCATGCCTGTTGGCTCATGCCAGATTGCTCCTGCTTATGCTCAGACAGGTCAGTTGTCGGAGGAAGCTATCTAGCTATCTATCTCTCACTGTGTGTGTATATATATATATATATACATACATACAATGAAGTTGAGTCTATGGATGCTATGATTTTATTAGATATTTTTGAAGATCGATACAACAGTGTGTGGGTTTTAGTTCATCGGATATTAATGGGTTTCGAGTTTTAGTGTGTTAATCATTAGACTCTAATAAATGAAACAAATCCAAATGAAATATGCAGAACTTATGCTTCGATGTGATGTTATATTGGGATTAAATTTGACCTATGACCTACTATCTATCTATATATATATATATTCTTCAGTTTTGATGCTGAAAAGGAAATAAACTCAATTGTCTTATATTTGATAGTCCATCTAGCATTGGAATTTCTAAATTCTGTTAATAGTCGAGGGTTTTCTCTTTCATTTACAGGCAACGAATCATGGAGATATTTCATGTCACAATCAAGATTATCAAAACTGAACTACAAAACATACCATCAAAGAGAAGCTTACGTAACAGTTCTCCATTCCTCAGAAGCTTATGTCTGCGGTGCAATCACTTTGGCACAAAGCATAGTTCAGAAAAACTCGACCAGAGATCTCGTCCTCCTTCACGACAAAACAATAACCCCAAAATCTCTCCGAGGTCTGCGAGCTGCCGGCTGGAAGACCCGATGGATTTCCCGCATCCGCAGCCCGTTTGCGAAGAAAGGTGCATACAATGAATGGAACTACAGCAAACTCAGAGTGTGGCAACTTATCGAATATGAAAAGATAATTTTCATAGATTCTGATCTGTTAGTGCTCGAAAACATGGACAAATTTTTCTATTATCCACAATTGTCAGCTGCAGCGAATGATAAGGTGTTGTTCAATTCCGGAGTAATGGTGATTGAGCCATCATTATGCATGTTTGAACACCTGATGCTGAAAAGCTCCAAGGTTTCTTCATACAATGGAGGCGATCAAGGATTTCTTAACGAAATCTTCACGTGGTGGCATAGACTGCCATCGAAGATCAACCATTTGAAGGTGTTTTCCAGAGAAGGCGATGAGAAACACAAAATGGGTGAAAAAATTTACGCAATTCATTATCTGGGGTTGAAGCCGTGGATTTGTTACAGGGATTATGACTGCAACTGGGATATGGGGAGTCACCTTAGATATGCTAGCGATTCAGCTCATCAGAAATGGTGGGAAGTATATGATGCAATGCCCAAGAAATTGCAGTGGTATTGTGGATTGACAAAGCACATGGATTTCAGGATGAAGAAATGGAGAAGAATTGCTGAGAATGCAAGTTTGCCTAACGGACATTGGAAGATTAAATCCAGGGACCCCCGGCGATACCACCTTGTTGACTGATATTGAAGCATGCGCAGTAGCTTTTTAGGATGCATTATTCTTGCACTTACATCTCACTGTTTCAGATCCTTCCAGCTTGTCACCAATGCCTTTTCAAACAAAAGATACCTCGTAACTTCATACTCATAATTTTAATTTCTTTTTACTTGCACCTTCGGAAGTTTCCAAATATTCCCACTTAAAACGTCGACGTAAATGCTCATGTCGATTTCTACAGTTCCAAGACTCAAAAAAATATACCAATGTTATCAACCCCTACCAATACTCCGTTGGAAGAATTGAGAATTAGCCAAATGGATGTGTCTCAATCGAAACAACACAGATGAGTAGCAAAATTTCGTAGTTCTATAATTGAGGTTCAGTTCCAATAACGAAGATTGGATTTTGCAAACGTAAATCAGATTCCAGTCGCACTCCTGCATTTGTCTCCTAAAGATATAATAGAAGATACAACTAAGCCTTGGACTTCTTGCCTTTGGCTTCAGCAGCTGGTTTGGCCTTAAAAGGCAGGAAACTCTTTCCACCCATGAATGGTCGTAAAACTTCAGGAACTTCAACACCACCTTCCCTCTGGTAGTTCTCAAGGATACAGCAAATGGTCCTCTCTGTTGCCGTGAGAGTAGAGTTCAACAAGTGAACATATTGTTTCGTCTGCTCGTTGCTCTGTAATAAAGAAAAATCAAAAAGATATCATGAACTTGAAAGAATTTCAGACTAAGCAATAGCAATAAAAGAAAAAAAGCAAGCATGCACAATTGCTAGATCTCCAACTGATAAGCTTTTCAGCCTTTACAGTATTTGTGCACTTTCTAAGCAGTATGCAAACAAAAGGCATGGCGATCTATCTATCTATCAGAATCCACTGTTTCTCTTTCATTAGAAACAAATGTATCCGGACACTTTATTTTGTCTCATGCACTAATCTTCATACCAAGTTAGATGGGGAATCAGAATTTATGTCATACAGCTTTTCATACTAAAAAAGAACAAATAAACAGAACCTACCTTTTTCTGCCCATATCGAATTTCTAATCTTCTTGACTGATAATCTGTACAGTTTGAACATGACACCAGCTCTCTATAGGTTTGCGAAGCTGGAAACCATGCTTCCAAATCATACTTCTTGGCAGCTGCATCATTTAAAGCACCAGAGACAATAGCCACAACTTGATAGGGGAGGTTTAGCTGCAGTTGAGAAAATTCAATCAGAGCTGAAACCTTAAAAACATAGTCCTATGGATTAATTTATCTATGCCACCAAAAGGACCCATATAAGAACCAGACTTTGACAGAAACACGCATTGAAAATTTGAAACTTCTTCCATAAGGGTAAAAGAATAGAACTAAGAATCCTGAAACTGTGTAAGTTGTTATAAGTACATGTTATCTTAATTTGTTTTCTATAGAAGCTCCCTGTCAGATATGAAAAAGAAAATAATAATAGAGCCAAAACTGAAGGGATGAAGAGCAGAAAGATATTCAAGTAGAAAGTTCTTGTGGAGAAGAAAAGGGGATGCTTACCAACTTGTAAAATTCTTCAGAGTTTTTGATCATTTCCTCGTGCATCTCCCATGAGCCATTGCCATTTGGGCTAGTGATGCAAAATTGCTCTACTTTCTCAAACTGATGAACTCGGAATATTCCCAGAGTATCACGACCATGTGAACCAGCTTCTTTACGGAAGCACGACGAATATCCAGCATATCTGGTGAAAAAAATGCAACACCCATAAGCAAAACACCAGCAAGACCTCCTTTCTAGACAAGGGGCAATACTTGAACAAGATAATCACCTTATGGGTAGCTCAGAGGGATGGATCCAATCATCCAAATGATAAGCACACAGGGGCTGTTCAGCCGTGGCAATAAGATATTTGTCATCTCCCTCACCAGTAACCTATTAACAGATTAATTAGCCATGCTCACATTGTAATTGCGAGTAAGCTCTATTTAATCATTCATATTTTTTCCACAGGAAGACACATTATTATCTCCAAAGGAAACCAGATTTATGACCAGGAATTGATACAGATGGCTATTCATTTGAAAAAGCTAAATCAAAAGACAAGGGAATATGGAACTATCAACAAAAGTGAACAAAAAAATAAAAGAAGATAATATAATGCTGTAATACAGAAAACTACAGATATTACCTTGTAAAGTTCTTCATCAAATTGAGCTAATTGAGCACATTTGGCCATAACTTCTTTTCTCATGAAGAATGGAGTATGTAATAATGTATACTGCCTGTTCTCCAAAAAATCGAGACCAAAATTAATCAAAGCTTGATTAAGACGCACACCATCTCCTTTCAAATAGAAGCCTCTACCTCCTGCTATATCAGCTCCTATTTAAAACCATATTAAGTTCAGTAGCAAAAACAATATACACTAAACATTATGCATAAGCCAATGTCAAAAAAACTGGCTGATCCTAATGAAAACATTGCAGCACCTTTCTTAAGATCAGCAATCCCAAGAAGCTCAACAAGCTCAACATGATTCTTCAGTTTTGGTTCCACCCTTTTCTCACCCCATGTTCTAATTACAGCATTATTAGCCTACATTAATCAACATCACTATCATAATTCTGCTTTGGCATCAGGAAACACGGAGGTAAACTTAACTGTGCCAAATCACATACCTCATCATTGCTGACTGGCACTGAATCATGAACGAGGTTTCCAACCACTTCCAACTTTGATTTCAATGCAGCCCAAGCCTTGCGAACCTCCTCTTCTTTATCTGCCGATTGCTTCTTGATCTCATCTGTCTTCACAATCATCTCCGAGGCATCTTTACCAGACTATTTTCAACCCAAGTACACAAATCAATTTCACAACTAGCCACCAAATAAAATTGAAAAATAACTTTTAAATACTGGCAAATCTTATTCTAAAGCCACCTAAAATGACACAGAATTCAGTAATCGAACACATTATCAAACAAGCCCAACATTCAGTATAAAAAATGAAAAAACAATCAATTTTCAAAATTACCAGAAATTTCTTGCCAAACAAGAGAAAGCAGCTTCCAGAAATAAATTTCTGGGCAAGATCATTTCTTTGAGAGTAACGTTCAGTTTTTTTTCCCGATAGATTCCAATATTCTCAGCAATCAAACTGAACATACACAGATCATCAACTTCGAAATTAAAAAGAAAGGAACACTCACAATTTTGAGCTGAGCGATTTGCTTGTTCACTTTATTGAACTCTTTCCGGTAATTTTCAACATCGAATTGAACTATAACACACCAAAAAACCAAATCAATAAAATCAACAGAAGTTTCAAAAAACGAACCATAATTAAACAAAACAGAAGTGAAATCCGCGGTTAATTACGCTGGCGCCACTCCTTGTCGAGCTTGATAATTTCGTCAACGATCTCGACATTGGCCAAACGGCGACGTTGCGACTCGCGTATTTTCTCCGGGATTCCGCCTTTCTCTTCCCTGAACAGATTTATGTCCAACATATTTTTTTTCAATCTTACGATTACGAATGAAAGAATCTGAGATCTTTTATTCTCAGCAAAAACCCTAGTTAGCTTTTGATACCCGCAGCAGCGGTAGCGCCCATGCTCGTAAACGTTATCAGCCCGTTTGCCCGCGAGGTTGGGCTAGTCCCTACCCGGGTGCTTATTCCCCATAACCTAACTGTTCTATATAGTAAATAATTTTTTAATAAGAAATATATTACGGCACTTGGTTTTGAAAAGTAAACATTTTTATCCATGCATTGACCACAGAATCGATTGGAAGTAAAACCGACATGGTATTTCTCTGAGGGCCAGCCTTCAGAAACAACTGGTTGAAAATGAAGCCAATCTTCATGAGTCTTCGAAAGGAAAGGAACAAATCTCTAATACATGCATTCTTTTTCTTTGTATATGGGCGCGTTCATTCTGATTCACCCATTCACAACATAACAATACAACTCTTTCCCCCTTTTCTACATTCAATTTGCTACGCTACAGTTTCCACAAAAAGAATAGTAATCAATGAAGTGAAATGAAAAAAATGAATCCCCGAACTTTTCTCGATCCGACCAAGTAGTCGTGTGGTCAATAACTTCTCGAGAATCCAGATCCTGGCTTTGTGTTTCCGAGGGCAGTAGCTGGAACAGCGTCCCAACAACTAATTCCCCAAAACCTTTAATTGAACTTTCCGACTGCGGAACTTTCGGTTGAACACCCCGTCTTCCTTGTGCATCCTCATTAGCCAACATGCATGTGCGGTAGACTTGGTGGGTCATTACTAATTAGATTTGCCCACAAATTTGCAAGTGTAAGAAAATAGTGCTCCCCACTCCATACCACCATTTTCAAACCTGTTCCATGCAAACCACGAAAACATAGGACCATGAAACTGTAAACTACTGTAGGGATTCTAAATTAAAAATGAAATTATAAGTCATTTTAACTTGGCTATATGTTAATATGTCGTACCTGGCACTGCTCCAGCCGGTAAGAGTGAAAGCCGACAGATAGGCTCTTGTCCAGAGAAAACAATTTTATGAAGTGAGAGTGCATCAAGATCGTGAATGAACTTTACAGATTCTAGTAACTCCTTGGTAGTTCCTTTATAATTAAAACCTGTTGGATCAGAAATACTCTGGAACACTTCTTCAAGTCCTGAACTTGACCATAAGTTAGAACATTCGTTTAGAAGAGTGAGCATGACTGTGGGATCTGCACAACTTAACAGGACCCATGGCTCGTAAAGTTTGGCCGAGGATCTGAGAACTTCAACCACTCTATAAATTTCTCCAAGGGCAAGGATATACTGGTTGCCTGTATTTGCACAAAATACAGCATTTAGTATACAAACAGTACAAAGGTGATTATTAAGCAAACTAATTATGCAGTACCTTGAGGGTTAGATAATATTTGACTATGGATATTCTTTTGTAATGACTGCTTCCAAATTGAGGCACCGTCTCTCAGCTCTTGAGCACAAACAGACAAAATTCTAAACCATGCAGAAACATAATTTGATTGTTCCTCCTTTGATCCCAATGTCAAAATCTTTAATATTGATGCTGTATGTTTTAGGAGTTCAATAGCCAACCTCCAATCCTTCTCTGCCTGTTTAATACAACAAGTGATGATGTAATTTAATCACAGAACTTTAGTATTAATTTCCAAATATGGATTTGGATTCCATTTCACAAAAAAAATCCATGGCTCATCATAACCAAAGCAAAAGACACTGACCAAAGCAAAAGATACTTACTAATGTCAATCTATTTGATACATGATATTCTGACTCAAGTGCATGGAACTTTGAATCCTGCAGAACTTCAACAAATTTATTGAGGCAAATATTGCTTGGTGGGTGATTCTCTGAGTGAGGTTCTCTGGAGTTTATACTATCTTGACGCAATTCATAATACAAATCCTACAACATCAAGCACAAGACAAGATTGCTCAGCCATATTTCCTAATCAATAATAATGTCTTTTCTTCAATTAACATTAAAATGAGCATTAACCAAACAGAGCACATACAAAGAGGATAAAAGTAATTGGTGAAGAAGAAGAAGAAGCTCCAAGCTTCTACATTTTGGAAATAAGAAAGAAAAGTTTTCTGATAAATAGAATCTAACAGAATGCGTTATGTATGGAAGCTAGCACAGCAACATCTTCGCATGCAAGTTTCGCTCTGAGCTACTTAGCCCAGAGAACCAGAGAGTTGAAAGAAGAAATAAATTCGCATTTTCTTAAAAAGATGTTGATAATATATTAGTAAAATTTCAAGGCTATTGTAAAAAGCAATTTGTTGATCACAGAAACAAGCTAAATACAACCTGAATTTCCTTATCAAGAGCTTTCACTTCAGCATCTTCGCCACCAAGAGCATTTGTACTTCGAGCTTTCTAGCACAAGGCATATATAAAAAGTTTCAATTTTGAAAACAGCTTGACAAATTGAGGTGGGGAACAGAAAAGATTTTAACAATCTACCAACCTTTAGATTGTCAAAATGGCATTGTGCAACAACATATAACTCATCCTTTAGTTTGGAATAAAAATCTTCATAGTCTTTTCGCTCCATGTTCGTAGAATATCTCATATGTGAATCTCCATGAGCAGGAGTCAAGGTCTGATTTTCGCCTATAGCTCCCAAAAAGGCAGCTTTAAATTCCCACGAATCATCATCAAAACCATCACCATCTATTGAAGAGCCCATAACTTTTTGTGTAAATCCCAATTGATTATCACTTTGACTTCGTTTATGGTTAACAGAAGTATTCTGCTCAGCTTGACTGTACAAACTTGATATGAGATCGTTGATAGGTATATTTGAAATAAAACTCTTATTAGGGCTCTCTTTTGTAGCTAAAGCATCCTGATAAACCAAGAGATCATCAGTTTCATTTTCTACATCACCAAAAAAGGATAATGGCAAGGCTCCCTTTTTGTTGTCCATGTTCACCTTGTTTCCCTGAGTATGTAAGAGAACTGAATTACAAGACTAGAAGAAGAAAATTTTTCTCAGAAGAGAATGTCCAAGTGGACTTCAATTTGTCAAAGAATCCAAAATTAACACAAGTTACTTATCTCCATCAGAAATTTAGAATAAAAACTATGATAGGTTCCAAATCTTCACCAGCATAACCTTTCTTACGTCGTAGTACTTAGCAAACAAAATTTGTGAGTCGCAAAAAAAATTTGTGAGTCACAAAAAACAATAACAAAGGAGATCACACGTATCACACCCAAATATCCTTGTTAATAGAAATAGCAGCAAGCTTTGACTCGTTTTACATTCAAAACCAAGGTTTCACCACGTATTTGTAAATACTTGTAGTTAAATAAATTGAAAGGGAATCAATTCAATATTGTCACCTTATCCTTTGATCCAGTATCTGAAAATGCATCCTTGAATGTCCAGAAATTTTCTCCATCATCAGCATTCCCATTAACCGAAGTAGAATTCAAACCAATTTCATTATCATCTTTCTTCTTGCTGTCTGAGAATAAATTGGAATTAATACCATTTGGAGTCACAGAACTTTTACTGAAATCAAAATCAAAGTCCATTTCACCAGATTTCTGAGAGATCCCATCTGAGGCAACAAATAGATCATCATCAACATTTCGATTAACCGCAGCAGAATTCAAACCAATTTTAATATCATCCACCAGCTTGTGGTCTGAGAATGAATTGGAACTAATACCATTTGGAGACACAGATCTTGTGCCAAAATCAAAACCAAAATCCAATCCACCAGATTTCTGAGGGATCCCATCTGATGCAACAAACAGATCATTACCAGCATTACCATTAAGTGGAGTAGATTTGAAACAATTTTTATTATCATTCTTCCATGAGCTGCCTGAGAATGAATTCAAACTAGTACCATTTGGAGTCACAGAACTTCTGTTGAAATCAAAACCAAAGTCCAATCCACCAGATTTCTGAGAGATCCCATCTGATGCAACAAACAGATCGGTAGAAACATCTACAGCATTGCCAACCCAGAATGAGTTTTTGACTTCTTTGGGATTATCCTGCACCTTGCTATTGACCTTCAAATTAAAGGAGGTCAGTCTCTCATAAACCAGATGAAATTAACATCCACACAAGTACTTATGAAAGTAAATATTTTGATAATTACCATGAAGGCTTCCACATGCAGAAAAGAGTTTAACATAAAAGTTGTACCATGCAGTAAAGAAGGTAAACAAAAATAACCAATTATATTTATCCCCAACATTTTTAGTGAAATTTTTGTTAGCATAAATAATTCAGAAAGCACTTATTCTTAATATCAATAAACATTGTTTTACCAACATGATAAGCGACAAGATTTATGGGGAGCAAATTTAGATAGGCAAATATAAAATTTCAATTTTACATTTCATGACTGAGAAACAACAACAATTGATATATTTGTCTTGGGCAGAAACTCTATTCAGAAACCCAACAACAAAAAACTTGAGATTCAAAATATAAAATTTCTTATGTTTTTCCCTAATTTTCTAAGTAACCAAACAGACAAAAACAAAAAACTCAAACTACTATCAGATCAAAAGAATTGCAATGTTACCTTACTATCACCATCTACAGTCTGTGTATCTGATTCAGCAACCTTGAAATCCCACCCATTCTCAACCCCAAATTCCTCATTTTCATCAACTAATAAATTGGACCGATTTGCATCCGATTTTCCATTGAAGTTTGGTCTCGCCCCATTGAAATCAGAACACAACACACCCCAACTCGAATTAAACCCATTAAGATTTAACATCGGTGCATTTTCAGCTTTGACCTGGAGGTCACTCTGCTTGAACAACAAATTTTCAACGACAACATCATTAAATGTAAGCAACCCAAAAAAATAGGAACTCAACAACTCTTAACACAAATATTAAAGTGAACTTCTTGATTATTCAGAAACCAAAAGAAACTAACAAGTATTTTAAAAAAAAAGTTCAATTCCTTTCATCTTCAATTTTTTCAGTAACCAAACTGAATGACCTTAATGTTAAAATCTCCAGATGATGGTTTCGTCTCTGCACCCTTGAATTCCCATCCATCATCCTCAGCTAGGCTCCAATTCAACCCATTTGAATCCAAATTCGATACATTTCTCTTCAAATTCAATCCATCGGATTCCAAACTCAAATTCCTCAAATTTAAATCTGATTCCTTCGAATCCATCTTTTTTCCGTTAGCATCCTCGCTCTGTTTATACAAATCCGAAATCAAATCATTCACATTCAAGCTCGATCCCATCTGTTTCTCCTTCTTCACGACCAGGTCCATTGTAACCTCGGTTGCAACATTAAATGATGCACCCGCCGCGCTCGATTTCTCCTCCTCCTGTTTTTCCGCCTCCCCAAATATCGATGACGACAACGTGCCCTTCGGTTTCATCGACTGAATTCCACTAGGCGCCGAGTCGGGCGCCGAGACGTCGTTCTGTTGTGAGGCGATATTCGGCTGATCAATGAAGAAACTAAACGGATCAAATGGTTTATCACTGCCAAATGATTTTCCGGGCAGCAATTCGCCACAGGAGAGAGCAGCAGAGGAATTCACAAAATCGCCCCAGTCATCGTCATGGTTAACGGTGAGATCTGAGACGTCAGTTTTGAGATTTGAATTTACGGCCGGCGGCGCGAAAGTGAAGTCGCCGAAACCTTCTTCATCGTTGTCTTCGGTTGTCATAGCTCAGGCCTCCGGGCTGTCAGCTCCCGGCCGAGTCGCCTTAAGTTGTCTTTTGATAGTCTGTGCGCGAGTTAAGGTTACATGCATGCACCCCGTTCAATGTAGTTTTATGTTTATCAACAATTGGGCAGTAATACGACGTAGTTTGGGTCCACTGTGTTAGAAATTTTAGTTTCTCTCCCTCTTTTAACAATTGAATTATTCAGATACCGGCTCCCCTATATTTGGAGTTATTCAGACACCGCACGTATTGTGAATGCGTGTAGTTAGTAAGCACGAGGGTTGGCACTAATTTGTGCACGCAGACAGGCAAGACCACGCCATCTCTGGTGGTGTTGATGTCAATGCGCACTTCTTTACAAGGTTGTTGTAGTCGGCTGGTTGCGATGAGGTTTGTGGTTGTGCATGGCTGATCCTCAGGCTCTTCGGCGACTTTGTCGGCGAGGCATTCCTCCTTTTTGTTCTTTGTGAGAGTTGGAAGATTTAGTGCTGTTGATTCCTTGAAGAAGATTGTCCTCATCGTCTGCAAGAAAAATGAGTTCAGAAGCTTACATGCATGAAGCTTTGACTAATTACCTTAGATTTTACTTTTTCTTGGTTGATATATACACCGCTCGGACAAATTAATGGGTTTATAGCTAGTTATAAACCAAATCCTCCCCAAACTATGAACAATAACAATATTGTTTTAAATTAGTTATAAGACAATTAACGAATACTCTCGTTACATACAACATTATTAATCCAAACCCATTAGTTTTGTCTGTAATGAAAGAGAGAAGAGCATATACCATTACAGTTCACCAAATGGAGAAGCAATAAAACTGCATTAAAGAACACCAGGAGGAGGATGGAAACGTTGAAGCTGAGTCTGACAGCAGCCATTGTTAAGCCAAGAGACTTATTGTAAGAGAGATCACAGAATAACCACAAGAATGAACAAAACTTCAGACGAGCGTATGATTACACACTGACAGGCATAAGTTGAAAAACCTTGCACGTGGCTGACATGCATAGCATCAACTTTCCTTGTCCCTAATCTCTCTTAAATTCAATTCTCCCATTGATCCATTTTCTAAGTATATATCAGAACAGTCATTTGCTCGAATTCGCAGATAACAATAATTAATTGGTATATTATTTTTCTTTGTTGCTTTTAAAGTTAGTTACAAAATTTCGTCAGTGTTGTTATAGATCGAATTGTTTGTAGTCCAGGTAGAATTTGCTAGAAAGAACTCTTCCACCTCACTTGCGTCCCTATCTCATAAAATCCGGCCGTTGCCACAGATGTGCGTCGGCTGCATGGCGCCATCCCGGTACGTTGATACCTACTACTGCCACGTACTACTATGTGTCCACACCAAATTTCACAATAAAATTCATCACAAATTCCATGCACCCTTCCAATATATACACTCATCAAAAAGGTGCATTATACATAGATGTTTACTCGTTTGTTTTCTTCAACAAACGTGTTAGCCACTCGAGTTTCTTGGTCTGTAAATGAAACCCACCGGAGAACAGAGTATTCACTTACCGCCAACATTTCGGGCGAGTCAGCTTTCCATAAGAGTGTTCGCGAGAAATATGTGTTCCGATGGGCAGCAGTTTCCTCCTCAGAGGCAGGAGAGGCAGCCTGGAGAAGAACATGTCATGGACCCAACTCCTCAGTTTGCCAGCCAAGATTACAAGCCATCGAATAAACTTCGTGTTAGATTTTCGTCACTTCAAATTCCAAGCAAGGTTTGTACAGAATTAGAATGCATGCAAGCAAGCGTTAACGTACAATAAATCTTGACTGCTTTGCAGGGAAAGGTTGCACTAGTGACGGGCGGCGACTCCGGTATCGGGCGGGCGGTGGCTCACTCCTATGCGCTGGAGGGGGCAACCATGGCATTTACCTACGTGAAATCTAAAGAGGAAAAAGATGCGCAGGATACTCTCGAGATTTTAAGAAAGGCTAAGACGTCGGATGCGAAAGATCCCATTGCAATTACCTCAGATTTGGGCTTTGTCGAGAATTGCAAAAGGGTTGTTGAGGAAGTGGTTAGTGCGTAAGGTTAGATTGATATTCTGTTGAACAATGCCGCGGAGCAGTACAAAGCTGGCTCCGTCGAGGAAATCAACGAGGAAAGGCTTGAGAGGGTTTTCAGGATTAATATTTTTCCCCTTTTTTTTTGTTTTTTAAAGGATATAAATTGTTCATTTATATCAAATAAGTTCCTAACTCCTACTGATAGGGTTTGGGACTTATTTGATAAAAATAAAAATCATCTTTATTAGTTTTACTAACAAATATTGTTCCGTTGTGTAATTGATATTCCAACCATGGTTATTCCTGTTGTACTGAATCGATCGCCCGCAGACATGCTTTGAAGCATATGAAGGAAGGGAGCGCCATAATTAACACGGCATCGGTTGCCGCCTACAAAGGAAACCCTAGACTTCTGTGTAGACTACACAGCAACAAAAGGAGCGATTGTGGCATTCACTAGAGGACTTGCGCAGCAACTTGTAGAGAGAGGAATACGCGCGAATGGCGTTGCACCTGGACCCATCTGGACTCCATTGATTCCTGCATCTTTCAGCGAAGAGGAGGAGTAGCACTTTGGATACGAAGTGCCAATGAAGAGAGCTGGGCAGCCTATTAAAGTTGCACCTTGCTATGTGTTTCTTGCTTGTAACCATTGCTCCTCTTACATGACTGGTCAAATGCTCCACCCCAATGGTAAGTGAGTTGTCCATTGTTGTTGGGTTATTTTTTTGGATTATCGATTGATTTTGATATTGTTTTTGTTGCAGGCGGAGTGATAGTGAATTCTTGATTGTCGGGCATGCTTCTGAAACAATTGTGATTGGGTTTTTCTTGCGTTGGTGGAGCTATTTTGTGTCATTTTGGATTTCCTGTAATATCTGTGTCAAACATATAATAAAGTCTTGTAGTGTAATTTATCTTTTGTGGTGGAGTGAGGGTTTCTGTATTTGTTTGTATCGCACCCAAGCCAAGCACGGACAGGTGCTTGGTGTTACAATGTAAAATGATGTTTTGAACTTCTAAGGAAATTTATATTTTGAAAGTCCTTCGCTATGATATGGTATCTATTTCAAATATTATGATGAGAGATTGTTTAAATCCTAGCAAGCATTGAACATGTATAAATATTAACAGGAGGTACACTATGTAGATTTCCTCCATGGTCTGAAATAGAATTAAGAGTCCCCAACTCCTCCGCTTTCTACGGGCTCGATCATCTCATCAAAAACTAGCGTTTCCACCGACGTTGCCGGTGCATGCGGCCATCGCGTCACGTGTACCTCCTACGTGCCACCATGCAAACTCATTATATGCTTCGCAACAAATTTGATCACCACCTTTTGTATACTGACATCACTCGTACGAATATATATAAACCCTCACTTGTTTATTTTCTTCCCCAGGATTGTTACACACATTTCCTTGTCCTCGGAACAAAACCTGCTTGAAAAGTTCTGAAAAGAAACATTTTCCGGGCAGCATTGTCAGAGATTTAGTGAGAGTTATTGGTTGGAAGAAATATGTCGTCTGATAAGCAGCAGTTTCCTCCTCAGAAGCAGGATACTCGGCCTGGGAAAGAGGATATCATGAATCCCACTCCTTAGATCACTAGCCCCTTTACAAGCGCCATCAAATAAACCTCGTGTATGATTTTCAGTTCACATCAAGAGAGAACTCTAGTTGGAATTTTTTGATCATATATGTTGTGAGCCATTTCATCTTCACGGTTATACAATATTGATCATGTAGATAAATTTTGCAGGGAAAGGTAGCTTTGGTTACGGGCGGCGATTCCTGGATCGGACGAGCGGTGTGCGTCTGCTTTGCGCAGGAGGGCACCACGGTGGCTTTTATCTACTTGAAATCTCAAGAAGAGAAGGATGCACAGGGTACTCTTAAGATGTTGAAAAGTTAAGACTCCAGATGCCATAGATCTCAGGGCAACAGCAGAAGACTTAGGGTTTGATGAGAATTGCAAACGGGTTGTAGACTAAGTATTGAATGCGTATTGAAGGATTGATATCCTGGTCAACAACGTGGCGGAGCAGTATGAAGCAAGCTCGGTTGAAGAAATTGATGAAGGAAGACTTGGAGTGAGTGTTTTAGAAAAAAAAATGATAATTGAGATAATTGTCATGATTTTGTAACAATTATTTAGATGGTGATTAAGCAAAATTACAATGTTGCTAGGCATGCTTTGAAGCATATGAAGGAAGGGAGTTCAATAATCAACACAACTTCAGTGAATGGATACAAGGGAAATGCCAAGCTGCTTGATTACACATCAAGAAAATGCGCATTTGTTGCATTCACCCAAGGACTCTCTCTTCAAGTTGTTGGCCGAGGAATAAGCATTAACGGCGTGGCGCCTGGACCTATTTGGAGTCCATTAATCCCTGCATCTATGACTGAAGAAGATTGCACTCAATTTGGAAACCAAGTGCCAGTGAAGAGAAGTGGCCAACCTATTGAAGTTGAACCTTGCTTTGTGTTTCTTGCTTGTAACCATTGCTTCTCTTACATTACTGGCCAAGTCCTCCTCCTAATGGTAACTAAGCTTCCCATCATATTGTTATCAAGTTTTTGAATATTTGTGAACTTTTGGAGATTGATTTTGACGAGTTTATTTATTTTTGCAGGTGGGACTGTCGTCAGTGGTTGATGGCTTTTTGTTAAAGCTTGAAAGCACTTTTCATGGGCATATGGGTTTCAACAAGGCTTAGTGTTTTTCTTTTTAATTATATATATATTTTTTATTTTTGGTGTTTTTATGTGGCCAATTCTGTATGCTTGGGTGTCAAAATGTTTATGTTAGCAACTCAGAACCAATAACAAGCTGTTTGTTTTCCTCAGTCAGCAAGTTTTCTTACTTAGCATTTGCTTGTTATTTTGTTTTGTAGCAGCCAATATTAAAAGCAGAAGAACTTACCGGCTTTACTGTTTATTACATGATTTCAAAGAGAAACCTGACAAAAATACAGCTACTTATGAGACACAAATTGCTGGAATCTTAGGAGGAGTTGGGACAGTGTTTTCTGACTGTGTTTTCCAATCTAATCTATGAGAAAAAACTAGAGGCAAACGGGGTACTTTCTGAAATAGTATTCAGGTGATGTGATGTTTGGATCCGTGTTGCTGCCAAGAAATGTTGCACAAACTCGGGCTTCTTCTTCTTCTTCTCCTTCAATTTTTTTTTAATCCATAAATTAGGACAGTGGTATTACTTTTGTTCTCAGGGGAAAGTTGCTATATTCATGCAAAGCATTGTTCTAAAATATTATTTCTCCTGACGCAAGTAAATTTAAGAAGTACGGTTTCTGAATTCAACGACGAAATCGCTGTCGCTGCAATAATACACTGTCAGTGCAAGAATGACACTTTGTGTTACATGCACAGATGCCAGTGGATTAATTCTTATATCCTGTAGCGAAGGGAAGACGCAACAATTCTGGAACTCATGCAATCGTTGATCAAATGAGTAAACCAAATCAGGATGACCCGCCAATGCAAACCTCGACACCTTTGCCACCAATTCCTGCGAGCAAGCACTGGAATCCGCAGGTCTCCAGTTCTACAATAACTTTATCAACAACTGTTGCCGATAGCACTGATTAGAGTGGTCAAGGTAACAATTTGGGTACCGAAACAGAGTAAAAGTTAAAAAAGTTAAGCTTCCAGGAAAAATAAAAATTGTCAAGACTGGAATGTATTATTCGTTTGTAAGAGTGTCTACTTCGTTGTTTTGACCACTTTCCAGGACTTTAGGCACCCATAACTTGCTGCTCTCGGTCAATCCCATACACTATATCCTAAGGCGATCCAACAAACAAATGAAATACTTAGCTCGATCATGCTAAATTGACATTGACCTAGTATATTAACAAGTTCATATGAGAAGATATTATATTCATTTCAAACACATCTATATGCAGAAAGAGAAAGCTCGCTGCTAGCACAAACAAGAAATTTGAAAAAGCAAGCGAGCATGAATGCAATTACGATATAAATAAAATAATTGGAGAAGGATACGTGTTGGCAATAACGTGAGCAAGCATCCACCACCCCCAGCTCCTGCAACTTGGAAGGGAGTTTGTACTTCAATGTTGTTGATGAGCATTTTCAGCGGCATATTGGACTTGATGCGTGAAAGATTACCTGACCTGAACTTGATAATATTGCCTGTTGTGTGAATGAAGTGTGACATTAAATTATGTTGTTTGCTGCTCCTATTCCTCCAATTTAGGCAAGAAGGTGTGTATTTGAATGGAAAACTGATGAAATTGTTCAAATTTTTTATAAGGACCTTGTATCAGTATTATCTTGTGCAAATTGAGGTAATTTATGAATCATTCAAATAATTGTCATCAAGTTCAAATAGCTTAGAATTGCAGACATAATTAATCACTAAAAACAGGAAAACCACGCACACTAATAATTAGTTAAATTTATCTTGTTTTTTTACAACTACTAATCTATCATTTGCCAAAATAATTATCTAAGTGTTTGCTCCATTGACACCATCATTAGTTCCACTGATATCAATGAGGCAGAATCATATAGCTAGTCTCACTACAATAATAAATTATCAAATACTAATTCATTCTGCATTTAAACGCTAAAACTTGCACATCATAATGAGGAATATGCAAAAGATGAATGCTGAAACATAAATGAAAAAATAACTATTTATGGAGATCATCACAAAGATAACATACCATATGTGCTGACAGAGTTGTCAAGTCCAGAGGGCTTTCCATGAATTATATTTTCACCTTCAAAAGCCCATTTATTCAACAAATCAAGATCGCTTTCCCCAAACAGCAGCCATCCTTGGTGGTCCACGTCCAAACTTACAGAATTTGAGAAACTGAGTAGAGCAGCTGTGAGTGAGACACAGAATGCAGCAGATGAACCCAGGCCTGCACCTACAGGAAGCTCAGATGTAACAACTGTTGTGGTCGGCTTAAACCGGATACAGAAAAGATGCAGTATCAGAGGCCAAAATATCCAGACCAAATAATCAACCTTTACACAGCGATTCAGGATGCATACCCTAGGATAGAGGTGTATAACCAGAGAAAAGCCATCACTCCAGAAGCAAGTCCAATTTTGGCCTCGGGAATATTTTGTTCCTCAACTAGAGCAGCTATACATGTGGTGGGTGTTGACGGGAAAGGGCTTCCCAAATGAGATAGTGTCTCTTTAACTCTTCCAATTGACCGGGAAAATTCTAATGCCATATCCTTGAGGTGGAGTTTCAGGGTATCATCATTAACTGTATGCAAGAGAACAAGTGATACTTCAACCATTACAACTGGATAGGAGAAGACATGGAAATTCTACAATTACAATGGCTTGAAATTGATTGAAAAGTCTATATTCAAGATCCAACTGATCGATAATTCAACTGCAGGCTTCGATGACATAGTTTATTAGTACTGATTTTGTTCCATGTTCCAGACTGTAATTTTGTTAATCAAGCCAGTAGTAAACAATGAATAATACTAGCATCTCGACTTCTACAGCATAAACCATTAGATGAATCAATACATTTGGAATTGGGAAGATGATGCTTTGATAAACTTTTCTCACATATGAAACTGACCTAAGTTTGGTGCACTTAGAAGTGCTCACATATTTTTCAGGGCAAAAGTCTAATGGAGATGGCAAATCATAAGGCTACAGCGAGGCAGAAAACTTTGAAATTTAATTGTCTGTTTCATTCTCATCATTTCTAAAGCTTTGCTATGTGTGGCTTATGGGAATAACTATTACTTATGAGCCATTCCAATGAACTGATGCAGGATGAAAATGGTAAAATCCATAACTTCTAGGTCACCGCAGCATTTATTTGGGGGCTATTTGACACAAACAGAATTTGACTGGCTTTGAAACTTAAAAAGGGAAATCAAAAGGTGCGGATAGTAACTCTTTACAAATGAAAATATAAATCTAAGAAACTGAAGATCCTTGAGCTCAGTATCCTTGTACAGGATGTAATTGCTCTTCTCAGAAACAAGTTAAAAGCGAGGATTATCCAGTATTGCCAGTTGTTCTAATTGTATGGACAGAGCGATCTTTTGTGTTTTAGAGCCCCCATGATGTTATGCATTTCCAGTTAAAGGGTGCCAGCAGAATGACTTTAGCCGCAGCTAGATTCTGGTCACTTAGCCAAAAAAAAGAAGAATAAAAATTGTTATTAATAGTGTCTGAGCTAGTACAGTAAAACGGAGTCAAAATGTATCATCAATAGAACAATTTTCCTTACAGAAACTACACTAAAAATAACTAAAGACCGAATTTTGAAACAGCCGGTGCCTCATTCAAATCCATTTCACACAAGCCAATCTCCTACTGGAGATTAAAAACAAAATAAAAAATGAAAAAGGAAATAAGTGTGCATATAAAATCATGTACCAGAATCAGAGGGAAAACGAAAAGAGACATAAGTGCAGAGATCAATGCAGGCAATCACGGCCTTTGTTCCATGAACCACGGCGTGTTCTCCGGAAAGAATTATCTTCCCAGGAGCTCTAGCTGTAACCTCCATTCTCTTTCTTTCTTCAATAGTTTAGAGTTTATTCTACAAAAGTTTCGGGATATGTCCGTGTGTCAGAAACTGGAAGTACTTGTTGATCAGTCAGCAACTGCAAGTTGGCTGAGATAAACAAACTACATAGATTCCTGTTTTGGTTTGTTGTTGCTGACGCGTGACATAGAGGTTGTTAAAGTAATTTTTGTAAGGTTTTGACCGAATTTCCTAATTCATTACAATATTGTGGTCAGAGTTGAATATATTTATATAATTTTAGACACCAGATAAACTTTTTGTTTTGGCATACTCATCCTTTAATTGAAAATATTATTTAAATTTATTATTAAATTTGAAATAAAAAGCATTTTTTTTTCTTGAATTGGTGAAAAGTTGATAGATACTAGTATAGAAATGGAACTTTGGCTGCCATCAGTGAACTCAACCGAGTGATTTGGTAACCTAACCATATTGGTGGTGTAGTACAAGCTCGTGAGCTCTGAAGGTTTACTTTACAAATGATACATAGAGTTTATGGTAATATTATACACCAATATCATATTGAGGGAGCGATAGATATACAGAATAATATTATACATCAATACCATATTTGACAAACTAGTTTTCAAAATCAACAGGGCAAATACTTCGCATGGCTTGAATTTGCAATTATTTTTCTCACAGTACAAGCAACTATTTATGTACATCTCCCATAATTCATCGTCTGAAACTGGAGGAGAATAAGTAGGAGAGAGTCTTGGCCCTGAAGAATGCCAGGTTTGAGAATGAGAAGCAAGTGTCAGGCTGGCGTGTAAGGGAAAACTGAATAAACAAACTTTTATGCTCGCTTTTCAGCTTGAAGAATGATTTAGAACTTACAGAGATTTGTCAGAAATCTGAGTTTAGTTACTCATGTTCTCGGCAGATTGAATTTCTTCTTTCAGGGTGTCGTAAAGTGTCTCGACAAGGTTGAGCAAGAACCTGTCTGAACCGTGCTTAGCCAACAAAGAAACTGCCACGGGAAGATCATCACGCATCCCTAGTGGTATGCTCACCTGTAGATTGAACCGAGAACAAATACATTTAGAAGAGATCCAAAGGTCTTGTTGGAATCAAAGAAGAAAAAAAGTTTTCGTGTGTGAGAGAGAACCTGACAGAATCCGGATACTACAGAAATGGACAGCAAGCTAAAAGCTCTGGCACGAAAAGTTTCCAATGCCGTTGGATCCGTTTGTAGTTTTGGTAGAGGATCAGGAACTGTAGGGATCGCAAGAATACCACAATCCTGAAAGAATATATCTTGCAGATGAGTGATTTAAAGATTCAGATACAGGGAGTTGACAAGAGAGAAAGATATGTTGCCCCTGATTTTGTCATTTCAAATGATGGAATGACTTTCTTCGTAAAAGGATTACAAACTTTCTTTTAGCGAGTGTGGGATTCACATTTTGGGGAAAAAAGAAAAAGAGCAAAACTTTTGCTTCAAAGCCTAGAGAGAGAGAAAGAGAATACCCCAAGAAGAGCAGTAAGAGCATCGCGTAGTTCAGTCTTCACAGATTGACAAACATCAATGTTTTCCGCTGATGATTTAATGGCTTTCCACACCCGTTCTGATATTCCCGGCCCCAAATCAGGCTTGACTGTAGTCACCCATTCACCATGATTATTCTTGAATTCATACCTATGCCCAAATAGTAACAAATTCAGCAATCTATGGATAAAAATACAATCTGTCGGCTTAGCTAAACAATTAAGAATCAGGAAAAATCTCGTCCTTCAGCACCTTTCTAGCGACCTCATGGCAGTTGAAAGCGCTGCCAAGGATGGTACACCATACTCCTGATCTTTGTTTCCTTCACTGATGAAATGCTTCAAACTTGGAACTTTTTCCTCCACGTAGTCCCCAAGAATCACCCTTTTTACGATTTGGCCTGCATTACCAAATGCATGAAATGATCGCACTTGATAGAGAAAAAGAGTGACAAGAATCAGTATATGGTAAATTAGGTCACCACCAAATAATTTCTCCACTGATTTAATAAGAGCTTGAGTGATTCCATCAGTTGGAATGCTTGAATGTTGAAAGCAATCTTCAGGAATGATCAGCTGCGTAGGTCTGACCAGATGGACATCAGGCAACGGCAGTAGAACATGTCCAACTCGATTCAAAATTGTAGGATCCCTAGCAAACCATCCTAGATGAATTTTGGAGCCAGAAAAATGAGATACAAAATAAAGATTGCCAGAAATCAAGGAGTTAATGTAGAACTATGGATAAACCATACCAATCACCGTGTGTGTGACTGACATTGTGGATTCCTCTTTCTCATTTTTTTTCCGTCTAATTTTCACAAAAGAGATTGAGTAAAAATGGTATCAGATCCTAACCCACAGTATCGAAACTCTGTGCCAAAGGAGTAACTCCAGCAGTAGAAACAGCATTGTATGAAGGCCGAAACCCAAAAATCCCACAATACGATGCTGGGACTCTTACACTTCCACCAGTATCGGTTCCTGAGATGGACAGGAAATTTATTTGCATACTAATTAAGGAAAAACCAAGAAATATAGGAACCGCATGCTCAGGAAAGAAATACTGACCCAAGGAAAAATCTACGAGCATTGCACTAACTGCAACGGCAGATCCACTAGAAGATCCCCCTGGTAGTCGGTCTGGTGCACATGGATTTGAGGGTGTCCCGTAATGCTTATTTTCTCCATCTATGCTGCCATGATATCATTGTTCAAAGTTTTAGTAATGTCACAAATGAATATACAGAGGTGAATTATCAGGCCTGAGCATTAGAGCTGACACGATCCATGAAAACCGAGATTTTATGAGAAAATAATTCAGTCCTGCAGGTCAAGGCTTTTCAATACACATATTTTTCACACACAATGATCTCGCAAGAGTAACAAAAATTAATCCGCCAAAATCACAAGAAATGGGTTAAAACTGTAACCTGTAAGCCATTTCATCCATGACAGTTTTACCAATACATGTGGCACCTCCACTTAAGACAGCCAAAACAGCCGGCGCCGTTGATGTGGCAGCAGAATGAGTCTTTGCCCAATCAGGATGACCAAATCCAGTTACATGTCCATCCAAATCAAATCTGCATCCAAAATTAAAAATTAACTATCAACAGCTTAACGCATACAGTATATGAGCTTGCTCTAGCACAGCACACTGCAGATCATGCTATAAATTGCATCTACGCACACTCTCCCAGATTAATTTTGAGTATAATTAGCAAGAACTCGAAGAAAACTTAAAAGCTGAAGTTTCGTCAACAATTCAGCGCACAGAAACTTTCCCAACAATTTGGTGGAAACCCAGAAGCTGACACGAATTCAACCGCACGTGAAAAAACAAGAATGATGGTTAAAATAATGTACATTCACCATGAAAAAGATTGATTTAGTGACGGACAAATAAGAGACACTCAATGATGTAGTTATGTGAGCTGAAGACTTACATGTCTTTAACTGCAAAAGTGAGGCCAGTTAAAGGAAGTTGACGAGGAGAAGAACTTGGTTGGAGAACAAATTTCTCTATAAAAGCTCCGTAATCCGAGTCCCTTGACGCCATTTCTGCTGCTGTATTCTGCAACCATTCTCGAGCCTTGGCCCCGGTACCATATCTTCAATGCTCGGTCCTTATTTGTTTGTTGTGATGTTGCCAGGGAAAGATTTCTACTAGTGACATTGACAGGGTAAAACAGCGTCGTGCTGTCATCATGAAGTTTGTCTAATGACGATTCAACCATGTTAGGACAAAGGAATATTCCTGTATTATTTCTGGCTATTTCACAGGGTTAAGGTGCAATTATGGTAGTTTGATACTATGTACAAATAGAACCACGATACGAGTCTTACGTTGGATGATTATAAATTAACGATCCATATTGCAAGTCTGACATTTCATTACACAAACATATGCATTTTCTATTGATTATAGGTAGTCCCTTTCTGTAGAGATAAATGATAAGTCTCAGTGATATGATATCTAAACCTCAATTGGCTACAGGGTGTCAACTCATGATACCAGTACACTGTAACTTCAAAAATACCAAGAAAACATTCGTTATGTTTCATCAGAATCGTCGTCAAAGCCATGCGAGCATGGAATTACAGACGTATGAGAACTAGATTCCCTTTCTGAAGATTCGCTTGTCAATTGAGGAGTGTTCTAACCGAAAATTTGCACGCTAGAGTGCATCGTAGGGTTCAATGTTTAAGCCCTGAGGCAAGGTAGAGTTGCATCTCGTTCACAAGTGGCTCGGGTCTGTAACTGGCCTTTTGGTCTAAGGATCCAAAGAATCAAATAAAAAACCGCTTAAGGCCTGGTTCTGTATAATAGCACTGTAATCAGTGTCTGTGGGATACGGGAAGAAGAAACTGCAGTGGAGAAAAGTATTCGAGTAATAAACAAACACGTGTAAAAAAACATGAAAATTATTTCTGTCGTATTCATGGATGATTGACAAGTTTTCTGTCTGCGTATCAAGCAAACCATACAGTCATCAATGACTCATTTTCGGCAGATGGTTTGTTTACAAAAAAATATTAAATGGACGGCTTCTCTGCCTACCATAATGCTATATTGGATGAGTTGGAACAATACTAACCTTGCATAAGGAACACTCGACAGAACACAAGTAGGCTTGAATGCTTTCTAGCAACCACTTTGGTCCAATGTAAAATACAACTGTAACAAAATTTATCTGCATCACAGCAATGCAAATGCTATGCCTTGATTGCTGATCTAAAATTAACTATCTGGGAACAGGCAATAAGAAAGCTCGTACAACAGTGATCAAAATACATTAAATTTACAGGAAAACAATATCTTGAACTGTTTCTGCAAAAAAGATTTTATTTTTCTTACAGTTTTGGAGAAACCAAACTGATAAAACCGAACGAAGTAGCATCCTAAAAGGTAAGAAACCAATAATAAACCCTGTGTTCTTTCATTTCCTATGAATTTTCAGGCAAGCAAACGAAGGGTTAGCGAGACAGACGTACGGAAACATTTATCGGAATCGGAATCTTGAAACACGAGTGCTGGGACCCGGATTCGGAACATCCGAAGAACATGAAGGAGACCCGATCTCTTTTTTTTTGCTTTGGTTGCTCTCCGTTGTCTTCTTCAATCTCATATTGTTATAAATATAAAACGTCATTCTGGTTCGTCGTTTGGGTGGGTTTAAAGCGGCGGTTTCTGCAATCTCACAAGGTATGCTGCTAAAAGCGCTTTCTAAAGCACTTGTCCAGTCCCAATTTTAATAATTTAAGAAGCGATCCGAATTTTACTCGATAAAATCCTGAAATCATTTATTCCCTTGTGAACTTTTGTTCTGTTTTCTTTCATTTAACTGATTAACAGAAGTGCTTTTAACAATACGAGTCAACGGCACTTTTTTAAAACAATCACTTCCATTTCCACACATACTTCACTTGATATGCAAACCAAAGAATAACAAGAAAGAAATCAAATCAGAATAATCTACTGCTTTTGGTGGTTATTAAATCGAAGAGATCCAGCAAGAGTTCCCTTCAAACGAAGTTCCAAATTTGGAAAAATGAAACATTTTGGTCAAAAGAACTTTTCCATTCCCACATGTACTCTAGTTGATATGTTAACAACAAAGATCCTCCGAGAATTCCACACAAGAAAAAAGTTCCAATTTTGGAAAAATGGAAACATTATGCTCCTAAAACTCTCTTATAGAGGAACAAACACTGATTCTATTATCTGCTTCTCTGCTTTTCCAGCCTAAACCTGCACATTCAATGATATAAAGGGCTTAAATTTTATGTTTTGATTGCAAGCAAAGCACCCAAAATTGTGCATATATGGCAAGCATTTTCATGTCTGTAATGATTTTATGTATCCACCAAACTGTATTCACGTCATGTATTTAAAAGGGTGTTTTTTATTACCTCTCAAATTCTGAAGCTGTGCGGGTCAAACCTGGGGAGTTAATAATTGAAACGAAAGCTAAGCCTTCATATATTGTATTTCTCTGTAAAACCTTGATATAACGTAAGCTAGAAGAAGAACAAAAGCTGATATTTATACACTGGTTTCGTGAGCTACAAGAACAATAAAATACTACAGGACAAAAAAGGAAAATGATACATAACAAAGAAGAAAAAGCTGCTGAGGCTACACTGGAATCTTGCGCTGTCCTTTCTGCTACGATGGCACGACGGAAAGGATGCTTTCGCCAAAGAGGACAAAATTGATTGTTGTCAGCTTGGAGAATGATATGGGATGAATGTTGGACTGCATGATGAGGGCCTTGGACCAGATCTGATCTGAAAGTCTGGAATGAGGCCTTGATCAATTCTTATTTTCAATTCTGGGTGCATACAGAACTGAGTGTGAAGTCGAAACTGAAGACAGCACTACTGCCGGAACAACAAAAATCAATCTCTTGGTCATAGCTGAGATTTCCCACGCCAGGCAGTGGCTCGAACCAAAAGGATTCTTTCTTGGCCAACTTCACTTTGTAAGTCCCGCAAGCATCAACATCCACGATGAGTGTCTGAATTGGAATGTCTGCATCCCAAAGTTTACAACTAGCTTCATCGAGATTTTGCTAAAACGTGCTCTTCAATTTCTGCCAAGGTCGAATTTGTCGGCTGTCCCAACGAATGTTACCTTTCATAAGCTTCAGCCTGAATGGACACGTTAGTTTCTTCGCCACTCATACATTCCCCCACGTCACTCTCCACAGCCACTTTCTGCAATGATATTTGGAGTTTCTAATATGGATATCACCGGAAGTATAGCAACAGAATGGAGATGTGTAAAAGGAGTAAAGCCCTCCGCTTTGTGATGACCATTGTGTTCTGCCGTTTTGTTTCCGAGACTTGCATCTAGGCAAACTGTTGTTCTACACGTATAATCTCTTCATCAGTTCCTTATAATGATTTGCAGTTTAGCTATGCAGTTTTTAATAATTTGCCTTTTGTGTTTATTCATACTTCCGGTGATATCCATATTTACGAATATTATGAAGTGGATTGGCATAGCTTGCAGAATACAACAATGGTGTTTGCTGTTACCTACTTGACAATAAATTTGTGATTATCTGTTACATACATATCAAACTTCGGTTAGTTGTCAGTAAGGTAAATTGAATTTCACTACTTGGCAGGCAGGCAGTCAGTCAGCGAGACATATTATGATGAAATGTAGACATAATGAAGCAATGAAGGCACTGCAAGATGCATGATTTTATTGCAATATGTGAAAACTTGTAACAGTAATCACCTTGGCTAGTTTTGCAAACTTAACAAATTGAAGCCATGCCATGCATTGGTATTAATCACGATAAATTCTTGCTTAACAAATACTCGGAACAAATAAGGGAACCCAATTATTTAGCACTTATTCGGCAGGAAATCCAATCGGCATTTCCTGTTAAAACAATGCATTTCACAGATAAGAATATAAATTTACTTGTTCTCTGGATCTAACCTGTCAAGAGAAAGCTGAAGTAAGACTCATTAAGCATCATCACTCAGTTTTTCTTCCTGATATCACGTTTAAATCAATCAGAAACTTCCTCAAGAGAAATTCACAAATAATTTGTCTAACATAGGCAGCATATTTTCAATATAAACAGAACATTCTCCATCTTATAACTAATGCCACGTCTTTACTTGTTTCTGAAGCTATATTTTACACATTTGCTGCTGATTCAGTTGTATCTTCATCATCTCAACTTTTTTCATCATCTTTGTTTCCTTCTGGGATGTCAAACATCCCTTCTCCAAACCTTTACTCACTCTGATAATTGCTTGAGCCTTTGTTCTCCAGTAAGTTGATCCTGCAGCTGTCATAAACTATGTCATGTTTACTTGCTCAAGTAGGATAAACTTTGTTCTCATTTTTAAAGGCAACCGATCGTTTTTCATCACGTGTTGTCGCACATCTTGAGATAGTTTATGAAATTCCATGGCTCTACATACACTGGTTCTTTCTTCTTCCGTTAGGCTAGGGTGTGCCAGCAATCAAGGAGAAGCAGATATATAAAAGTTAAATACAAAGCAATTTATTCCCCCGTTAATCACTAAAAGTAACTTAAACCATACCTTGAGATAGATATCCATGGCTCTGTAAAGATTATCATCACAATGTCTAGCACTTTTTGGAAGGGCTTCTGCTAGAAGTTGAAAACTTTTAGCTGTAAGGTTCTTGTCCGTTGCAATTAGAGTAAGATATCCATCTACCAATCTTCCAACAACAAATAGGCTCGGAGCTGGATTTCTCAGAACAAAAGAAACATAATATTCCACCACCCTACTAACAATGCCAACATCATACACAGTATGATTTTCTCCATAATTCGTAACCAAGAGATCCGGAGCAGAACATTGCTCCAACATGGAAGCAATTCTTCTTTCTAGCTTATTCAATAATTCAGCATTAATTTTCATCATCAACCCCAACTTGAGAAGGTGAAGCAGAAAGTTGCAAGAAACTGCATTTTCCTCTCCAGGCAATACCCGAATCAAACTTTCAGTTGTCACACAGCACAAATGGTGAGCCAGGTGCTTAGGGTTCATATTGTTAAGCCCAGAAGTGATTTGGGAAAGCCATTTGGAAGTCCACTTAGCCATGCATGATCCTACGAGTTCTGATCTCATTCCATTTCTTTTAATGGAATCAATTACTAGAATAAACTGATCTATTCGAAGGGATGAAACATCTTCAAACCACCAACTGTCAACTCTGCCTTCTTGTTTTGAGTCTTCAGCATTATTTATTAGAGCTTCCAAGTTCAGTGCATCATCTTCATCAAAAGCAAATGTGTTTACATTTATGCAGGCCTTCCAATCAATGCCTTCCAAACAACGTTTCAAGATCTGTAACTCTTTTGCCCATGAAGGTATAGATTCACAGCCTTTTAGAATTTGAAATGCGCCTTTCCAAGATGAAAATATCACAAAACTTAAAAAGGCTTCCATTTTGGATATGAGATTTCCTTTGTCAAGATCATCACTCATTTCCAAGAAATTTGCACCCGAATATAAAGAAGCAATGTTGGCTGCTGTTACATCCACCTTCCATCCATAACTGAATTTCACTACTGATTCAAAAGTTTCACTACCACCTGGAAAATTGTTGATAAAGATCTTGGGGACGTTTCCTTTCTCTCCACTGCTGCTTCTTTGGAACACAATTCCGTTCAAGTATTCACTTTTCGAGACCATAGCAAGCTGAACGCCAAAACAATGAGCTTAAGAAGCTATAAGCTTCAAGAATGTGAATATGAAATGAAGAAAACTAGACTACATAGCGATACACCAATTTTTCTAATCAACAAATTTTGGAGTTTTCCAGTACTTCAACAAAGATTGGATAATACAACCTTAAGATGATCTCTAAAATGTTTGAAGAACTATAGATATAACATCAACAAAAATTTTTCAGTTTATCTATTTGTAGCTCAGATAGTAATTGAAATCTGAGATAAAAGTTATAGAGTACACCTTGTGTAAGTGAAAGCAGGAATTTCCGACTTGTACAATCAGATCACTTGCAATTGTAGTGCGCAAAATCATGCACGAGCAATTAATCATTACCACAAAAGAAAATCTTCTTTACCATAGAAAGAATTAACATATGTTCGTTTCTTTAGACTTCATACCAGTTCTTGTTGCTTCTTTCTAGAGCTTCGGCAACCATACTAACATTGGCAGGAAAGATGACACACCGATTAGGCTTTCCCCGAGACACAGGAGAACTGGTCAGATTTTCTCCGTCGAAACTTTTCCTTCCCATGCTGGTCTTATCATTTCCAGGAATTGCAAACCTGTACTTCATGATTCTAACAGCAAAACTTGACAAACACAAACTCACTTTAGTTTTGCAGTCTTGGTGTTTTCAACTCTGGCCTTGAATTACCTTGTGGAATTGTGAAACAAGTTGGGTTTGTTGCATATTGCCATCCAGTGTCATTATAAGCAGAGGCGTGGACAGATTGGAGCCAATATTTTTGACAAACATTTGTTCTGCGTTCTCATCCACTCACAAAGAGAGAAAATGAATCGTAGTTCTCTATCAGTGTCTCCACATTCCATTGCTGTCATAAATGCATCTAGCTACAGAGCACTAAAAGAATGCAAGTTTCCTCTTTTATTGCTTGATTGCAATGGGTGTTACTTTCTGTCATTGGTGATAATCAAAACAGAAGATGAAAAGCCTGAAAACCTCTGGCCAAAAAGTTCTAGTCCAGATTTGAAACCAACAATACGGAAACATTTTATCAACAAACCAACAAATAAATTATATGGGAGCTGGTGAATTTATATATTAAAATTTTATAGGTATCTTCTAAGCAACTTTATATATATATATACAACATTTATGAAATTAATACTTTTCTAGGAAAAGTTTATGGATGAAACAATTTATGGAGTTTTATTCAGTTTATTTGTCAGACTATGCTTCAAATCATCTGCCCATAGCTCCAGATAGAAACTGAATATATAATAAGTAATTTAAAAGAAAATCATTGATGATCCAAAAGATTTCAATTTTATGGCCTTCATCAAAAGCAGGGAAAGTCTTCAAAATCCATGAACAATTTCAAGCCACTGTTTGGTTCACCAGATTTTCACAATGAAGCCTCATAACTGTCACCTATTCTTCTTCCTAGTTCGTAGTTTCTCACAGAAGCAATAGTAACTGTAATGCCTGAAATCCTTCACTTCAAATCCTATTTTCTCCTCTCAAAGCACTTCCTTTTCTTAATCCCAGTTGTTGAGGCAAACACTTTTCTTCAAAATCCGAACTTTGCAGCAAAGTTTCCATCTTTTCCGTGGTTTTCACTTCCACGCAAAACCCAAATCCAGGAACCAATCGTATGTACAAAGAGTACCCAAAGGTGATCTGGATTTCAAAGATCAACGAAGATTATGGTTCAATTGATCGCAATTTTGGCTTCTACTGTTTTGGTTTGGTGGAGAAAGGAGTCAATGACATGTATCGATGAATTTAGAGTTCGTGCTCTAATGGTGGAGATTGTTAGAAGAGTTAAAAGCAGAGGAAGAAGATGATAATTGTAAAAGAAAGGCTGTGGTAAAGAATTGTAATGCAACCCAGATGTCTACAAGTCGTAAAAGAAAATGATTGATGAAGTTTCGAGATACTAATGTATGATTATTAACAGGATACGTGCCAATGCTAATATCTTCAAATGTCAATGGCACTTGAATTTGACGAACAGTTATGTTCTCGGAGGGGCTATCTGGCAGTTACCAGTGTGCAGCATTTGTACAGAAAATGCCGTAAACAATCCAGCATGCTCAGATCTTTTTTAAGTTCATGGTTGTTGGATGTTTGGTGTTTTTAGGCTATTTCATTTGGAAATCATGTTTGTTTCTTCATCTGTCCAGTTAATTCTTCAGAGCGCAAGGTTACCATGAAAAGGCACTTAGTGAATACAAGTACGCAGAAACTGGAATAAAAGTAAATTATTACATGAATGCCAAGCGATATTGTTGTAGAGCACAACAATCTCATATCACCCCCCAAATTTTTCACAAGGGAAACGGCTCAAATGTTACAACTCAAAGGGTCACAAAGATAAATTAGGGAAACACTGAAGTTGCAGAACTAGGATAAGCATTTTATATGTCTCTCTACAAACATGTATTCGACTCAACCAAGGTGCAATTACTAGGGCCCTTCAAATTTTTCACAGGGGAATATGACTCAAATGTTACAACTCAAGAGGATCACAAAGATAATAAGTTAAAACAGAAGTTGCAAAACTAGGTATGTACTTCACTATCCCCACAAACATGTAATCGACTCCACAAAGTTTCAAGTAGCAATTTCTAGGGATCAACTGAGTGACCCATATTTCACTATCCAGCAATATCTGGGGCCATTCATTTTGCGAAATTACTGGTAAGTTGCTTTGCTTTTTCTCCGGCATGTATTTGGACTACCCCTGAAGCTTACTGATGAAAAACTAAGACATTGTTGGTAAAAAATTGGTAGCAATGGGATTATTTTCAAAGTTGGATAGATAATTATAGTCATCTCTTTTTCACAGTTCCTTCAAGAATCCCATCAGTCCCGAAGTTACCAGTGAAGTACTGGTTATTTACAGGACCTGGAAGCTGAAATGAGATTGAAAAGTGTCCAGCTGGGCAAAGATTTTGTGTCTGCATTTTGAACACTTGGGAGTTCTTGCATACTATTCTTTCACCAGTAGTCGTGACACCCTTTATTATTATTTTTCCAGCAGGATCGATGTCACAACTGAAATCCTCTGCATCCATAAAGTTAACAGAAAGCAAACTCAATATTATAAAGTAGAGAAGCATGGTATAAGATAAAAATAAAGGTTTTACGGCAATAAGTGAACAAATGCTATGCACCAAGAAGATGAGAAGATAAGCACAAAAATCTTCAAAACTTTATGTTTTTCCTGATAACATATTATTAGCAGACCAATCATTAAGTTTCAGATAAAATTCCAAACATCAACAGAACTTACTTTCATCCCTTGCTACACCTGGGAGGGAGACCCGAAATAAATACGAATCCTCTGACTCCCCAATGTCAATTAATCCAATAATTGGTCCCACCTTGCCCATGGCTGCACTACCAGTCAGTGCTACACCACTTCTGGTTGCAGATATTATGTTATCCCACTCCTCTCGAGTTGAGTGAGAAGGAAGAAATATAATTGCTGGACCAACTTTCTCTGCAGCTTCAGTCTCTTGTTTGGAAGGTTTTGAACCAATACCACCAGGCAGTGTTGGTGGACCAATATATGGCATGCTATTGAGAGGAGCCACATCAAGGACATGTTGCTGGGAATTACCGTGCTCCGGCTTATTACTTCCTGTCATTTTCTCAAACCTGCCAGAAGACCTTAAGTTTGTCATAACTTGCATAACTTTTTCCTAAGTTTGGCAACATATATTGTTCTTCTCATAATTGACACCCCATAAAATGCCTAAATATTTGTAAATTTCAACAAAAGCAAAGGCCAAACATTAGGAAAATTTCAGTTGACAATTTCCTTGCATTAACGGTAATACTCAATATGTAACTAAATACATAATCTCTAAATGCTTCATGAGGGGTTTTCACCATATAATTCTGATAATTAATTGGGTCACATGTGAAACATGATATAAAGAGGAAAATAAAACAGAAAAATAACTAATGAAACCAACTAAAACTAAACACACGAAATTGCCAAATACAAGTAAGCACCCAATAGCAGAAAAATCAAATCATTTTGGGAAGACAGTTTATTGTCAAACCTCAGGACCCTGTATTGAAGATTGAGGGTCCTAAACTGTTCTGATAAATAGCTGATCTCATCTTTGAATTTCATCAAAATCTCAATAACTTCATCATCTACCTGACTCCCCATTGCATATGCAATTTCCACCAGAGAGATGTTGCCAAGCACTTGTCTATGGATTAGCTTTGATATATGAATGTCTTCAGGGACTAAAACTTGACTTATATACTGTTCAACAGGTCACCCAAAAAATTTTTGTAACAGCCTCATTCAATAATTCTTTCTCAAATTACTCATCTATCCCTCATTTGTTTTCCATTTTTATCTTATGGTAGAGGACAGAAATGGTTTTCTAGCAATAGATGTGCTGGAGACATTAATGGTATAATCCAAGGAGATTCTTTATTTAATAACATGGAGGGATTTACAAACTAAGAAAGTAACTGAAACTATAAGTGCACATGGCACATGCATGTGTAATCCATGTTTGACAAGTTCAAGCCATGTGTATATGAGCATGTGTCAAAGACTCGAGCGTGGTGAGAGAGAAAAGTTCACACCATTCACATGTGCATGCATAACCATGTGTCAAAGACTCAAGCATAGAGAGAGAGAGAGAGAGAGAAATAATATAGGAACTAAAAACATTGTATGTGTGACTAAAGAATAATCTTTATTAGTGGTACACATAAGCTTCAAGTACAAAAGTTATCAGAACTGGAAGTTCACATGTAGTACATGCATGAATCCACATCCAGGAAGATCAAGTTCACAGGAAGTGCAAGAATACTTGTACATATGTGCACTGGAGTCAAAGTAACAATTTTCTAGACTAAATGTGTGAAAATTTGGATGCATGATCGAAAGGGATTCCTTCATAAACGACTTGTATAATATAAAAGGATTCCTCACTGAATAACACATAGGTTTTTAACTAGGCAAGTTGTTAAAAAAGGAATATGCACATGTATCCACATGCAAGACGTTTAAGATTTGTTCACTTTTGTGCAAACTTCAGGCAAATATAAACACATATGATCTGCTTGTGCATGCATAGCATGAGCTTGAGGGTGCACATACACATCTTACTCGTGAGCATAAGTGTATGTATGTGCATGTTACCTGTGACCATAGGATATGTATATGTGTGCTATGCACAGTGTGTATACATGTCTCTCTGTTTGTCGGTGTATGTGAATAAACGCTCAAGGTGTACAAATGTAACCGAAATTTTCTAAAAAAACCATTGGCATGTGGTTATAAACCAACTGAGCAAAAATCAAGTTTCATTATAAGTATGCATTGGCGTGCATGCGACTGTTCTCACTCATGTACACGTATTGTTTCCTTGTGAAAGAGAGATAGTGAAGGGACGAGAGATGAGTTAAGTTACATAAATGAATTTTGCTCATTCTAGGGTAAAGAAATTAAAAAAAAACCTTGATTGTACTAAAGATCAAATTTCAACTTGAGTTTCAGATGCTAGAAGTTCACAAGTACATATGTGTAACCTATATTGGAACAGTTAAATTTCTATTTATGTGTACACATACATAAACGTGCATGGGTGCATGTATGGTGCTTCTTTATCTAAGAACACATAAGCTTTCAACTCAGAAAGTTATCAAACTTAGAATTGCAACATATTCAAATGTATAAGCTATACCTGAGATATTCAAGTTTGGTTTGTGCGTTTGTGCATGTGAACATACGCAACTATTTCTTTGAGTGTGTACTTGTGTTTGCAAGAATACTTGATATATACAATCATAATGGTTTCTCTCAAATGGAAGTGCTGAAAATATTGAGTATTGAATCTGTGGAGATCACTTGTTTAAAAGAAGGAAAAACAAAAGCTTTCAACAAAGAAAAAGATCAAAACTATAAATGCATATGCACACACGAAATCGTTATCCAAAATATTGAAGTTATGTTCATGTATAAGCATGTTTTTACATTTGTGAGCATAAACAAATATTGGCGTCTACTAGTGCATTGGAATGTCTTTTGCGATTGTGAAAGAGTAAAAGACGGAGTAAAGAAGGAAGCAAGGGAGTGTAGGAGGCAAATATGATGGACTTTTAGTAACATACAAAAAGGATAAAGGAGACTATAATTTGCCCCCATGCATTATAAAGACATTTCATGGTAATTCTCAATGATATAAGACTACTTCCAGATAAAACTTCATCTAATAACATACAACAACATTCCTTTTACAATTACAACTAAAGAATCATATCCAGATACAAGTACTGTTATGGAACTTTATAGAAATTCCAAAGCATGTTCTTGCAACTCAAAACATAGCTAAATCTCTCTCCCGTTCTCCTAAACATAACATATATGGTAACATATTTTCCACATTCAAAAGGGAGTCTACTTCACAGCAGACTAAAATGCAACTCTAGAATCTAAATGAAAGCTCAACTTATTAACCCTCCATTGATTAAGTCATCATCAACTTGCTCAGCCCCAAGAAGCTTTTAAACAATCATTTCTCAAGTAAAAACGAAATTCCAGAACACAAGCCAAAGAAAAAGTACTCTCTACATGAATCAACGCAGCTAGAAATAAAAAATTTTCCACACACACTCAGATATTATAAACAAGATTTAGACTTTCAACACAGTAGCAACAAAGATGCTTCTTCAAAAGCACAATTCCTCTGCTTCCACTGAAGAAGCGTCATCAATAAACATTATAATATTACAGACATTCTATCACCACAACAAGCGAAAAGAATCACAACCGCAGATTAAAAACAACAAAATATTTACGAAATTAATAACATGTGCCAAAGACAACCACATTTGACTTCAAATTGTCACCATAACTGATAACTCGATGCATACACAGACGTATATATATAAATCCATATAATTATGTATTTTTAACTAACCTGAAAGGAGAAGCCATGGATGAGTCGAAGAGAGATTGAGCTGAGTTGAATCGGCTATATTTGCTGCGTTTTGAATGCTCAATTCCTAACAGTAACAAAAGTGAGAACAGAACAAGTAAGGAAGTGGTTTTTCCTTTTTTCTATTTTCAGATTTAAAGGTTGTATGGTTTTTTACATTAAGACCCCTAATCTTTTTAATTTCATCACTTAAAGAGTATATATATATATATATTTTTTATAGTTTCTCATATATATCCGTTGGATTCGGACAAATACTTCTTGTTAACAAAAGAAATGAAGCAAACAAATGCATTTTTTTTAAATTTTTTATATTTTCCAAACCGGTTTGACAAGTTGTATTAAACTTAATTGATTTAATAAGAAAAAAATAATTTCACAAAAATATTTTATATGTGGACACAAATTCCCAATTGAAAAGTATGATTAGATATAGATAGGATGTTGTTATATGGGATATGAATGGCTTGTTTCAAATTAGGAAAGAAGTATTGTGGGTTAAAAGGGTATTAAGTATGATGAGATTTCATTCATTAATGATGAAATCTCATAAGAAATACTGGATTTCATTATCTAAATATTATTTTTCTTCAAAATTAAATCATGCAAGTAATTAAAAATTTAATTTTTATTATGATTATTGGTGATGTGGGTCCAATGGGGGGTTTATGGAAAGCTACCAACCTGTCCTCTGCGACAACTGCAGTAAATCCATTTCTATATTTGGTGAAGTAGCGTCCCTGCTCTCCAAATGTATGTATGTATGTATGTATATTTACGCAACTTTCGATCCGTACGTTACAATTTGTATTTTTTATTTATTTTGCACTCCTCAAAATTTCAGCCAAAACCCAGTTTTTATTTGCTGCATTTGCTTCCCGATTCCTGTTCACTGGTTAGCTCTTCACTCTTGGTTCTCTAACGTGTGTCTTGCATGTTTTTATGTGTATGTATCTCTGCTTATGTGCATGGTATTTGTTGTTCATCAGCTAATTTGCTTGCGTTGGGTTTTTTTTTGTTAGTTTTGGCGTTTGACATAGATGGAATTATTTTTTGGTTTCTGATGAGTGAGCTTTTGTAACCATTGCCTCCTTCTGTTTTTGCAGAGAGATTGATATCAACTTACTACACTTTCGTTGAAGGTGAATTCGGGGTTTAATTTTTACGGTATTGTCTTGAAACCTTTGTTAACTGGTATATTTATGATTTTTTTTTATGAAGAACACTTATATTTTGATGGTTTGCATGTTATTTCTGGTTGCATGTATGTTTTTGGCCGTAGTCCATTTTGCTTATGGGATTCGATTACTCGATTTGGGTTTTGAGATTTCAGTAAATAAATTGAGTTTGATTGCATGTATGTTTTTATTACTCGATTTGGTTGTTGTGTTGGTGTATTTTTAATTGCATGTCAGGATATTTTCGTGTTCAGCCTCTAAAAAGGAAGCTGTGATGTTTTGTTTGTGAAAATAGGTAGATAGATAGACATGGATGGATAGATTGATAGATGATTGATCCTTGAATGATGGAAATTGTGTGAAAATAGATAGATAGATAGATAGACATGGATGGATAAATCGATAGACGATCGATCCTTGAATGATGGAAATATGATATTAACATGCCAAAAATAATGGTTAATTTCTCTCTTGTATTTTCACCTAATGAAAATACAAATTCTCGTGGTTTGGCGCCCGCTCCAAAATTTGAGTTAAGCTGAATATTACCGTTGCCAACTTTAAAGAGCCCCTTGACTTAAATAGACTATGTGAGTAAATATGAACTTTTGGTTTTTCCTCCCGAGTTTTCCGTGGAAGCAGCCAAAACTTGCAATATTTTAGTTTACTTTCCTTGTTGTCAATTATTTTATGGATTGATGTTCTAACTTATTAAATAATTGATGTTCTAACTTATTAAATAAATGAATGAACTACTTGAAGTGCCCAAATAAAATTTTTGGTTGTATCTTTCTTATAATTGTGACTATTACATTTCTGAATTTCTTGATTAATTTTTCCCGAATTCAACATATTTAGCTTGGATGCCTTGGCAAGTTTATTGTTTTGCAACTTGATTGGTTGCCATATTCAGCAGAATAGAAATGAGCTGTATTATGTTTGGTAATAGAATGTACAGTGAAGAATTAAAAATATATCCACCCACCAATTTGGGTTGTCTCGAAAAAAATAAAATTCCATTTCTAGATCAATTCTACCCAAAAATTAATAGTAGATAAACTTTTTGTCTTGTAATTTTATGGCCATTTCTTTTGTTGTCCACCCACCAATTTGTGAACCTAATGAAGTTAACTTCCTTCTGTAATTCTTTCCCCCAAGTCCTCTTCAGACGATGTTTGTATCGTGAGCATCATACCTTTTGACGTATTCAAGACCAATTTTAGGGTTAATATTGACTATGAAATCCAAATGTTATAAATATTGTTGGCCGAGCAGCACTTTATATCCTGAATGACTTGACTTGTTCATTTTACTGATTTTTCTATTTAATATGCTCTTTCATTTTTTATGAGATAAAGAAGCCGTTTTCTTAAGGACATGCTTTTTGCATTGAATAAAAATTTAGTGGTGGTTTTTTTGGCACTGGTGAATGTAGTGTATGTGAAAATGGAAAAGTTTTTTGACTGTTAAGCTTCTATTGACTCTAGTTGTTTTCCTTTTTCATTTTACCCAAATTGATGCTGTTGTGTATATGCATGTGGAAGCAAAATAAAGCATGTAAAAAAAATGCTTTTGAGAAGCTAATAAACATTTCATATTACTTTCAGTAGCATTGTAAATGGCTGTGAAACTTAGCAATTTGGCAATTTAGACGAAAAAATTTATGGGGTAATATTTACTCTTATTGTGTTATTCGGGAGCTACATGATTCATATCTCCACCTGAGAAATGATTAAAACAGTTGTTTACACATATAGAGACCAATTTTCAGTAAAATTGATGGTCATTTCTTAATTACTGTTGCTTTTTCATGGAGATTCTGATTTACTGTCTGCACAACTGCTATGGATAGCCTATCTCAGGTTGCCATTTCTGCAGGTGCTCCAATGTTAGAATCTGCTAATTCAGGTGCTCCAATGTTAGAATCTGCTAATGTACCAGATGGGTCAAGGCTACATGATGATCAGCGTTTTCTCCTGTACTTCATCATGGGTGCTTACTTTGGGCCTGATCTGAAAGGTGAACCCCAGAAGTCAGCTTTTCAAAGAATGGCTGAGGGCCTCCCACCATATAGTGTTGATCAAGTTGCAAGTTCTCATATGAAAACAGTAGAAGTTGAAAGGTTATACTATTATGTACTTCGGAAGGCAGATCAGTCTCTTGCGGTCAAATTCTCTGTGTTGGATAAATTTTTTAAGGGGGATCTCCCCAACACTGGAGGTGAATTCAGTGCCTCATACCCTCAGTTTCCAGAACTTTTTCCTACCCAACTCCATCCTCATTCAAAGTTCAAAAATCGTTACAAAATCATTGAAAACATTGTTTTCATAAACAACCCAGATATCTCTTGCATTAAGCCAGAAGATATGGAGAGGTTTAAAAGGTTAACTGGGAACGAGGACTTGATTATAAATAGAAAGGCTGCAGGGTTCCAAACAAAAGATGGAAGTAAGTTATACGATGTGCCTGTCAGAGAAGCTGAATTCCATGGACCATCATCTCCCACTCTGCAATCTTATGCTTCTCAGAGGAAGCGACGTAGAGATGATGCTATGAGATCTGAGGAACAGAAAGTCCAGGACACGACACCTTTAAAAAGTACACCAGATGCTAGTGCAACTAGGATTAATAACGCTGGATATGTTGAGGGTGATGGTCCAGCATTAATATTTCTTCCATCTCTCCCAACCAAAAAGGAGTGGACTGAAATGACAACTGCCACCAAAACTGGATTTGCATTGACAGGGACCGCAGCCATGGCCAAGGCTGGACCAGTTATAGGACTAATGGACATTGGGGAATGTGAAGACTCGTACATGTTTCGGGTAGTTCTTACAGGGGTAAAAAGGGACGATAGTAAGTTGCTTATCATGACTTTGAATTTTTACTTCTTGAGTCCCATATGTTTTATTCAATCATTTTTATTATTTTATCTTCACCTATTTATTCACGATGTCAAAGATGTAGAAGGCAGTAGCAGCTTGCACTATAGTGATTTAAGTCAAAATCATTTGCATCTGTTTTCCTAAACAATGGTCAGACAAGAGCAGTCCTTTTTAATTTGTGTCATTTCAGGATAAGTTGGTGTAATGGCTTGGCCTTTGTATGTTAAGGTTACAGATAGCTATTGCTTCATTACCATTGTCATAGTCATTGATAATGATTGGTTTTCCTGGCTGCAGGTGAGTGTAGTTGTTTGGTTGACGAGGGTGGGAATGTATTGATAAAGGGAGTGACCACTACAGGTGAGAAATCGGTATACAAGTATTCCCATGTGTTTGAAATGCAATCCCAGCACCTTTGCCCCCCTGGACGCTTTTCTGTCTCATTTAAGCTTCCAGGTCCGGTTGAATCTCAACAGGTTTCTTTAAATTTCGGGAATGATGGGATTCTCGAAGGAACTGTGCCAAAAAGAGCACATACTAGTTGAAGAAATGCAATATTGCTCCTTGTAAATGCATGAACTTGTTGCTGTGTTTAGTTTCTACAGCATAGTTGACGGATCTTTCTGTATCATATTGCCTGGAATTGAAAGATAATGGGCTACCTTTAAATATTCAATGTTGGTTTCGATTTAGCAATAGACTCCAATTGGCATAGTTGAAAATTTTCTGAGCATCTCAGTTTAATCTGCATGGCCCAACTTGATTCGGTCCCTCAGTTTTGTTCATGCACGAATTTTTTATCTCCTCACTATATGATTAGATTGCATTTCCCCTCACCCAAGTGAAAACAAAAGCTTTAATTTTTTCAGTTGACTCTGTAGATAATGAGCATGCAGGATCACTTATTACGCTCAGATTATTTGTTTTTTTCGAAAAAGGATGCATTTCGCACTGATAGACGACTAAAACTGCAAATTCTCTGTTCATGTTAAGTCTCAGTTATATCAAAAATTATCTTGCTAAATAATGGACCCCATGTTTTTTGCCGCCCACATGCATCTTTCTAACAGAGATGATGTCCAAATCTCGTGCTTTTCCATAGATGATCCCAGAACATGTCAAAGAGTAACAGAAACATCTGTTCTTCTGAAGCTGGCATATGCTGTAAAAAATTCAAGGCTTATTTGTGCCATTCGGCTTTACGTGATTTTAAAAACATAGTAGCCAAAATATTTGGTAAACATGATAGCTGACCATTCACGATTACTTATTCACCTACTTTAACACCTCAATTTTAAACATATCGGTAAACTTCCAACAGCAAATCTATTTCAAATAGTGAGGGGAGAAATGTGAAACGCAAAAGAAGAAACTCACCTTTATGCAAAGTAAAGATGGAAGCACACTTCATGTCAAATTACATTTATATTTGGACATCTTATAAGTAACCGTAACTAATTAGAAATGAGAGGGTAGCAACCGAGAGGAGAAAAGTGTTTTAAGATCAGCTACTCTTTCCAAACATATAAATTACACATTCTTTTGAGTAATGATTACCGACTAGAATTGAGAAAATAACATCAAGAGGAAAGGGTTCAAAAGACATCAGCTACTCTTTCCAAACATATTACTTACAGATGTTCTGCTTGTTTTTGTCTGAAACTCATGGTTATTAGAGGCCTGTCTCCATCTCTTGCTGACATCCAAAAAATTTTATTATCAACTGTTAGTCAAAACAATTAAATCGCAAGAAACAAATAAATATATATATATCCCAGAAATAGGAGAAAACAGGACAGGTTACCAAATTGTCAAGGAGATAAATGCCAAAAGGATGAAATGACATAACTGTTACCTATTAACAACAAAAATGAAGAGACTGCCATGAAATTAGGGTTCGAGAACGAACTTACTCCACAATAGCTCTGAATGAGGAATTGAATGTCATTAAAGGTTCTAACTTCGATCACAAATTGATGCGAAATAAAGTAAATGAGAACTTACTATTTCTCAGATTCCATGTAACAGAAACTACTGGTCTGAAGGCAATTGCTATTGCTCTGCTCCCTGTGGCCACATCTGTTGAGCCATGTAGGGGTGCAATTGTTTGGCATACATTGCCGGGTCCATAAAAGGCTTTCCCATTATCATCCCGGGAGTCCCAACCTGAGGTCCATGCTGAGGCGGCATATAGCAATAGGGTGGGACATCAGCAGGCCCCCGAACAGGCATCGTTCCTCTCGGAATTGATGCAAGTACTTCATCTTTGAGATCCTCTCTTGGCACAATGTCAACTAAGAAATCAAATACGTCAGTCCTAGTGATAGCTGTCGCAATATCATTCTTTTGTAGCGTCCTCCTCTTGTTCTCTTCTGTGTTATTCCAGGAGCGCAGCGTCAATTCCAAGATGAACATTTCGCATGCCCTGGCAAAGATGACCGGCGCCTCAGCTGAAATCATTCTCACATCCTCATCAGCCTTCATGATTTTCTTGATCCTTGCTAGAGGAAGGCTATGATTCTTGAAATCATTAACCTTTTCAATTTCCTGATACTGATTTGCCCAAAAAGACTGGAGTTCTTGCTGCAGCTGCTGTTGCTGCTGGTGGTGGATTTGTTGATAGGAAAGTTGGTGTTGGGCCATCTGAGCACCTCCCGGCTGACTAGTAGATTGAATTGCCCCAACTGATGTAACGACTGATCCAGGATTTTGACCTCCAGTCATTTGATTCTGCTGATAAGGGTTTGTGCCATAGGGCATTTGAGTTCCGCTACCAACCAATCCCAAAGACGTGGGCTGTCCAAGTCCTTGCCAGTCCATTCTGACCTGACTAGAGCTTTTCTGTTATAGAAGCAATGAAGTAAACAATCATGAAATTTGCATACAATGAAATTCCCACGTGAAAGCAGGAAGAAAATTCCATTAGCAAGTCCAATGTTCATCAAACTGTGGATAAGAGCACCAGAAGAAAAGCTACAAAACCAGTTGGGTTCCATTTGAATATCCAGTAACCTGGCTCCACATAAGACACATAAGCACTTCAACATAGCTTTTGGATGCTATATGCAAAGCAATTGTGATCATCCATATACCAAAACCTCTAACCAAACAAAAACTGCTCTAGGTTAAACTCTACTTATGGATCCAAAAAGTTATTACTTCAATTCAGGTAAAAACTCAAAAATGGAGAAAGAAATCAGCTTATATCAGCGACTACCATCTTTTTCAGGCTCAGAAAAACGATGCAAAGAGCTGGTAGCAATTGAATTTGATCATGAATATAGAACAAATTAAGGCGACATAAATTTAGCTTGCCGTTATAAAAATTTAGTTTTTCCAATTTTTTTAATCTAAAATCTGAAAAACCTGAATTTCGATAGAAAAAAATTCTCTGAATTAAGAAGAATATATTACCGACTCCATCACAAAGAAAAACAAAAGAAACGCAGAAAAGAACAAACAATCAACATGGAAACGATAGCATCAAAAATTTAAAATTTGTTTGATTATCCAAAATCGAGATCACCGCATATGTAATAAATGAATAGATAAAACAAAATAAAATAAAGAAGGAAAACAACAACAAAAAGGGATCAGACCCGGAAAAATACTTTTTAATTGAATAAAAAACTCAAAAAAAAACCAAACACCATGTCATAAATATCCAAACATATGAACAAACACACAAATAAGGCCGCAGACATGCATTCATACATACGCATGCAAAATACGTAGGGATACGTATGAGAAGAATAAGAAGCAAGAGATAGAAAGCTGGTACCTTTGCTTTTGCCTACTTAACCGGGATAGAGAACCCTGAAAAGAAAGCAAAAGAAATCACTGAGAGAAGTTTCCTTTACATGCAAGAAGATGTAATGGGAATTGCCAAGTTAAAAGCTTGTTCTTTTTCTGGCTTATTTTTACCTGACAGTTCAAGAAAGATTCGATTTTGGAAAATAAAAATTTACCCCTTTTAGCATTTAGAGAGAATCAGAGGACTTCTCGGTTTTTCGTAATGATTAAGGATGTCTTCTTTTTCTCAGGGACGAACCTGAACTTGGAAACGACAAAAGCTGAGAGAGTGTTTTCGATTCTGACTTTGTAGGGTTGATTTTAAGGTTTGGTGTTCTTTTATTTCGCATTTTGACTATTTTACCCTTTTAATCAAATTATCTTTCAAGGCCTTGCCTGTTGAGTAATTGACTGACTACTGATGATTGTTGGAACTTGGAAGGGCTTTTATGGCAATCAGAAGTGCTTCTAAAGAAAGATATATATATATATATTTCTTCTGGGTACTTTTGTAAAAGTATTTTCAAAATCTTTTATGAAAAGTGCTTCCTTTCGTAAAGGATCTTTTACAATTGCAAAACGTGCAACCGACCTTATCCTCATTCAATTTAAGGTATCAATCTAAAATCAAATTGCAATTGAAATGCTTTTGTGACTGCTTTTATATAATCAAAAGCACTTTTTTTTTCCTGTAATCAATTGTCTGGTAGAAAACCTGCTTTGATGTGGTAGAATCCAGGATTAGAGAACAATTCATATTATACGAATGTGCAAATTGGCACACATACCCGAATACGTATAAAATGTGTCGCTTCATTAGCTGCAACACCTGTTGATTTTGGAGACAAGCAGTCATATGCTCCTCCGAGCACATTTCTATTACATCTTGTTTTGACTTGTATGAATTTTAAGAATGAAAGAACAGAAAAATAGCAAAAATGGAAGAAAATGCGATAGTTTTCCAGGATTCCAGCTTCCTATCTTCAAGATGCAGGTTAAAAATCCTGCAAACCGTGCTTCTTCCTTGGACAATAATGATTATATAACGCTGTCCCTCCATTTTGCACAGCTCGGGTAGCCAACATGTTTTAAATAAGAAGTTCTGCTATGGGTTGGCATTACAGATCTAGCAATAACTGAAAGTTCGAACGTATTGTCGTTTTTGTGGAGCAGACCGATCACCTTGAAAACCTGGCAATAACTAAGCTGACTGCTGCAAAAATGACACAAGAGGCCAACCATACAAAATCCCCAGAACCTGGGCACACGGAATCTTGACCAAGTTATGACTAGCAGAGACCCCATCAAGCTCATGAGCAAGAACGGGAAGGCAGAGATAATACCTGTGTGGAAATGCAGCTCCTAAGCTTATGGTTGCATCACCAAAACTGATACGAGCCCAGCAAGCATGTTAAACATTGGCCCGCGAAAGCACCCAGCCATTGCCATCGTTGGATGACCAGCTTTGGCCACTGCAACATCAGCAATGAGATCCCCCACAGAGTTTCCCCATGCAAGTACTGTGAGCCCAAGGATAGCGGAAGGCAATGCAAGAATTATACCATGTGCAGCTAGACAATTCAGCAGCTCCGCCGCGACAGTTGATAGCCAAAATACTCTCGTTACAAATGTCATGATCACTACGGGCATTTCCTCCTCCTTTGGGGCTTCCTTTTCCAATATGAAGTGGAGAACTGCAAGTGAGGAGCTGGCCAAGAGTAGTATGAGCCAGAGAGGGAAATGGGTGTGCGGAAGGAGGAAAGCTACGGGTTTAACAAATGGCACGAAGGAATTGCAAACGTATAAAAGCAATATTATAACTGATTCCATTAGGAAGAAGCAATTCTAGAATAGTGAGCTTCAAAGTTACAAAGTGACAGGAAACTCCCAAGCTTTCGATATCTGCATAGATGTAAAAAGCTAAATTCAGCCATTATTTATCAGCGGAACAAAGCTACTTTGACCGCATTCATACGGAGATAATATGAGTTCTTAGAACATAAAGAATGATCCTGTTCAAGAAAAATCAAAGAGAACCCGATCGTTGTGTCAAAAACTAAAATAAGCAAAATCTTAATTGGAAGAAAAAGGCTATTTTACTCTACTCCTGTAGTGATAGAATGAGGTCAACATCCAGAAAACACCATTTGAGGAAATTCAAAAGAGAAGCTGATGATTCGTAGATACGCTGAACTCTTATTGGCAACGTCTAATGTTCAACTACTGCATAGACTTCTCTACTCCTTTAAGAAAAATGGCGAAACTGAATTGGGGTGTCCCACTAGTTTCCAGCCAACTACGATCTAAAGATGAAAACTACTCTGAAGAGGTTCACGAGGTTCAAAAACAGAAGCCTCATTAACTAGCCAAATTAAAGAACCAAAAATGTCAAGCAGCAAATCTAAAAGCATATTTCGATTTATGCAATTAAAATTGCCAACAGTAAGAACTGGAAAACATCAGAATACTACAACATTGGCATTCCATTGATGACTTGTATGAGGCCATTTCTCATATTGATCAGTGACAACCAAAACATGTTAGTTCAAAAAGACAACTTGATTAGCCGGAAACAAATGACCACCCGAAACCGATTACCATTTGCAAGGAAAGAGACCCTGTCCAAACTCACATATAACCAGCATACCAGCTCCCATAGCAACCAACTAGGAAAACACTTCAGATGAATGTGAGAAAACATAGAAAATCATATTCCTGATGGCATGTAACATGGACAACATCTATTTGATTACCAATTTTGACAACGATACTGTATGACAAGCTCAGTACCATGCACAATAGCGTCACAGAAACATTTTCAGCTAAATTCTACTCCACATGCTCCATCTCTTGTCCAACTATAGTTGTCAAACACTAATCAAGCAAATGGTATTTCAATATCAGAAAACCAAACTGACCATATAATATCCACCGCACCAAGTATTTACAATCAGAAAAACATTATTAAAATAAGTTCACCCTTCATTTCATCCACCGCAATTTTCAAGACAGCACACAGAAAATCTTACAATTTGATTGACAAGCAATAGCATTCAGATTTATTACTTCTCAGCTCATATCATTAACAATGGCATTAGGGGGAGGAAAAAAATTCTAACAAGAAACATCACAATCTCAATCAAAACATAACAATTCAAAAAGTAACAGTCAAATTCACACACTGCAACTTAACCTTCATATCATTAATTACAGCATTCAACAAGATACCAAAATGAGAGAAGAAATAAAAAACAAAAAGCATAAGTTGCAGATTTTCTCTTCTTCATCCTATCAGATATGTCAAACTCGGCTTCTGGAGTCCGCAAATCTGTAAAGATAATATCTTCATTCTCAATTTTCACACCTACCCAACCTAATCTACCATTCCAATTATTGCAACCTTATATAATGCGCAAATCATTGTAAATACAGAGACTTCTTTCTCTCAATGCAAACAAATCTGCATTCTCCTGCAAAACGTTATTGCACATTGCAAACAATTACTGTGGATGTCAATTCACTTAGTGATTACAGGCACAATTATGTACGTATCTTAGCACCTGGATATGAGCTTACCAAACATCATCATCAGCAATTATTGTTTGCTAAATATCATCCCACACAAAGCCATTCCTACTGAGAAAGTCTGTTATGTTGTTATATTCCTCCATCGAGCTAAAATATAGTTCTTCCAACACCCCTTTTGTCACTTAGTAAGTCCAAAACTTTTCATTGAATAATGCGTTCATCCAGGCCCAAGCTCGATCATCAAATCTATGACCAAACTTGTTCCCCCTATGCACCTGCTCCGACTTATGGTCAAACAAATATCTTTACTTTGGTTTTGTCCAATGCAGCCTTGCAGAATCACTACTATTGTGTGATTGATCATCTTCTTCCTCTGCGAATTCAACAAAAGTATCAACATGACAATTGTATCATGGACTCTCATTTGTAAGGGAAAGCCAAAAAATTCCAAACTATGTAACCAGGCAATCCAACAAAATCTACTTTTCCGCATATATAACTCGACAATTCTGCGCGCATGCCGAAAAGTCGTCGGTTACGTTTTCTTAACTTCTATACGTAAAGCAGCAGCACAAGAAGAAGAACGATAGAGAGGGTGAAACAACGAAAACAACGTCGGATTTGATTTTACGAGTCTCTGTTCTCGAACTAGAGTGAACGGTCTACCCAGACCCAGCTTGTTGGCCACTCGGAGTATCGCATACGCGTGTAAGAACGAGATTATCCAGTACCAGTATTTTTTATTTTCTTTTCTCTCTCTTTGTTAACAAATATATTAATAAATTTTCACCAAAAGACTAGAAATATGTAATAAATAATAAAGTAGCTGCGGCACGCCTATTTTGATCGGAGTTGCTCATCCAAGTTACGCCACAGACATTGAATTATTCAACATCAACAAATAACAATCTGCTTTTCATGCAAACACTCCTTCGTTGGCTCACCATTGAGTAATGGCTATTCAGCACGAATCTCCCACGGATAATACTCGTAAGGTAACCGCAAGTTGAGGCTAGGAGAGGATGATTGGAGGGAAGACTGCTAAACAGGAAGAGGCAAAAATACTCGCCAATGACATATCATAATCCAAGATTTAGCAAAAATGAATTTAAGTTTTTGAAAATCCAAGAAACATTCATTGTGTCAATTTATTGCACAAGAAAATTTTCCTATTTCCAGTCTCTAGTTCAGTTGATGTTTAATATCCCTTAACAGAAAGCTAAAGTTACAGCAAAGACATACAACCAACACATTCTCATCTGTATTCCTCGGGCAATCGGTATCCAGACATAACTATTTTGTCAGCAAACATCTTGCCTGTCTTGGGCATGACATGCCAGTGCAATGTCAAGTTGAATGCTTTACCACGGAGGTTGTGTCCCTAGATTAGAAAAGAAATGATGCTGAATATTAATTTTCTGTACGTACGAGTAAACACAAGTACGAAAGGTTATTGAAGGGTATGGCATACCTGATCAATGAAGCGATATTTGTTTGAGGTGTGAATAGAAAACTTTGCAAATTCTTTGGCAGGTATTATAGCATCCCAAAGAGACACCTGTGGAACAACGTTCAAACCTGAGATTAGGAAAATACCAATAAAATTTGCATGCCAGAAGCTGTTGCCACGGTGGATAATAATGAGTAGGAAAAAGGAAAGGGCTACTCATTCTAGCCCCATAACTACCTTATGAGTTCATAATCGAGAACAAAATTTACAATATTAAGGAAGCAAAAGATTAGAAACAATGATACTTCCTCAAATTAGATGCACCCAGATGCTCGAAGCTTACCTGGTTTAATGCATTCTTTGGGGTTTCATATTCAGCTGCTACAAAAATGAAAAGCTGTAATAAGCAGTGAAGAGAAGATTAAATGTTAAAATTGGTTTGAAGTTCATGGAAAACTACAGTAAATGAGGTATCTTTATAGAAAACATAAATGAAAAAAGATATCCTGAGCAAACCTGTTTTGTGTTCCATGTAAAAAGTGATTGCAAGTCAGCTGTTATATTCAATGTCAAGCTGACCTTCATACAATAAAAAAAATGTCCCCTTAGAATGGAATCAAAATTAATGTAAAACATGCATAGAAGAAGAAATCATGACTGCAATGAAATAATATCAAAGTATATCAAGAAACAATCATCAAACAGTTCATCAGTTAGAGCTTCTATGTTCAAAAACAGCAGATTCAAAGCCACGCATTGTTTTCTACCACCAAAAAGGGGGAAAATTTCAAGCTACCAATCCACCAACCACCTAAATAGGAATTCGGAACTACAGTTTACAGGCCCCTAAAGCAGATGGAATGACGTATTTCTCTTAGTTCTACAGCGCAGTTATCTCTCAGGATAGTGTCTTGCAATAATTTCCACTCGTTAAGAAGTAAAAAAGTCAATTAAGAATGAGAGCGCTATTGAAAACTTCCGTTTGTTTTCACTAGTTAGTTGAATTGACGGCAGCTCCCGTTTCTCTATCTCATATGGAGGACAAAATGCATCAAACTCAGTTCAACTTATTAGAAGAAATATATTTGGGAGAGAATGATAAAAAATTAAACTTATCACTCACAGAATGAATCCCAAAAACACAATATTTCTTTTAAACAATTTCATAACTACAATCAATCAACCCACAGTCAACAAATTAAAGCACAGAAATTTCTCATGAATTCAGAATACCACATGCCCCTTATTTAACTTCATGAAATAAACGAAAAAAAATAACGCTAAAATCATATAAAAAGCAAATACCTCATCATGTCCTTGCGGCTGCTTCTGAAACCAATTGATATTCAATATCTGCAATCACCAAACAAAACACCAACCCAGAAAACAAATCAACCATAAAGACAAAAACGCAACTGGATTTCCCAAATTCTAACAAGAATCAAATAAAGGGAGTAACAGATCTAAGAAGAAAACGCAACAGATCTTGTGAAGTCATAAGATCAACCTGGATTTCAGAAGAAGGCGAAGGAGCATTAAGGTTGTCGGAGAGAGAAGCGATGGCGCACATTAAGGCCAAAATCGTTACGGCGAACGTCAACACAGCGTTCGCTCTGTACCCAAACGAATGCATTTTTCTATTGTTTCTGTTTTTGCCGCCGTTGCTGCAGCTGCTTTCGTGTATTGGTCCGAGAGAGAAGTACAAATAAAACGAGCGTTTTAGTTTGTTAAATTAAAATTCGGTGGGGTCTGAATATTGACGTGGATGCTTAGTTTTCATGGTAATTTTCATAGAGATCCCCTTTTTTGGTCTATTGTCCAAAATATTTCATTAGTTATACAAATATGTTGTAAAACCCCTGTTTTAAGGGTTATTGAGTCCCTTATCAATTCGCAACTTAAGGTTCTATCTATAGTATTATTATTGTTATTTTGATTATTCCAATAACATCATATTGTTTAAACGTTTATTTAATTTAAATGCTTGACATTTACATCTCCTGCCATGCAGCTAATAACACCTGTAATATATACAATTATCTTGATAAATTTTTATTTAGTTTTATTTTACTGATTGAATAGTTTCATCTTATTAATTATGTTTCAACATGTTGTAAGACTGGATGTTCTTACAGGGAAGTTTTTTGTTGGATTTTTACACAGGTTACAACATTACACCATACAAAACCCTTGTTCATCTTTCATTCATGCAACTATGGAGTTGCTGCAGAGGTGAAATTGAAGTGACCACAAGTTTTCCTGCGAAAGAGTAACGAAGAGATAAAACCAAGACTCGATCTGACTAGATCAACCTGCAGAAGATTATCCTGCAACTGATGCGACCCAATAATGATCGAAGCCGAAGGGCGAGATCCTCCATCAACAAACGCTAAACATGTAACCCCAGGTTTAGCGTGGACCATCGAATTTGCTCCACTTAACGTTATGGATTGCAGCACCAAGAGGATATTCGGAACTCTAGGACCGAGTTTTGGGCGGCTTAATTTTCTGGAATCGTAGCAGACTCCGAATGCGCGGCAATGGCGGTTTCAGTGTGGAATTCCGGAGTGCTGACTGGTGAAAAGCTTGGTAAAAGATTGGTAGATCGAGTGTTCGAGGACTGTGAAGGGTCTGGTTGCCTTCTGCTCCTCCATACACGGTGAATTTTAACAGTGATGTGTTTATTGGAACGGGTTTGTTGTTTATTCTGATTGATGTGAGGCCGATGTGGTATTTTCCTTCTTGGCTGATTGTTAGTGGAGTGAAGCTAAGTTGACTCGAACCATCGTCGCCTGGAAGAAGGAAGACGCAAGGCAAATTTTGGCGGGAATCCGAGGTGTGAAGCTAGTTGAGTTGGTGCAGAAATCGGTGCATGACTTAAGCCAGCTATTCCTTGAAAATATTTCGGAAGATCTTTCTGCAAGAGAAAGGAAAATAGAAATATAGGGACTGTAACTGAAGGCCAAGGTTTTGTGCCTGTGGTTGATTGAATTGAGAGCACATCTTGCGCAAGCTCAGCCATGGAGGTCTGACGAGACACAGGGTTCACCGCCATGATCCCACATGTGTTGTTATGGCAGCCGGGTCGAACTCTGCAGTAAGGAGTGTTGGGTCTGGCGCATTGAGTTGAGAGGCAAAACGGCGCGTGATAAGTTGATGACGAGTAGTTTTGCTCGTTCACATGCAGGCAGAAAGATTGGCATCTTATTTTATTAAGAGAACGAGTATGAGTTGGCGAGGGTGAAAGGCTGAAAGCCACATGGCAATAAGAGCTAAGATTCGCCAAGTCGCCTAACCATGCATATGGAATTGGACATTTCTTGCAGCGTTAGGCCATAAATGGGCTTGGATCCAAGACCTGTCAGCCCAACTTAATGGGCAAATGAAATCCAGCTCACCAAGGGCAGATATAATTACATCAAGGTTCCTATTCTTTTACAATGTGATGAATAAGAACATAGAGTTTTCATTTGATCAAATAGATCCTCAAATATTCTGAATATTGATCGTTACAATAGCAAGTAGAGACTTAGCTTATTAAAAGATAAATTATGCATTATTTATTAAAATATATAACAAACATTAAATTAAAAAAAACGGAAACAGTCACCTCCACTTGCAAATATCAGAAAGCAAGAGAAGAGCTGCTTCATAGAGATGAAACTAGTTTAAGGTGGATGCAGTGTTGTAGAGTTCAGACGATTCCAGGCAGAAAGCCAAAGAAAGCCAAATTGAGCTTTGGATTGGAATGAATGGAGATTTGATGTCTAAATGTTTTTCATGCTTGAAATGTTGCAGTCGTCTTCTAAAAATGAACGGATGCATCTCTTCCTTTTGTCTGCAAGACTACTATTTGTGACCTGTTCATATTAGATCTTTGAGATCAAAACTGGTGGAAAAATACAAAATTAAATGAGAAAATTGTAAGTGGTCAAGGGTATCAAAGAGGAGATGGAATGGAAAGAAACAAAACTCCACCGTTCCGGAATGTCCAATCTTTGAGAAAATTAAATACAAAACCTTGCCCCATTGTTGTACAAGCAAATACTAAATGAGCACCAACAACACTCTTCCGGAAAACTAAGAACAAACCAAAGACAAGACTGACTAATCTAAAAACATTTTACATCATACTACAACTGTTAGCATTCTCGTCACTGAAGTAATGGGTGTAATGATCAGCAGCCGGCGGTGCCGCCATAGGCGGTGGTGCTCCATAGTTGACTGGTGGATACTGCCTGGCATACATCATTGGTTGATACATGTCATTCCCATTCATACCCATGTATTGTTGATTATAAGAGTTGCCTGGCCCCATCCCTTGGTAATATCCACCGTTCATCCCCGCCCCGGCATGTAGTCCTTGCACCGCCGGAAAACCACCCATCTGGGCCATAGGGTAATTTCCCATTCGACCCATTGGGCCCATATGTGCCATCTGGCCCATATGCCCCATTTGGCCCATATGTCCCATCTGGCCCATATTATTGCCACCATTACCCTTGCCACCTTTGCCACCATGATTGGGTACATCAAAATCAATGACATCATCTTTCATTCTCTTCATATCAATGACACCGTCAAAATCATTCTTGCTTCCACCTTTTTTGGGCCCATTGCTATAATTTTTTCCACCAAACCGCTGCATCTTGCCATTCTTGTTACCACCATCTCCTCTATCTTTATCTTTTTTACCAAATCCAAATAACCCACCGCTACTATTTTTTCCACCATTCTTCTCATCTTTCCCTTTCTTTTTACCAAATCCAAAAAACCCACCGCCACCTCCACTCTTGCTACCACTTTTATCTTTCTTGTTGCTAGCTTCGTTTTTCTTCCCTCCTTTGTTATTTTCCTTACCTCCTTTCTTTCCTTCCTTAACACCATTTTTGCCGTCTTTTCCTCCCATCATTTCTACAGGCATATTCATAACACCACCGCCACCTTTCTTAGGATTTCCACCACCTCCTCTTTTCATGTCCATCATAGGCCCATTCATCATCGTATCATGAGGCCCATGTAGCCTTTGGACATTATTCTTGTTAGGCAAATGATTGCCATGGCCATGTACATGACCAAACTCATCATCATCATCCTCATCATCATAATCATATTCATCATCAAACTCCTCCTCATCATCAAAATCATATTCAGGGATATTGAACTGACCTCCAGGTTTTTGGTTGTTGAACATCTTCATATCTTTAGAACCTTTGAATTGCTGCATAATTTGTTGATGTCCTTGAAGTTGTTGGCCCTTTGGTAATTGCACGTTATTGTTTCCTCCACCCTTTTGAGATTTGTTGTCTTTTCCACCCTTACCACCATTACCAGAATTCATGTTCTTGAACTGGTTGCCGGGAAAGTTTTGGTAGTTGTTTGAACCCTTCTGAGGTCCCCAAAACTCTGCATGCTTTCCCAATTTCTCAAGCTTCTTGATCAAAATGGCCGGATCCACATTCCCTGTCACTGTCACTTTCCCTTGCTCTACATCAACATTTGTAGAGTACACACCTATCAAAAAATTACAACACAGTTCAAAAGTTAAATCCCAGAACAAAAATCAGCAACTCAATGTAAAAAATTTAAATGTCAAACATAAAATACATTCAAAGAAGCACAGAACACGGCAAGGCTGTAAAAAAGAAGCATACATACCATCGATTTTTTGCAATACTCTCTTCACTTTTTGTTTGCAGCCATCACAGTCTACGTTAACTCTGAGAACACAGGACTGCTACGAAAAGTAAATCATAAACAACAAAAACGGTGTTAATTTAACTTATAAAACAAATGGTGAATACATGAGATAATACATAATCTGAACGAACTTATATAAACTTGGTTGAGAAAAAAATTTTGAAACTTCAAAGTCAAAGTTGCAATGAGAACAAATTGATTTGCCGTAGACAAATCCCATTTTGTACCCCCTAAATTTAACTCACTGAAGTAAGGAAAAAATTATATAAACAATGAAGAAAAAATACATGTAATCCTACTCAAAAAGTAAAATAATTGAGAAAAATTAACAAGACTCAGAACAGGGAAAAAAAAATTCCCATGTGAGAATGAGAAGAAGAAATGAAAAGGGACCTAAAAACCTTGATTTTACACTACGGGAAATCGGAAAAAGACAGAAATGGACAGAAGGGAGATACCTGTAACTTCATGAAATCTTGCTTATTCATGGTTATAAGAGCTAACACGCTTGAGAGAGAAACGAAGTGTAAAAGAGGAGGTAGAATAAAGGAGGAGGAGAAAGCAAATGGAGGGTTTTGCTTTGCTTTGGTTGTGAGCTGAGAGAGTAGTGAGAGACACACTTGAAAAACTCTACAAGTACAGTAGCAACAACAGAGTTAAAGGCGGTGCGTGGTGAGCATTTAACGCTTGCCTTTTGGGAAGCAGGCAAGAAGCTCAAATAAGCCAAGCCAAAGCCTTTTCTAGCCCTGCTTTGCTCTGTAATATAATTCAGGGCATTTGTGATTTCTATTGCTTGTGAGCTGTTTCCTCAACCCTTTAATTTTTTACATATAATGGCACGGACAAAGGAGAAAGAGAGTGTGTTGAAGGCGGTTGCACGAGCAGCAGAGAATCACATAGACATTTATAACTAGAATGCATTAGGCTTTGGAGTTGTACCACCTTAGCTTAGCTGTTCTGTACTGTTGTTTGGCAAGTTTATTTCAAACTTGTTCTGTTTCTTAACTTTATAACAGGTCGTTTTGTGCAGTTTTCTTTTTGTTTGTTTAAGTAATTTTTGTCAAAACCATACCCCAGGAAATAAGAAGTAATGCTTGTCATATCATCCTTGATTAAGTGCTATTATGAAACCCAAACCTAATACTCATTGCATTGTTTAAAATATTTGTTGAGTGTCAAACAGCCAAACAAGTATCATTTTCATGTGAAAGCTACCCCCTGAAATAAGCATCAACATCATTTCCATTAAAGATTAGAACATGACTAAACAACACCAAAACAAAAAATTCGAAGACAGTGGACCTTCAATTCAATTCGTCGCCATATACACCTCAGTCTTAAGGGGGGGAACCATGAATCAGTTGGCCTGACCGGTCTCCGAAGTCGGAATCATTTCATATGTAACCACTTTTACCATTAGCCTGATACCTCCCCCGGCCATGTATGCCCCCCCATCTCCTCCCCCTTGTGAGTTTACTCTTAGACAAGATTCCATCTGAAAGTAAACTAAATTATATGATCCTTTGTCAGAGCACATGGACAACTTAATCATTCACGTGTGGGTTTTGAATTCCTCTTGCATCATAATGTAAATAAGTATATTTACGTGTGTTGCCTATATGAAATGGAAGACCTTAGCTAGGGAAGCGTGATGTTGGAAACAGTAGAAGTAGATCGCATAATAAATTAACTTAATCTACTGTGATTATAATAATAAGTACGAAGAATCATATTCCTATTGGACAAAACACCATAAATTCATATTTTATTGGTCATTAGTAGTGGTAAATTATTAGAAAAGAAAAAGAGATCGAAATATGAAATCCCAATTTGGAAAAAGAAAACTTAAAAGCAAGCAAGTGGATTTCAGTTCAATATCTTATGGGAAATTTAACCAGTCCACAGTAGGAAAGCCTACAGCAATTTACAACAGTTTCAAGTTGCTAATGAATATTGTAAAAGACAAACACTACGAGTCAATAACACACAAATTAAAAGCAAAATTGAACCATAATTTTCTCTGAATTTGGACAACTTTATTTATTTATTCTTTTGTAAGAAACCAAATTATAGTTTGTGGCTCTTAAAAGCCTAACCCAGTGGGAAAATGTTGTACTTTAATCTTCTTTATGCTTCTCTTGCTCTCTTGAAGGTGTTTGAATGGTGACAAAAAGGATCCCCACTCAAGGGCACATACCCACAAAAACCTGTTACGAAAAACACTTTTCTAGGGTTTGTTTGGGGGGTTTGCTCGTCACAAATTAGCTTTTTGGTGCTGCTAACAACTTTTGACCGATCAGCTTTTTGTTATATTTTGATTTTTTATCAATCATTCATGAATTTATGGATTTGGATGAAGTCCTAGAATGCATTGTTAAATTTTATTTCAACTTTAAGAATGCTCTGCAGTAATGGAGAGAGTTTCCTTTAGTAATTGCCTAAGCTATACTGAAAAGACTTCAAACTTCTCAATCGTTAGCATCTGATCATCCATACCTAGCTACTGATTTTACGGTTATTTTTCAATGCAAAATTACCTATAATTTGAACAGGTGACCTAAATTATCAACAATCATGCCCAAAGGTTTTGCTGTGCATTAGCTGAGATTTGAAGAGAAATGGAAGACGGAGGAATATTATAAGTATCATTCATAATTACAGAGTTTACATTCTCCATAGATTCTGCAGGCTGCAGCAGCATGGTATGGTATGGTCTTCACCTGTCACTGACAATTAACTTACTTCATCTGATGCTTTCCTTGTGCCAGTCAAAATCTACTTTACTGGGCTGGAACAGAGACAGACAAGGGTAAAAACAACTGTTAAAAATTTTCACTCTTAAAGGGAGACAGACAGGCAACAAAACACCATAGAACACAAAAATTAATCAACCAAAATTTTGGTAATAAGCTTAGTTGGTTCCGAGGACTTGTTCAGGTAAAACCTGTTAGGGTAATATAAATTAAGGATCTAAACAACTGGAGACTGATTGAAATATTGATGGAGAGAGAGGAAGTGATAAGATTAGACTTTATAGGGACGGACATGTTAGAGAGGCGGGGAAAGTGACAAGGTATTGGTGAATGTTGATTGGTGAGGGGTAGTTATCATTGTCAAAGCAAGGCAGAGCCAAGGCCAAGGGGGGTCATGTGTTTGTCTCTAGTTGAGGAATAATCAGTCCAGAAGAACAGACCAACTAGTCTCTTTCTCTCTCGACAAAGCTATCTTAGTTGGGTCCCCATATCCCGTAAGACAGCTATCCCTAATTTCAGGGACACATACAGGCTCCTTCACTTTATTTCAGTCTTTGGACAACATGTAACTTGTAACACAATTCGTGCTGATAAGGCATTCGACAACCATGCCAAAAACCAATTTGGGAGGAAAGGAGAGGAGTTGTCTGGAAATTTGGAATGTGGGATATGTCATTCGGTTGCCAGCCTAATTGTGAAAGTAGCAGGTTCACTTAATCCCACTACGAGATTTCTGTGAGGTGTCCATTTCCCATTTGGTACCTAGATTTCAACCCACAAATACAAACTCAAATTGGAGAATACATCAGTATCAACCAAGTGAAATAACACAACTATCTTGTTTTTTTTTATCACTTTTGCTTTAGGATTAATCATTAATGTTTGATAATAGTAAATGCGTTAATGCACGATTAAGACACGCATGATAGAGATTCTCTCTTTAAAATAAAAAGGGGGCATCATTTGCAAGCATAATAATGTTTAAACTCCAAATCCCTTAAGCTCAAATCTCTCTTAATCGGTCTTTTAACTCATGAACACATGAAAGAAAGAAGCAATATTTCAAATTTGGACATCATTTAAATTCTCCCAGACAGTTTTCTGCTAGGCTATCATACAGAGCAACCTGCAACTCAGCCAAGGAGAGTATGATCTCTCCTCTGAGAAAGTTTTAGTGGCAAACAGATCAAAATTATCATCATTGTTTTTCACTTTGGCAGGAAAAGGGAATCCCAATGCTATCAGCAGCTGACAAGAAGACTGCTTTTTCACTTTGTTTGGCTTGCTTGCTCAGCAAATATTCTCTTCTCTTTGACACATTTGAGCTGCTGCTTTCCTACTGCTTTTTTTGTTCGCTTGGGGTGAAATTTCTGAGATGAATTCCTTGGTCAAACCATGCGTGCCAGCATTTGTCTTGTAAAATTCTGCAGTTGTTTGTGGTAAAATTTGTTTGTGCAGTGTCAAGCTCTGTAAAAGAAGAAAAAAACAAAAGAAAATAATAATTATTATTGCTTTTTTTTAAACCGAGACGTGTAAATTGACTGAATCAATGTTGTTAAACTGATCTGATTTTAAGAATGATGAAGAATTATGAAGTGAGAAGATCTTGTAATGGTTAAAATTCAATATGATAAGGGTTATTCAGACAAATCAATAGAAGCTTTGGATTGAATTGATACATATGGAACGATCATGTTTTAATTTGTGAAAATGTATACAACTAGGGGCTCGGGTGTTATTACTCCAAACAAAAACTATCACACAGTACAGAAGAAACGGTGCGTTTTGATGTTTGTCCTTTCCCCCTCTGTTTGTGACAAACCCTAAATTCAATTGTCTTTCATCAGTGGATTTACCACCCAAAAAGGTATAGAATTTACGTTTCAAATGCTGATATTGTCTACGTATAATCTGTTAATGCTATCTGAACCATCTGGTTTTTCCTGAAATTTAAAGTTTTTGAACAAACGCGTGAAAGCATCTGAGTTTATTTGATTCACTTGGGTTTATTTTAATGCTTTGTAAATCGGATTGCTTTACTTGCTTGTAATTTATATAAGTTGCGTTTGACGAGCGTAAGCAGTAAAGCTTGGGATTTTATTTGATTTACCTCTGTTATTTTGTTTTATTGTAGAACTTGTAAGTTTATTTGATGTATTTGAGTTGCTATTATTTTCATCATAACTGAATTGCAATTGTGAATGCTTTAGCTACTAATGATTGATGCCTTTTGTTTTTGATGAGTGAGTGTCAAGCTTAGGGGTGATCGGCATTTTGGAGAAAATATAGTCATAGACAACCAAATTCTGAATGGGAGATACTGAGAATAGTGCGACTTTGAAGAGAATTGTGTTTGTAACTGTGGGAACAACATGCTTTGATGTTCTGGTGAAAGCAGTGGATACTTACGAAGTTAAACAAGAGTTGTCGAGAAGAGGGTATACCCATCTTCTCATTCAAATGGGTCGAGGAACCTATGTACCCACTAGGGTATTAGGAGATTGATTTCTTTTTTAGTTGTATATTTTTGCTTACAAATGCATTTTAATTACATTTATTAAGGGTTTATGCTGTTACCAGTCTCTTGATGAAGATGGATTGCTGGCTGTGGATTTCTTCACTTTCTCATCAAGCATCGCAGACCATCTAAGATCAGCATCACTTGTAATCAGTCATGCTGGTAAATTCTCAATAGCTCGCTTCTTTTTCCTGTTTTTGCTTTTCCCTTTTTGTCCCTTATATTTCCCTGGAATTTGCTACTTGTTCCTTTATGATGCCACGACACCTTTTGCAAATTCTTGTTGATTGTGTCTAATTGATTCAGCTTTCTATGGAGAAGCACACGATAATTTTCTGAAAACTTTTTACCATCTTTATTTGGTTTTTAAGAGATTTATTTGGTTTCTAAGAGATCTATGTAACATCAGAAAGATTTCTCGGATAATACTCTGTGTTTGTTATGTAATCCTTAAATCTCTTAAAGACAAGATCAAGATTAATCTCTCACCGAAGAGGATTGAAAGAAACAAGAAAACACTGAAAATTGGGTCATAAGAACAATTAATGTGGTTCGACAATGGTGCCTACATCCATGGGAAAACCAGCCACAATGAAGCTCTCATTTAACTGAAAACCAAGTGCAGAGAAATCTCTTGACAGAGAGGATTAGAAAGAACTAAATTTCACTCTCTTCTCAACTAAATTTCACTTTTTTCTGTGGTGAGTATTGGAGAGGTATGACCTGGCTGCCACATTAACATGTTAGTTAAATGTTGTTGGGAGAATTTTGAACCTCTCTCTTAACAGTGAGATTAGTCAGACTTGTTAAGGTGATGTCATTCCCCACCATACATGTTGTTATAAAACAAAAGAACATAAGCAGTGATTGGTGATGTTTGTGAACTAGGCCATTGAACTTTTCCTGTAATTGCTAGTTAAATTACATTACATGAGTTTATCTCTGATGGCTAGACAGTAGAACTGACTCTGAAACTCTTGTGATCCATGGCTGATCACTGTTGATGTTTGAGTTTGAATTATTGATAAATGGAGTCTGTTCTTAAAGCCAAAAAAAATTGACCCTTGTCATTTTCTTCCCTTCTAAACAGGAAACGAGAAAATTTTGTTGATAATAATATGTTGAACATTGGTATGCTTACATAATGAACATTGACTGAGGAAATTCATGCAACTTTTCCCCTTCTTAGTTGTGTGCTTACTGGTAATTTTGATTGAATTCTCTCTAAAATTCATTCAGTTATTAGAACTGAACCCATTATTATATCAGTGTTCTTTAACCATTGTGCGATGACAACATTTCAACTTAAACTTATAACAAGTTGCAGGTAGGAGGCAGATCTTACCAAATAGTAACAGGCCCCCAATTTGTGTATCAGGGACTGCAATTTGCAGCTAAGCAGGCTTAGAGTAACATGCTCTATGGGCTGCTTCCCTACCTCCATCTGATCCCATCCTCTTCATTTTCTTTATCTGCACATTTTTTATTTAGAACAGGTAGCTATTTTTCTGAACTACTGGGCTGAGGTGAGGTAAAGAATAGATCAAAGCTAAATGAGGGACTTGAGTTATGAACTGAATCTTCTGTATTTTGAGGCTTTAATTTCTTAGGCCTAATGTTGTGAGATAATGTTATTGATTCATTTTTATTCAGGTTGTTGATGTGTGGGAAAGAGTGAAAGGTGAACACACAAATACAAGAGGGAAAAACATCCTTAACTGGTTGTGACCATCTTGCAGGGTCAGGGAGCATATTTGAGACTTTGCAACTTGGTAAACCCTTGATAGTGGTGGTGAATGAAGATTTAATGGACAATCATCAGAGTGAGCTAGCAGAAGAACTAGCAGAGCGGAAGCATTTATATTGTGCTTGTCCTCAAACACTTCAGTGGGTTATCGGTGGCATGGATTTGGAGTCCCTTCCACCATACAATCCTGGTGATGCCACGCCAGTTGCCAAGCTTATAAACAGGTTTCTGGGTTACCAGGATGATTAATGAAAGTACTGAATTAATGTTGATTGGAGTAACCTCCCAAGCAGGAGGTACATTATTTTGTACAACATTGAGTTACATGATGAGGCACGCACATTGTTGTAATGAATCTTTAATTCCATGGCAGAATCACAATTTTTGTTCAAGTTTTGAACTCTTTCCACTGATGATCGTATGACTGAATTTTTTTAGATCAATTAAATAGGAAATGTAAAAATTCGGTTAAGTTGGTTGTTTAGGTAGGTGCAGATAACGTGATATTGTTTATCTGGATGACTTGCACATCCGATAAGAGAGATTTTAACACCAAATTGTATACAAGCATATTGTTGCCACCAATTTGGAATTACGGGCCTGCTGGAATTTAATTTGCCAGTGTTTCTACAATTTGTACTAAAATGTAACTGCCACACGACTGGCGTGACTTTCAGATGAGCATTCACTCGATTTTATCTCCAAGACAGAGGAGTGGCTTAGGTGAGAAATAGATAGAGATAAGACACAAATCCCCAACCCACAAGATAATGACATTTTACTGTAAAGTCCATACAATGAGTCTCTCATTTGTTCTACAGGAAGCAAAGGAAAGCAAGTTCATTTATCACAGGGGAGAAAAAGTAGACGCCGAGAGAAAACATGTTAAGGAAGAGGTTAAAAACTACATGCTGAAATTATGGCGGATTGAAGTGAGCATTCTAACTTGAAGTAATTGTCTCTGTGTCTATACTTATTTGGTTGGACATGGTCCTACATATCATGAAAGAAAGGGGTTGTAATCAGGTTTTGAGAGTTCTATATTGACACACCCGCGGATTTTGCGGCCTGAACTACATTATTTTTGTTGTTTTCCCAAGTTTAATAAAGATTAGTCATGAGTTTAGGAAGGGAAGAAATTTGCTTACCTACCTCTTCCAGCTACCAGGACAAGGAAAGTTAAGTTGACAGGGGGGAAAATTTCTGAATCTTATAGTACTCCAAAGTTCTATTGTGTCTTTGTTTCTAAGCAAGTAAATAGAAGTTGATTGCCAAGTTGAGAAGCTAACGACATGAGCTGGTGGTACCTGTTAACATAAACTATTTGCCAAAATGGCTTTGGACTTGAAGGGATTAGGCAGTTCATGTGATGTCTAGTCTTCTTTCATCATAAAAATTCTTCTTTGATCTCAGCAAATAGATTCAATTACCTTACCCATATCATAAAATTTCTAATTTTGATAATTAACATATAAATACTAATTACTAATTGATTCAAGTAGTATTTAAGATCTTGTAAAAAGTTTTGAGATAAGATTATGCTCAAATTAACAAAAAAAGAATCTAAAATAAGTAGTTAGTGTGGGTGACCCGTTTCACAGCTGTGTAATTTGATTGGATAACACTGGAATGGAACAAGCAACTCTCCATGTGTTCTTCAGGCTGAAACTGCAAAATGATTGGTGGGGACTTTCTGAATACGTTCAAATGTCAAATAAAAAATTCCCCGAGTGACAATTATTACACAAAGAGGATGAAACAAAACTTGCATTCTCTGAAAATGTATTATCATTAGGTAATAATTTGGAGCATGAATAAGGGTGAAAAATGGTGCAAAAGCTTCCAAAATTTTCTGCTACAAAGACACAGACCATTCCTTAGATAGATACACAATAATGGACGAATTCAAGTAAACTAAGACACTTCTTTTATTCACGAGAGAGAGAGAGAGAGAGTGACTTGGCCATCCAGATTATGTAAAATTGTGATCTCCTAGGAAGGGAAACTAGCGAATTCTTCCATACTATCATATCATTTCACCTCATCTCACCAAGTTCTTCATCTTTCTTTCATTTCTCTCTCTCACTCTGCCACTGTGTTATTACTCAAATTTTTCTTCAATCATCATTGCTCTCTGTGCCCATGGAAACTAGCAACACTGCAGTTGCACTAGCTTCAAAAAATCATACTTGCGAACACTCCCAACATCACTCATCCAGTTCTCCACCTCATATTCACAACCTCCATGGAATTCTTTCTCTTCATTCCATTATCATAATCGCCGTCTCAATCATCTCAGTCGTCGTGTTATTAGCATTATTTCTACTTCTAATTATGCTTCGACGATTTAAATCCTCGAATGGCGACAGCGGTTTCAAAGATATGAATAGCAGTATCAACAACGGCAGTAGGTTCATCGCTCATGCCACTATAAACTTCACCCACAGTCCAGGTAAAAAACAAAAACAAAAAACTGATTACAAATTTTATTTTTCTTTCTTGGTTTCAAATTTGAGCAAATTCCTCATCTGGGTATGTTCAAAAACACGTTGCAGATGTGAAGGGAGGGTGTCTATACGGAGGTCCTTTAAGAAGTAGCACTAGTGCACCTAAAACTACACATGCTAGAGATAAAGGAATGGTACAAGTTTTCACATACAAGGAATTGGAAATGGCTACGGAGAAATTCAGTGATGGAAATGTGATCGGAAACGGAAGATTTGGAGTTGTGTACAAAGGAGTATTAAGTGATGGAACTGTGGCAGCTATTAAGAAATTTAATATAGAAGGAAAGCAAGGGGAGCGTGGCTTCAGGATGCTGGTGTGTGTGTGACTTCATTTATTATCTTTGTTTCCATTTTGCTTTCTCTCTCCTTTCATTTGTTTCTTTCTCCGTCGTTTTGTTTGTCTCTTCACTAACCTTCTCAATTATAGAATTCATCTAACCTCTGATTCAAACTTGCACATGGATCTACAGATAGTAACAAAAGTTGTATAATGTAGGTTGATTTGTTAAGTCGCCTGCATTCTCCTTACTTGGTGGAGCAACTTGGCTACTGTGCTGACCAAAATCATAGACTTCTAATTTCTGAATTCATGCCAAGTGGTTCTCTTCAACGTCATCTTCACCACCCCAACAATCAATATCAGCCGCTGGGTTGGGGGATTCGATTGAACATAGCCCTTGATTGTGCTAGGGCGCTTGAATTCCTCCACGAGCAGGCAGTGCCATCAGTCATCCACCTTGACTTTAAGTGCTCCAGTGTTTTATTGGATCAAAACTTCAGAGCCAAAGTGACACGTTTTGGATTGGCCAAGATGGTTTCGGACAAGATCAACGGTCAGAGTTCCGCTTGTGTGCTGGAGACCACTGGATATCTTGCTTCAGAGTAAGTGCTTCGTTATTTACGTGCTCGTGTTTGAAGATTTCGGAAAAAAAATAATAATAATAATAAAATAATATTACATAATTAATTATAAAATAATAAAATTGATTATTAATAAATATATTATTTTATTTATTTTATTTTATTAAAAAAATAATTTTATCATACCGTCATCAGTTTCTTCCTGACATTGGAAATAATAACGTTAGGATCACTTAACATTTATATTTTCACCATAATTAACATAAGTTTTTTAATTTTGTCAAACAAGTCCCTATCTAGAATTTCATATAGCAGATTATGTGATTTAATACGGGAGGGTATTCAAAAATATAGCTGTTATCTTTTTAAAATTGAAATTAATTATAACACTCACGAATGGTAACCAATTTAAGTGAACAGAAAGCAAACTGTTTCAGTTTCATGATTTCTAATTTTCATGAATTTTGGTAATGCGACGTAGGTTTGCTTCAACAGGGAAGCTTGCCACAAAATCAGATGTTTACAGTTATGGTGTGGTTCTTCTGGAGCTTTTAACTGGTCGTGTACCAGTCGACACGAGTCGGCCTCCCGGAGAACATGTTCTTGTCTCGTGGGTCAGTAATTTAGCTGCCATGAAAGTTAAAACAAGATTTTGAAGTGTTCATAAGTTTGTGCAAAATAACTTTTCAGGCTCTTCCAAGATTAACTAACAGAGAAAAAGTTGTGGAAATGGTTGATCCATCACTTCAGGGCAAGTATTCAAAGAAGGATTTGATTCAGGTCAGCTTGATTTTCGTTTTGTTTTCGCCATTTTTGTTGCCAGAAATTAAAAGCCCAACTGAGAAACTGCTACTGGTGGTTGTACAAAATGATTGTACAGGTTGCTGCCATTGCTGCCATGTGCGTGCAATCAGAAGCAGATTATCGACCACTAATGACAGATGTTGTGCAATCACTGATTCCTATTGTAAAGAACAATGCTTCAGGAATTTGCTTTGGTTCCTCCAGGTTTCAGCATCAAACACCAAGTCCCAGGCACTAGTACTCTTTGGCATATGCAAATTATTGGGCACTGTTACACGGAGGAAACGATCCCACCCTAAGAATAAAAATGACTGGCCCCTGGATTCAATTTTTTTTTCTTTTCCTTCAGTTGAATAATGCAATTTCTTGTAAATCATGATTACTTGCTTTTGTCAAGAACAAAAGTTTTGTTCCTGACTTGATTCATTTCATGTTGGTAACTAAAGCATATGCCAGTACAAGCATTTACCTTGAAATGGAATTAACACAGAACACAAAAATGGTAGTTTCATATTCCGACACCCATATTCTCACTCCATGTTTCAATCAATCAAATTTCTGGCTTATGTCTGGATCTCTCCGGATTTCTATAACTAGTACTGCCAACCCATGTAAAGGAGCCGCAGTAAATTTTTTCTGATGGGTCAGCATCTGCATGATGTAAGAGCATGGTGCCAGTCCGTGGCTATCTGGCACTCAATTCTCAGAATCAAATCTTCTTGACGATGAGCAAGAAAACAAAGTGACAACTGTCATTTCTCTAGTCGTCACTCTCTTGTTGGCTCAAATTTTGAAGCAAGGAATCTCCAGACAATAATTTTGTCATTAACAAGCACTCGCATGTTTCTTATTCTGTCAATTGTTGCAGAGAGAATAACTTTTTTCCCAGGCAGTATATAATGACCCAAGGAAATGCTGCATGGAGGAATTGAAAGGAGCATGCTGGTCCAAAATCTGAAAGAAAAGAAAAAGTAAAATTGTTAAATTAACAAGAACAAGGAGTAAAATCCCAGATTTAACTGTATAGAACAATAAAGGATAGTTTTGACGTGAATAGACTTTTGGAGGATGAAAGTTTGACCACAAGTATCAAAACATGAGTTTATAACATCAAATGCATGAACTGTAATAACGACTGTGTAGTTGTATACGAATTCTAACATAAAATACAAACTTGTGATGTAAGAAATTGTATGGTCGTAAGAATAAGAGAGGTCTTGGAGGTGCAGCAAAGTTCAATGTTGTAGCCGGCCATCACTTTCATTTTTACTCTGGATAAGGGCAGAATCACACATTGTAGAATAACTTGCGATTTTTACGTCATGGCAAATTATAATTGCAGAATGTGCGTCATTCTTTCAAACGTTTGTATAAATTGAAAACCTCCATCCAAGAAAAGCCATTTATGTTTATAGCCACTTGGATGTTTTTCCCAAGCTTTACAGTTATGTAGCCATGGCCGGCTCACCTCAAGCCATCAAATTACGCGGAAGAGAAAACAAATATTTCGAGGCCTGAAATAACCAAAGTAATTCACTGAGGCAAAAACAAATTACAGAAACTCTAAACCATCTCCAGCGGGAGTTTTGCAGCTCCATATGAATCGATGATATTGTAACAGTTAAAATCACAAAATAAAAAAATTATTCTACATCCAAGCAATCTATATATATACATATATATAATACATATAAGTAACTGTTGACATGCAGAATCTCTAAACCCTACAAAATCTTGCTAGTGCATAAAATTTGGTTGCCTTTTTTCCATCTTCAATGTTATCTGAATCAGGGAGGAGGCTATAAGGAGCCCCCAGCAGATATGCATGGCCAACGAGTGTGTGGCTCTGCCACCATTTGTTTCCTTTCCTTGTATGCGTGATAAATTCTCGGGCATTTCCACTTTATCAGTGGATCACTTTTTGCCGGTTATTGTGTAGTTTGGGGAGAAAACAAACAATCAACTAGCTGTCACGTTGCAGGAATTTTTATTTTCAGTGCCTGATTTGGCTGCACTTGTTTCCCCTCCCTGTGATGAACTTTTGTCTTTCTTCCCAATTTTATCAGCATACTTAGCAAAAGCAGCAGATAGGGCTGATTTGACGGACAATTCAGGTTCCTTCTCCCTACGTTTGTTTGCATCTTCTGCGTCTTTCTCCACTTCTGGTACAGAGGAAGGTTCAACATCTTCATGGACAGGAGTTCCTGGAACATGAGAGTGACTGGAAACGACACGCTTGAATGGTTCATGAAAAGTGTCATACAACCGTTTAACCTGATCCATTAATTAAATGACGTGGTAGGTTAATAATATTTGAAAGTTTAAATAAAGGCACCAAAAAGAGCCACAATGTTGTACGCAATCACCCAAATGATAGCACATAGAATTGTTGAACACAACAAAAATATGAAATTCCATCAAATGACGTGTCTCACTTTGTAAAAAGAAATGGAATACCTTGCGTTCTCCTATGCCAGGGCAACGGGCTAGATCTTCCATGGATGCATCCATGATATGTGAAAGAGACTGCAAAAGCACGAAAATCAGTTTCAGAGGAATATATACTTTCAAATAAAACCACCCAGCACACATCCATGCAAATTAAGAAGGCAAGCATACCCCAAAGGTGGAACCTAGGGTGCCCACATCAGTCTTGTTCACACGTCGAACAGCTGTGAGCACATGGGTTAGCTGCATCAAAACATTCTCAGATTAATATCACTTCAAAAGTCTGGGAACTTAATAACAAAATGTAGCTGACTATTATTGAAGACCCAACATTGGCCAGTGCAACAAACGTAATTTACAAAGTGATATGAAACCTCAAGAAAGCAGATACCCGTGACATATAGTCAGTATCCATTTGGCCTTGGATAAGGTCTGCTGGCTTGTTTTCATAGATTTTTATAGTCTCCAAGTAGCGACCACATTCCTCCAAGCTATAACCAGATAATATAAAATAATTTAGTTAAAAGAAAACCATATTCAGGTTGCTCAACACAAATAAATAAGTTTCTCATGTTTTTTATAATAGTAGATTTAAATTGCAAAAATACTCCAACTACCTAAAATAAGCAATCAATGTCAAGTCCCCAAGTGCAAAGAAAATAAGTAGGTTTCTGCAGCCTATTATAGAACAGAAGATTTGGAAAATAAATTCACATTTTGACAGGATCAACATCATAGAAAAGATTTAAAAACAAACAATAAAAGGACTCTAGTACTCTAACCAAAAAAAATGAATAAAAAAATGTAGTTTACCTCCAAGCACATAACAGGGTACAATCATGAAGCAGTGCCGTTTTAGTAACTTCGAGTAAAGGCTTGACTACATCCTCCTGAAACAAATAAGAAAAATGTGCAATACATCCTTTGTTTTATAATATTGAAAAGAAAATTAAATAAATAAACAAATGACAGAACTTTGATTATTTGCAAGGATACCAAATTCCATTTAAAATCATAAATCCAACTAAATGCTTGAGAAGACATGAAAAGATTGTTATAAGAAGGGATGCTTACCACATCAACATGGCACAGAACAACGCGAACCTTAAAGTTTTTTTGTAATTCCCTTATACGGTAATATAGGTAATCTGGATGCAACAGATGATACCGAAGACTGCATCAAACAATCAATTTAGTGAAGTCTGATCCCCATAGGAGCAAATCTCAACATGTATCCAATACAAAGATGAACAAGTTATTCAACACAAAGGCCTTGCCTAACAAATTCATGCCAAAGAAATGATTTTTATGCATTGCCCTAGTAATTGCTTGTTGAATTATGTCCAAAGTACATATATTATTCTTTATTTGGTTCCAATAAAAAGGAAAAAGTGAATAGAGATGATGAATATAATAACAATATAACCAGAGAGATTTAGTCATCAGCCGTGTTGACTGAAATAAAATCCATTTTACATGCATGATCAAAATTTTTGCAAACCAAGGTGCAAACTTGACCATACAAGTACAAAATTGGAGTTTTCATCATTGAGTCATCTTTAGACGGACTGTTACAACACTGTAAAATTGTAATTTAATACCTAAATACACCTAGAATTTAACTGTTTCGCAATTGGAAACAGACCAATTGCAAAGATAGTTTTTTGAACATTTGGATACGAAACATATGGCATTGAGAATTTCACATCCCATGCAGAATGACCAATATGACATAATGTTTTGAAGTTCAAACCTTAGATAAAGTGCGCATGAGTTCTGCCCGAGCAAGTAGTCACAAACAATATCCGCAAAAGCCCATCTCACATTTCTTATATGTTTGAGCAATGGATTTCCCTTCTGCACAAGGAGAAAACAAGTTTCATACCCATGCTATTTATGCAACTGAAGGCATCTACTTGTTACAAATTGGGGGAGTTCATTGAAACAAAAACATAACTCCTAAGAAGTTTATGGTTTGACAGAACTAGTAAAATAAATGAGAATGCAGCATAGATCCAAGATTTCAAACTTTAGACAGAAGTTATAGGCATTCTGTAATGTAGATAAACAGATCCCAACTTGTCTACAAAGTAATCTTTGCAGACAAGGCTGGCTCTGAACTCCAATAAACGCCTCCAACTCACAGAAAATTTCATTAAACAAATAGTCACTATGCTAAATCCGCACTCAATTTTTTAGCTAGCTTTTCTATCAAAAAGTTCGATAAACACAACGAAACGCAGCAAAATTAAATGCTCTCATACAGAAAATGAGAAATAAATAAACAACCTCACCTGTCTGTGACTAACAAGAATTGCATTACGACTCTGATTAGACTGTGACGAAGAAGTTGAAGCATTCCCCAGATTCCGCTCACCAGCTTGACTATACAAACAATTTACATCAACAACCAAAAAGAAAAAAGTAATTTAAAAGGAAAAGAGACGAAACCTCGAAGTGGGATTCTCAGCAGTGATTGGCTTAACAGGAGGAGGGTTGTAAAACTCAGAGGATTTGATAAAGGCGAAAGCTTGGGAGAAAGACTGTGACGGGGTGAAGAGGCTTTGTGGTTGGGTCGCCGTTGAATTTACTTGTGCGCTCGCTATTACTTCTTGGAATGATGGTACTGTAATTAACGTTTTTTTCTTGTTCTGAGACGGCGGCGGCTGTTCTCTGTTTTGATCTTCGTCTTCCATCAAGTTTACGTCTTTTTGTCCTTCAATTCTTTGATTAGCTATGTGGTGGCTTGGGTGGGCAAGGGGGAATTATTGATTCCTCGCTCATCGAGCTAGCGAATGATTTGTAGCGTAGCGATGAGGACGACATGCCGTTCAATTTTATGATACAGAGAAACCGCCTCGTCGTTCTCTTTTGTGTTTGGTTATAACAAGGACACATAATATTATAAAATTAGTAAAACATGCAATTTAAGTGTTTCTATTATTAAACAAAGAATTAAAATGAGTGGAAGATGTTTAATTGTACCAAAAATGTAGTAATTATTACTTAGTACACCCTCAAACGGGGGGATTATGGTAGAGATACTGATTGCAAAAATATGGCCATTGGTGCAAATCTTTGTTTGTATTTGTATGGGGGGATTAAGCAATCCACCATTGGCCCCAAGACTACAGAAGTCTTGAGTTGGGCGCATTTGCCCGTACAAAGTCAAACATAGCTGAGCTTTGCCACGACTTCACTGGGCGTGCTTTCGTGGAAGTTAAAAAGGCATAAGCAAAATATTCAAACATGAGGTGTTCTATTTGAAGAAGGAAAGAAGGTGGGGGTGGGGTAGTCAAACACAGACCAATTCCAGTTAATTAATTGTTCCATTCACAATCAAAAATAAACTGTTGCATTAGCCATTGGATCGTTTCTATGAAATGTCAAATAATTATGAACAAGTCAAGATCCTACATCATCGTAAGATTCCATTTCTTCCGTGCATTCATACCATTACCACTACGTGTATGTATGTATACTTTAATGACAATTTACAACAATGGTAATGTATTTTAGTTAACTTCAAAGGAAGGACGGAAGGCCAATTCAAAGTCAAGTAAAACTGCCTGCCTGCAATTCCGTTTCCTTTAAAGGTTTACTCTTGTGTAATTCCTTTGATGGTTCGTGGAGTAGTCAAAAGATTTTAATTCCTAGTCCGATTTCACTTGTGCTAATTATTTATCATTAATTTATTTTTAAAATAAAATTATAAATAAAAAATAAATAATTTAATATGAACATTTTACAAACCAATACAAAATCGTGTAAATACAAGTAATTGTTATTTAAAAAAAAAGAAATTAAAATTGGTCGTTCGTTAAACCGGCGGACGACTCGATGAGGCTCCAGATTGAATCAATCGATTTGATTGAACCGGAGTTTCAGTAGTATCGGCGGCTGCCACTCTTGGTGATTTCAAAGATGATGCTCTCGAAAAAAATGGTGGTGCCATATTAAATACCCACCGCTCCGACTTAAATGACCCGAACCGGTCAAGCCATTTATTATTTCTCCCTCTGCTACTGCCTTCACCTCCGCCGCCGGTGCGATAACCCCTCCTTGAACTACTTTCCCTGGGCAACACTAGTAAACTATTAGACCGATTCAGTTCCCGGTTCATTATTTGTTTCCTCACATCAGCGGGCAGTCTTAGAGTGAACCGCTCGGTGTTTTCTCCCGGTTGAACCAACGAATGTCCGGTCGAGTGTGACCGCGGAAACTTACGTTGACGGCTAGATCTCGAGCGACGTGTACGGTTCCTATTCAGCATTTGATTAGGTACGTTGACGTTGATGACTTGAGGGCCACCTGCTGGTTGCGTTTCTTCGTTTCTGCCGACATCTTGCCGCGGTTCTGATTCTGCAACTTCGTTTTGGGCCTCGAGGTCCAAGTTGGCGTCCGGCACACCGAGTTGTGGGTGGTGGTTCGACTCACCGGGTAGAGGAACCAAATTTGCGCGACAAACGGGACACGTTGTATGCGATTCAAGCCAGGCATCGATGCACTCAGGATGAAAGACATGATCGCATTTAGGTATTAAACGCAGCGTTTCGTTGTCTTCAAATTCGTTCAAGCACACAGCACACTCGAGCGCCCCTTTGCCAATCTTCAGTTGCTTAACTTCGGAGTAAACAAAAGTTGGAAACGTTTCGATCATTTCGTGGTCCAGCCCACGCGCGACGGCGCGCCTGGAGCGCTGCCCTCCGGTGGTGGGCCGCACGCTCGCTGCAGTGGAGTCGGTGCAGTGGCGGATGTAGATGGAGAAAAATCCCATAAAGAAAAGCGCAGAGATTAGGACGACAATTATTATTGCCAAGGAAGGACTAAACCGCATGTTTGTGTAGAGGTCCCGTTCCTGCGAGTCGGGGGTGGGGGGCTGCGCAGAGGAGAAGGGAAGCAAGAGGAGAAAGAAAAGAGGAGCCATTCCATGCTTCAAAGAGTTGAGTGGGAATTGTGAAGGGCTAATCTGATGAGAGTTGTCCATGTTTTGATTGCTTCGGTAATTGCAGGGGATGGCATGAGCCAGGGGAGAAGAAGAAAGATGCGAGTACGAACTAAAAGAGGAAGAGGAGGAGGAAGAATATAAATGAGAGCGTTCGTGTTGGAACAAGAGAAAGACAGCGTGTGTGGGGTCTACTTAGAAGTAGTTTACCAGTTACTACATTAAACTAGTTCAATTTATAAACTACAATTCACTTGTAATAAATTTATTTATTTTATGAGAATAGTGACTTGTATATTTCTAAATTTATTACAAATGAAATAAATAAAAAATCTTGAAATATTAACGAGAATTTATTTAATAATAACAATAAAATTCGGTCAAATTTATTATTTAATAGTCATAGGAAAATCGAATATCATAAAGATAAAGACGATAGTGGGGTCCATAAAAGAAGGTTCTGTATGAGGCGAGGGGTGACGTACGGAGGAGAATGGTCAGACAAGGTGTGCCACGTGGAAGGGCGGAAGTTTCCCGGGATGAAGTGAAAGGCCCTTGCAGCTATTATAAATTTAGGAAGAGTGGAGATAGAATCAACCTACTACCGTCACGTTAATATTATTAATATAATAAAATTATTTAATTAATTAAATAAAAATATATTTAATAATAATAATAATAATAATAAATTTCCCGATGATGTCTGATAAGACCACTCTGCTCTCTCACAATCTTACGCGGGGTTTACTGGTCACTTTATGTCTATTTTGGCCCTCCACGCGTTTAACTCGTTGCAATAAATTATAAATATTAAAATTGGGTACACAATTTTATACACTTAATTGAGTATTATTATACGTATTTTTGTGTGTATATATATATTATATATATATATATAATATGGCTCGTAAATAAATAAAAAATTACCAATATTATGAATATAGTGAGTGTATTAATAAATAATTTATTTTTTAATTATGACCGAAAGATGAGATGTTAATCAAATTAATTTATTAAAAAAAATAATTAAACTGGATGGATACGTGTAATTAACTTTGGTTAGGAAAAGAATAATGTAGAAGGTCCACCAAGGACTCTCGTGTTGAAGGCCGAAAGCCTGCGTGAATTGATTGCACTTATTCTTTGAGTCAATGTTGGACTTCATTCCTCGGTCAAGACCACAGCGCCGCCCGGCAGCCATAATCAGACGGTTGTGATTAAATTTACGCAGATCATAATATCATCTAGAAGAGTTAAGATTCTAGTAATCAATTCGCACAAGTGAAATAGGAGAGGGGGGTGGGGACCTAACAAATTGAATTGTATAAATTGGAATATTTAGGCAGCAAGTTTGATTTTAGTTTGGATTAAAATGATTTAAATTAATAGTAAAAAATAAAAAAAATAATAAATTGATTCAATTTAAATTTATAATTTTGGTTAATTATCATAATTGGCAATTATTGATGATGGATAGTTTGACTATTTTGATAGTCAAACAGTCAACAACTTCTAGATAAGTTGACTTTTTGAAATTATTTATTATCATTATTATGTCTAGAAAACGAGTTTTGAATTCTTCAATCCGCTACTTACTTGCCAACCCACAAAACAATACAAACAAACAATGACAAGGAAAATGGGTGAAGAAGATCAAGAGATTCTGATTGGGCTTATATTTGGCCCAAAACACTTTGTTGGGCTGATGGGCCTTACACAGTTGAAATGAAATAAGAATGCATGTGATTTAATTTCCTTTTAATAATCTCTCCGTGAGTGATTATATAATAATTTATTTATTTTATAATTAATAAAGAAATTATAGGTACCAAAAATAGTTAAGCATAGATTAAAAAAATATATATATATATATATATATATCCGAGATTATATGTTTAATTACTAAGAGAGTGTAAACAAACAAAGGAAGGGGAAGGGGAAGGGGAATGAGATTAAAAAGGGTTAAAAGCAGTAATCATTTTGTTAGCAAATGTCAATATCAACATCAAGTTAGGGTTCCCATTTTATAAAATGGACATGGGTGTCTTTCTTTGTATAGGCCATTCTCTTTCTCTTTCTCTTTCTCTCTAGGCCTATATACTATTACTAATTAAAATTGCCAATGTTGTTTGGAAGTTTGCTTAGGTTCAAAGAAACCATAATGACCGTCATAATCATCCATCATCATGAATTATTGTTTGTATTTAATGGCAATTATCTATGTCCCCTTTTCACCCTAATTGCCCAAGCATTATTACAAAAAACCCCGTTGTTAGATTTTGTCTTGCACCAATCCAATCCAATGCTCATATCATATTTGTTTAAAACTAGTCAATGAGTTAAGGTGCAAACACCAGCTGTCAAATCAGTATTCTTATCCCAATTCCATTAGTAATGACTCCATTCCATCGATGTAAATGCCAAAATATAATAATTGTAATTTTATGGCTGTTTTATATAATAATAATAATAATAAAAGAATTAATTTGCCAAGCAAGCAGAGTTGGGGGGCCCCATGTGATGTGATTATGTGGGGCATGCAAAGTTTTCGAGTACCATCACTAACCGTTTGATTCTTTTTTTGATGCCATCATTTTGGGTTGCAACCTTCATAAAACGTCAATTTGTGGTACATCTCTCTATCCCGCTGCCAAGCAAGGAAGAACTGGTGCATGTGTTTTGAAACCACTCTATTTTAAGAAAGGTGGTTTTCAAGCTGCGCCGTTGTTTCCCAGCAATACATACTTTTGCTATCATATTCATGCAACCCTATGCTATGCTTAGCTAATCTGTTGGCATCGCTCGCTCTCACTCCATGCCTCCCATGCATGCATCCATGCATATGCGTATGTCTGATTACAACATCTTGATCCCATAAGTTTATTTTTATAATTTTCACAAATAAGAGAGTTGTTTTACTATTTTTAACAAATAGGTCCCATCTCCTAATTGAATAGTCGAAATACCCTTTCACTTTGAGTTAGATATTTATGATATTTTGATGGTTCAAATTTAATATTACAATGGCATTTTCCGCTGCTTCGATGTACGTCAAGCATATACCTACTATTTGTTATGAATGAAAAACTATGCCATCAACTGTAAAATAATAAGAGTACAAGGGCTTGTATGTTATTAACCACTGTAAAAGTGTGATGATGAGATTTCTTCCACGTGTACGGTCAAGAAGGAATGGGTATGTTTGAGGTGCTTTTCCAAATGCATGATGACAAAAAATTCTTTATGTCAAATCAAACCTAGTTGGGTAATAGGACTAGATGTTAATTATCTGAAAAAGATTCTCATGTTTTCCCAACAGGGACGAGCAGCCAGACCGATCCGGTTCATTTTTTACATGCATGCTAAGACATTATGTTTGTCGCTTCATGTTTGGGATGGGTCGCCTGGGGCCTGTGCTATGACTGTGAGGAGAAATATGCATGACAGTATCATCATAAACAGACATGTACATACATCATCAATGAGTTAAAAGAAATGAAGGATTCTTTTCATGCTTCAATATCTTCTTCTCGTATATGCCATTCTTTTCATTCTATTAGTTTTGTTAAACTGATGGATTAACCAAGTCTACCCACCAACTCTTGTGTTTTAGTGTGTTTTGATCTTATTAATCACGAGTCTCACCAAGAAATATATATATATATATATATATATATATATATATATATATATATAATACAGATAGACTACAGCAGCCAAAACCTATATTGACCATCCATGGATAATTATTATGCCTTTGAAAGTATAAAACTAATTAATAAATATTCTCTACTCGCTCCTGAGATTCCAATAGAAACCTTGAGAAGAATTTGATTGGAGAGAGCCAATAAACTTCCATGTGATAGTGATAATGGCAATGAAGAATCAAAAGGTATAATTTCTGTGGGGTAGGTAGGGTTTGGATCCTTTCGTGTTTTCATTTCTGTAGATTAGATTTGAATCAGCTTTTAGACGACAATGATTTTGCCCGTTTGTTAGGTTAAATCTGGAATAGAAGAGTGTGTCTGTTTGCCTTTTGCAATTTATCTTTTCATTTTCATTGTTGAATTTGCTTCTTAATGTAGAGACGTATCCAGGTCCGGTTCAATGGAACTTGCACATACAAACTATTTGTCAAAATGTGATTTTGCTTTCTGGTCTAAAACAAGCAACTCAGAATAAGACCCTTTCCTTTATTTTCTCTTTCTTTAATTGGATTGAGGGAAAAGGGAATATATATTGAGATTTTCAGACCCCACAGCCATGGTGGTTTCACATGTTGAAAGGAATTAAAAGCAATGAGTCTTTATCACTGTCTATTTTCGATACCCTTTTGTTTTTTCACATGAAGTAAGGATAAAGCAATATTGATTTTTCTCCTTTTTTCTCTTTACTTGATATATAGTTTGCTGCTGCAGGACAGCTGGGGCATGCATGCATGGTTGGGATCATAATCATTGTTTCAAGAAATCATGTGCTAAAATTTTCCTAGGAACCACTGAAACATTAATGCACGCATTGAAAATTTGGAAGATGTATCACACAGAGGGAGAAAAGAGTGAGCAAATTCATCATCATCATGGGTAGCTCGCAGCAGCCTAATTGTTGTCTTTAACTCTGTGGAAAATGTAATGACCTCAAGAGCTCGGTTTGATGGAATTTTCATGCTGAAATTGACTTTTAAGTACAAGGTTAGTATTAAAGGTCACATATATACAGATACATTTTTTTTTGTGGTTAAATTTAATTTGTTCTTTTGTGAGGTATCAAGGACATTACTTTGACTACAAATACGATATGAAAACTCCATGCATTGGGCAGAAACATTGTATCTGAAAAACATAGTATTAGAGTAGAGTCATTTCATGAACACTCCATTTTAGAGAATTTTGAATAGAAAGAAAACATTTTTTTTTAAATTTGGTTTGTAATTAACTTCAAATTTTCAGCATTCTTGATAGAGAGGTATGTATGAAGTTATGTTGGAAATAGAAGAAGTCTAGGTGGAACATAAAGCAAGTATTTGGATTATACAAGCTTTTATCATTTGATAAAATATTTTTTCCGAGAAAAAAAAATTTATGTATATTCTTTGTGACTATTTCCTTTAGACTGTGTTGTTGTTATTATTATTATTATTTTTAGATAATACTAACTCTTGATTTACACGTGAGATTAATATATTTTTACTTAATTTAAAAATATATTTAATAATATTTACTAATTATTTTTTTAACTTATATTAGATAATTAGCAATTGTATCCTACAACATTCGCCGTGAATTAAAAGTCGCAATATTTCAATATATCAAAGAAAGATATATCATCGTAAATTATTGACGTCAATGTTGCATAAATTTTGAACTATTGATCTCGTATAATTTAATAATATGAAAGATTAACGAATTGAAAATAATATAAGTTATATTCTAATTTTTAAATAATAATAATAAATATAAATAAATAGTAACGAATAAAAATTTTGTAATCTAATTTAATTAAAATATTCTCACCCGCTTACCCACGTAAGCACGTATGCACACTGTATATATCATTCTTTTTGCTGTTAATTTTACTATTTTCCTTACCTTATTTGAAATATAATTATTGATAATTAATGGCTTCCATCACCCTTTTTCTTTTGAGGGCCACCTTGGAGTTGGAAGTAAAACTATGCACGGGGTTATCATTAATTTCTTACTAATTAAAAGTTAATCATTCCCTCTATGGGATAGATTTAATCATGAAACTTTTAGAGTAATTACTCAATTGATTAATTAATAAAAAGAGGGAGTAATTGCCATGGGCATGGGTTAAACATCCTTTTTCTTTTCTTTTCTTCTTTTATCTTTTTTAAAAAATTATTTAATTCGGGTTGGACTGATCGATCGAGATGTTATTAGGTAAAACTCTATCCAGTTCAAGTACCCTACATCCTATAAATTTGGAACAAACCATATTCTTGCTAGGCTTTGGTGCAGTTGATTACTGATTAAGTTCTTAATTACTTGTTGGGTAAGAAGGTCAGTATAGCGCTGGTATGGAGAGCTACTGAGCTGTTACACATATCTAATAATCTTAAAAGGGCCATCACTGTGAAAGTTGAATCGAAGAAGGGACAAATAACATAGACAATATCAAGAGTTGATTACTGGTTTGTGTTTCCACCTTCGTCGGCAACAACAAAATCTGAATCCTTGAAATTATTTTTGTTTTCATCCATACGCTGACAAAGTTTCTGGTATTAATTTCCATCTATCACCATAAGATCATCCGACCAAATCTTTTACGTACACATTCATTTCTCCAACTCCTAGCTATCCTTATTAATGTGTCGCCGACTCCCTCAGAAATCCGGCATGCACTGAATTTGAAATGACACAAGCCAAAGAGATGATGAAAATTTGTAGAAAGAAACCAATTAAATTAAGAGTCAAATTACGTATCACATCACTTAATTAAAGACAATCCTCAAAAATTATTATCTATGCACCTAGAATTTCATGCCTTATTAATTAATAAAATCATATGGAGTTATGGCAGGTAGTAAAATATCACATCTCTTGGTTATATGGAAACTTGATTGGTCACATATCTAGACTTCCATCCCTTCCCTCATTAAAACCACAATACATTATTGTGATGGATGCAATAGGGCGAGACTTCAAAGCATTGCATTGTCTAGTTAGAGAGAAGATAATTGTTTAATTAATACACATGAATTTATCATCTTTGATTAATAATAACGCGTTTTTGACAAATTTTGAAGATATTTTTTAAATAAAATTTTAACTTTTAAGATACGCATATCATTTACGCTGTAACTACTTTTGATTAATAATAACGCGTTTTTGACAAATTTTGAAGATATTTTTTAAATAAAATTTCAACTTTTAAGATATGCATATCATTTACGCTGTAACTACTTTTAGACGACTTTTTTTTTATAAAATTTAAAAAAATTGTTATTTGTAACTAATAATTTTGTGCTTTGACTCATAAAAAATAAGGAAGATGGGGTTGATATGGTTAGAAACTACATTAGTATTTCTAGGACGACAACTAAGGATGTATGCATTTTTCATTTGTAGGGTCATTTTTGAAAGTTGCCAAAATACTAAACCGGCCTAATGCTCCCTAATGGAATAACTCTAACCCTATTTATCACATTTTAATAATTTGATTAAAATTTACCTAATCAATAATTAGAATCCTGGATGCATATCATTCATCTCGTATAGACATGAGCAGCCATATTTATCTCAGCCATTTTCGTTTAAATTTCTTTACTTTTGGACATTATATGCGATAGGTTCTAATATAATTTTGTTCTTATTGGTTCGAATAGAGGTTAAGTAGCCGTCTAGAGCTACTTTTGAGGGATTGATAGGACAAATTTCTTCTTTGGTCCAGAAGAAAACAAATGCTAAATTAACAGTGACAATACAATAATAATTGGATTCCTTCAATGCATTAATAAAAATGGGGTCATTCTTTGTTTAAAGCTAAGCATAATAACCACAAAAAAGGCAAAAGGGTGTGTAACCTTGCAGCACATTGATTAAATTAAACCAATGAATCTAAAGTGTGTAGCTAATGAATAATTAATTAATTGCCCAGTTATTCAATCAGAATAAAGTTTTTTGTTTTTTTTAAAAAAAAGAAATCTAGAACAAAGTAAAAGTTTTTTTTTATTTTTAAGAAAAAAAAAGAAATTGAGGGGAGGTTGAGAATTTGAAATAGATTCGCACACTTGCTTAATGAGCATGTAATTGTCATCGTATCTGTTAAACAACAATATGTTTGATACATTCAAACTAGAGCCAGTTGGGTCTAATCTTTGTTTAATGGATGTAGATGGGTTGGTGAAAAATGGAGGAAAAACCAGAACAAAGGAACCTAATTTTATAGATTTTAAATTCAGAGTAACATGAAAGTTATTAAATTTTTAATTGCATTTAGTGGATTAGATTGTTTCATCACCAACAAGGAGTTGAGCTGGCAATGTATACGGCTTGGGTTCACATGGAATTGCTGCTGTTGGAAGTGCTGCCAAGTAAAGCTACGTAACTTTGTAAGAATCTGTGCTCTGCTTTGCTTTGTCAGCCTTTCTTACTCATTTCAGTGTATTGTCGTACGACCCACCGTATTATTACCGAATGTAATCCCCTCCCCTCTATTCTTCCTTTTTTATGTTTGATCCTCGACTTCCTTTCATCTCTGTGCACTGTATGCCATTACTACTCCTTTACTTCAATGCTAAAATATAAATCAAACAAATAATCGAGTGTGTATTTGGACAAGTTAAACCAGTTTTCACAAGACACTTGCGGTGATATATATATTTTTTTCTCAGCATATAATTGGGTTACTGCTTGATTAATCTGCACATGTAATCCATTATTTCTGTCTCATTGTCCACTAATTAAGTAAAATATTTTGTTGGTTTTCTTAATTCTCAATCAACATTTTCACTCAATGATATGATAGGTGTGGCTCAAGCGTGTAAAGGAGACTGCTTTACCATTCGATCATGTAGTAAACTCTCTGCTAAAACAGAAAAGAAAACCAAATATGTCTTCCCAATATAATTATAAACAACTTCTCTGTCCTTTGAGGAAACTCCCAAACTGTTTCACGTGCAACATAAGCTGTAGATTTTGTTTTCATGAAGAAAGGCCTTTAAAAAGGCTCGTTTCTCCCTTTCAGAAACAAACCATACTCCCTTTTTGAGCCCTCCCATGCTCCTCTTCTCCATAATCTATATGGGGCTGTTTGCTTTCAAATAAAAATAGATAAAAATACAATAAATAAAGAGTTCAAACACTTTTAGTTGAAGAAGGAGAAAGATAGTGAGAGAGAAAAATGGCACTGGAGGCTGTTGTTTACCAGCAAGATTTCTTGGTTTACAACGGCGGCAAAGATCTTTGTAACTTGTTAGGAGGTAACTGGGGCTTTCTCGAAGACAGCCTAGAGAGAGAAGATGAGAAATTAGGCTGCTCTTTTGATGATAGCTTTCTCGACAACCCAACAGAAAGTTTTCTTTATGCAGATTATTGGAATAACAATTCCTCGTCTGCTTCGCCTCCTTCAATGGTTCCAAATTTCAACGAGTTCAATTATCCACACAACAATTCTCCCACGGACAATTTTGCCTGCAACAACGGCAGCTCAACAGTTCTCGACGATGCTCTTCCTCAGATCGATTCATCCACTAGCTGCATGCCAACTCGTCCGAAGAGACGTCGAGCCAGAAGTAGAAAAAACAAAGAAGAGATTGAGAATCAAAGAATGACTCACATTGCTGTGGAGCGAAATCGAAGAAAACAAATGAATGAATACCTCTCCGTTCTTCGATCTCTCATGCCAGACTCTTATGTTCAACGGGTATGTACATCTTCTCTTTCGTCTCCACATTTGTACTTGTATGGGTCAACTAATTTCATTAATTAAGATGTCCTTAATTTTTTTTTCTTTTTGATCAGGGCGATCAAGCTTCGATTATCGGAGGCGCCATTAACTTTGTCAAGGAGCTGGAGCACCGCCTGCAATCACTTGGCGCTCAGAAGGAAGTCAAGGAAAAGTCTGAAAGTGGCTTGGAATGCTCAACATTCGCGGAATTTTTCACATTTCCACAGTACTCCACGATTTCTACTTACTCTCGCTCTGATACTGACTCAGTAGCAAACATGTGTGAAAAAGCAGTGACACAGGAGACTCAGTCTTCCATAGCAGATGTTGAAGTGAATCTGGTGGAAACCCACGCTAATCTCAAAATAAGATCGAAACGGCGGCCGAAGCAGCTCCTGAAACTGGTTTCTGGGCTGCACAGCATGCGCCTTACAATCTTGCACCTCAACGTTACCACAGCTGATGAAATTGTATTCTATTCTCTCAGTGTGAAGGTAATTAACTAGCTATAACTAGAGCTTAAATTTATTATTTTTTTCAAATATATAGAATTTTAATAGTTATGTATGTTGTCTGTAATGCCAGGTAGAAGATGACTGTAAACTGACTTCAGGGGATGACATTGCCACAGCTGTTTATCAGTTGATGGATAGGATTCAAGAAGATGCTTGTTGAATTGAATCAATAATTTACCCACTGTAATTGGCTCTATATCTTTTTTAATCTTCATGAACCATACATGTGGGTATTTCATTTCCTTTGTTTTTAATTAGGCCGTACCTGAAGTTGCTTCCCTGCAATGGCTGTTTTTGCTTCAATTTCATTTAGGTGTAGTTTGTTGTTGCCTTCTAGGTAATGGGTTGGTCGTTTTTCGGCTCTCTCTCTCTCTTTATTTTATTTACTTTTTCAATATTTTATATTTGTTTTTCTTTTGATCTTTTTAGCATGTTGTGCTTTGAGCCACACATAAATGTCTGGTCAATTCAACCCAACCCATGTTTACTGTAACCCCAATAATTTATCCCACCGTTGTACTTATTTGGTAACGCTCCTCTGTATGTATACCAGTCTAAATTAGTATTATGGGCAATCATCTCCTTGAATGACCCTCACAATTTTTTGGCTGTTTACATAAAATCTCATCTGGGTTTTTATCTCTCGGAAGATTATCAAGAATTTCCAGTGTTTCCATGCTCCCAAATACGAACAAATCTTCTCTAAATCGGAAACTATACACCCATTGGATGATACATAACATGCATATGTTTATACATACGTACCGTAATTTCACTGGGTGGAATATATATATACATTCCGAGGTTACTCTCTCTCTAAATGAACAAAGGATATAGATGATTACTGGTGCTATAGACTGTTACTGTTAAAGTCGTGAACCATTAAAAATAATGGGTTATCAGGAATCACGAGATAATATTATAGATGAATGTTATCGGGAGGATTTTCATATTGAATAGTCAGAAGAGAAGCAAACTCCGAATATCAAGATTCTGCTCCCACAAAAGCTTCGAGGAAAAAGCTGTCAAAAAACCAGCGCTCCCTACATATGTATATATATATATATATAGCGTAGATGAAGACAAAGTACCAAAAGCTAGCTGCCGTAAACAGCTTTGGAAGGGCGGGCTTAAGCTTTCTCTTCAAACTCCACAGATTTCTTTGCCAGGACATCGCAAAAAATTATACTACCTTTATCGTAAATTTACAACACTCTGTGAAGATCAAGCCCCATACCTACCAAAGACGTGATTAAATATCTATGATTTCTTTTGTGGCCGGGCCACGATGAAAATATGTTATAAAACTAAAAATGACATCAAATTAAAATGATTTGAACATTGAAGATATAATTGTGGCCCCATGACGGTCGTACAATGCTCACTGCCGAATCCGAAGGCCAAAAAATAAAAATAAAAATTGGTATGTTGGGTGGGGTTTGAGTGTTTATAAGAAGGCAGAATAAAAGAGAATGAAGTTAATGATTATGTATTGTTAAAGAGACAGTTGACTATTAGTTCATGCTTGGAAAATAGTAATTGGACCCTTTTGCGTCTCGGCATTTGGGTTGTTCATTCTTTAACTTTTCGGTTCAAATTGCTTTGAAATATTTTCCCAGGAGTAAAACGTAGAGTTAGGTGCTAGTTTCTTCCTCATTTTCACAAGTTGGAGCTCTAGCTAGCCTCCCTTGGGAGAAAGGACAAAAACAAAATAACAAAAAGGAAACTATCTTGCCGAAAGCTTTGAATATATAGGCTCGAACAAAACACGAGGCCACGCAAATTACTTAATCACGCTGCTGCAAAGATAAGACATCGTGGTGACTAGTGAGTAATGATGAAGTTGTTATAGTGATTATCAAGTGTGGAAATGAGAAAGCATTAGGCCCGAAAATTTTTGAACTTTTTTGCAGGAAGCAAGCACCCTCTGATAATTCAGACACTGATTACTGTAGTGAATGAAATGGAAAATGAACTGGAGTGGGTGTTTGTTTCTCATTGTCTATAACTTTTACATGTGGACTCATAACACATCAACATCTTAACTCTATGGTAAAAGATAGGATCAGAATTGTCTGATACATTTCTGGGCAGATATCATAATAAACCATGCATGCATAGGGAGTACAAGTTAGGTAATTTCTTTTCTTTCTTTCTTCTTCTTTTTTTTTAAATTTATATTATTTATTATTATTATTCACATGCATTGGAGAAGAGTCTAATCTCCATAGGTGAACATTGAATCATGTTTCCTGATAGTTGTTGCAGAAGCTATTATAAGGTTGTTTATATATTTTAGAAGATTCCAACCCTAAAATTTCTCTCCTCCTCATTTGTTTTACCTTGTTGTTTTGTAGTGGGGAAACAATTTAATTGAATGATTCCGATCACTCTCTCCCTCTCTCTCATATTATTTATAATTTTTCATGTTAAAGCAAGAATGCGAAAGGACTTTTATATTTGAAGTGCCACAGGCAAATTAATTATAAACATTGATGGGAGAGAGGTAGCTAGCTGCTTGTATTGCAAAAGAAAGAAGAAAACTACAAAAGGAGATGGGAGATAAAAGGATTTAAAAGCAAATATATTCTGCAATTAATGAATAGCAAGTTGCGATTGTATAAAGATAATTAAGCCGAAGATAGTGACTTCCTAATTCTATCAATCAGAATAAAGCAAAAGAGATAAAGTTAAGAAAAGAGAAGGGGGACAATGACAATACCTGAATAAAAAGCATAAAATAAACAATCAAATCCATCAATTGTAAAAAAAATTATGAAATCAGTTGTGAATAGAGCAATCAAACTTGGACATAATCAATTGATTTGCACAAGTATCAATGTGAAATCTTAAAAGTTTTTCTTTTGTTTCATCAGAATCAAGCACCAAATCAAGCTTTCATAATTGGCAATATACTACAATTAGCAGTCAATTAGAACAGATTTATTTAATGAGTATAAATCATTAATCAATCAAACACAAAATCAGAGCAAAAATTGACAGTTAATCAAAATTGATAATGAACTAGCTGTAATTAGTATCTGTGCATGTATGATAATGAACTAGCTGTAATCAGTATCAGTGCATGTATATATGCATACCCATATATCTACAGAGGAGGTTGAATCCATGTTTTCTTCGACAGTAGGTCGTCGTTCCTGTCGGGATCATAAATCTTACTACATAGGAGTGTGACATAGATCTGCCTTTTCATATGGATTTAACTTGCAAAAGCAAGGGCAATTAGAATGGCAAGAATATTAAACCTGTGTACTGTTTACTTGCCTTCTCCACTGGAACGGATATGAATATATTGGATGCATCATCTAAGAACAACGATCCATTACCTAAGTGGTCAACTTCGAACCAATTCATCTTTGATCGATCCGGTATCAGAAGACGACAGAGAAAACGTCGTCTATAAACGTGATTATAAGCACGGTATATCATCCAAAGGTTGTCATCAAATTCAATCAATCGGTCAAAGGGTGGTCCATTTTCATCTCCCAGTTTACATGGGTTGATACAACATACACTCATGAGAATGTGCACACAATCCGAACGAGTTGGAGGCGCGGAGAATGTTGCTGCAATACCCCCGGAGAATACTGCTGCTCTATGCTCAACCTCAATGTACAATTTCGGTAGTTCAATTAATTTGTCAGGAACAATGAATCTCTGGTGCGAGTAAATTGTCTATGATAAGTGTAATAACGTAGTGAGTCCTATATACTTCCCATAAATAGCACTTGACCTTATTTTGAATCACGGACAGCCGTATTGAAAAATTTTAATCTGCTTTCAGGAGGAAGATTGGAAATGATTTATTTTCGATTGGGGAATGATTGTAGAGGAAACATGAGCGGGAGTTATAGGCCATTATCCATAGCAGTTTGTCTGCCAAATTGACACAATTTCCCTGTCACCAACTTTTGCATACTGCTTGGAATCTCATACTAAGACAATTGATGTTTAAGTATACAATATCATCCCGAAGATTTGACCACGAATTCTTCTGCCTTTTATACTCTTTCTCGCCTCAACGCCATTCCTCATTGTAAAATCAACTTTGCATGTATGTTTCTTGCAAACTAAGCTTTGCAGTTCTTTCTTGTTGTACGGGGATACGGTTTCCCTTTTAAGGTTTTTATTTCCTGAAAGGAGGAGGATGATAATATCAACCATCAACACTAATGCTCAAATTCCTTCTAAATCCAGTCATAACTTTGCGGACATAATACTTTCTGACTTTCAGGTCTCCTGAAAAGATAAGATGTACACCAAACATTGCCTGCTAAATTTGTTGTATGTTCTCGTTCAGTTGCTTCCTCCACTTCAGTGACTGACATGGCCGTGCCTCCCAGAAACATTTCTCCTTTATCCAAGTTGTCGACCCACAGCCAGTTCATCCTCAACCATTCCAGCCTTAAAACATGCCACTGAAGTTCATTAATAATAAACACAAAAAATGACTACATAGCAACACACAAAGAACCTTAATATATAATTAGATAAACGTCAATGAATTGAAAGACATCAAATTACTTTTAACATGAATTAGCCTTAATCCTACTCTGTACGGGGTTGAATTGTCATAAGAGAGTAGATTTGTTGTGGTATTATTCAGTTATCTAAATCGATTTGGCTTTGGGAAGTCCTCACAAATTTCTTCTCTTTCTGATTAGTTTTACGTATATTTTCTTTATCAAAATAAACACAAGGGATCTCAAATATTACCAAGCATAGTATATGGCATTCGCGCATCACCTCCAACGAAATTTGAACCTCATCATTAATTCGTTGACGAATATGGGGCTTCTATCTTGGTTTTGCACGGTTGTAAGTCGTCCATTCAAAAACCATACTAAGAAGCCTGATACGATTGTGATATCAGGTCATGGGACGATCGAAAGATGGCCCATAACTCTGCATCTGATACACACACCTCTCGATTTGATACAAGTATCCATCACTACACTCTGCATTACATATGGCCCATAACCTAGTGAAAATTTTTGCTGAGAACTGATGCAAACCTTATTGAAAACGGCTAAGTCATTCATCATATGCAAATAACGTTTAAAGTATAGAAATTTATAGCCTGATCAAAAACCAGAGGTTCATCCCCAACAAAAATGCTCTCCGAGTCCTATGATGCACCACTATTTCACAAATACGTCCTCTGTGTATTTTGAACGGTCCCGTATGAGACCTTTCCAAATTTTATACAAGATTGAGAAGGGGGGTCATTTTTAGAGTCGGAGACTAAGCTTTTCCCGTATTTAAATCTCTGCTTTGACGTCGGACACTAACCGTGGAAAGTATTATATTAAATATAGTTGTAAAATTCTTGAAACGCTGCTGCCTTTTGACCTAGAATCTGGAACCAAATTTGAAGGTCGGATACAACAACCATTATTAATCTCCATAAAACCAATACATGCAGCAAGAAGCATTTTATCAAAAATATCAAATTGAAACCCATATCCCAAAAATCAAGAAAACTATAGCTCAAATTCAACAAGGAAAAGAAATGAAGAAATCATTATTTGGATCTATAAAAATGATCAGTTACTCATAGTTTCATACAATTCCATAGAAATAGAACCCTAAAAACTCATTGTCTTGCCAATTTTGTGCTACCAATTATCATACCCGGCACAGAAAAAGATCGGAGGAAGCAAATAAAGGAAGAATCAACTCCTCGCTGAACACCAATAATTATTACCACGGAAATGTTTCCCGTCAAGGACCACCAGAATCAACTGGAAAATAATTATTACCAGTCTATTAGATTGGTTTCGGATTAAGATTATGTTGTTAAATTTTTATAGTTATTCTTTTTTGCATATTGGCTAACCATGATGCCCAGAACTCGGTCATTTTTGCATAATGGTTTCCCTAATCTGTGCATATAAACGGGGACAATCGTTGTGAATGTGGTTGAACAAATCTGATAAGCAACTGCTCGGGCAGATTACTACAGCAGCGCAAGTGATATCAGCAGAACGTAGCTTCACACCATTATCATCCCGCTTGGACTCTGGAGAAGTTGCTCCAGCGATATATGCCTGCAACATAAAATGGGGGTATGATGCAGCAGATGGAGAAATAATTAATCAAAATATTAGTAATTGTTATGAAATTCAAGCAAAGAAGCAAGTAGAAACCAAATCACACAAGATTTATGTGGAAAACCCCTGAAATTTTCAGAGGAAAAACCATGGCAGAGGGAGACCAAATTTCACTAAGATGAAAAGAAAAATATAGAACAGTACACGTTTGTCTTAAATGCCTAAATTTTTACTAAAACCCTAATGGCTCGACCTTTGGATGCTTCAGCGTACCCTAATATCCTGTGCTAGTTTACAAATATGGGCCATAAACTCTACAAGAATGATCTACGATTTCGTCATTCTTAGCGGGGAAATGCGCTAATTCACTTGAAGCATTCCTCTTCCTTTATCTTAAGTGTTCGAGCAGAATATAAAGTTGCACCACCAGCCATTACAGATTACTATCAACACCAGAACAGGTAGTAACAAAAGAAAGACAAGTCTAAGAAAAATTTAAGGCCATTTGTTAATTTCTACATGATAATTGAGAGACCATAAAGGAGAGATTATGTTTATCTATCTAGACTAGCAAAAAGAAAGACATCCAGAGAATTATTGAATAGTTGTATTTTTCTTTTTCTGAAAAAATCCGGATCATAATGTACCTGGAACAATGATTTTTGCAGCCTCTTTCAAGGATCCAAAATCAGTAATATCTTTGGCCTATTCAAAGAACAGCAGATAAGTCTCTTTAGGATTTACTTGTGGAAGATAAAAAATGGGAATATACAAATATCAGTTACTATTGTTCACAAACCTCTGAGAAAGGGAACTTGAGCGAAGGGACAGGCGAATGACAGCACTCAAAACTTGATATCTGCATCAACTGTTTACAGTCAAATTCTGACCTCGAAATTTTGAGGGAACTTTTTGATTACATTTGTGTGCAGTTAATGCCAGATAACAGGGCCCCCATTGCAAACACAGGGTTTATATTTTGATATCTCACAAGCAAAAATGAAGGATTTTTTTACATCGTATTCAGCGATAATTCAAGTAAACAAAGAAAATGTCAGGTGGAGGGAAATTCTACCCATCAGGAGCTGCGAAGGTATTAGGCTTTGCCTTATCCCCATATAGAGACAACCCAGCATTGTAATCCTAACAACATTGAGCAAATAACTTTCAGAAACAATGATGACAGTGAACAAGAAATGTTTTTCTTCGGCAACCAAAAATCTACAAAAGAATACGGCTACTCTTGATACAATAGTTAACTTATTATCATGATCCAATCCATAAGTGCGATAAATTACAACAGTAGTAGGTACAGTTTATGAGGAGGAAAACAATCAAACAGGATGCAAGAAATTTCAGACAAGTTATAAAACATCATATGAAACCTGAAATTACCATTCAGAGGGACATAAAAATAAGCACTAAATATCGATTATGTGATTAAAAGAAAAAGTACCTCAGGCTCAGAGATGTCCTCGAACTGATGAGGGACGCGAATGGCAAAGCCATCACCGTAAAACTGGAAGCAATCGCAAAAAGAGCTCCGGGTTCTGCAGGTGGTGAAGAAGAAGGTTCAGCTAAAGGCACGGATTGTGTAAATGCCAAAGAAACGATAGAAAATGAAATAGTTTTGAGAATTAAGTGTCTCTTAGTGGTGGGAAGAGCAATGAGATTGGGATTTTGGGGTTTAGAGTTTGATGGGTGAATGGGAAAGAGGGAAAGAGAAAGAAGAATGGCCAGGAGAGAATGAAGAAGATTTTGTCATGAATGGCTGGTGAAAAATGGAGGGAAACAATGTGGGGCAGGGTTCAGAATTCTACAAGTGAGAGTTTTGAAGGGTATTTTTGAACCTAGAGTAAAACACAATTTTTGTTTTTTATTAGTTATTATTAATAAATTTTTTAAAAAAATAATTTTAACGTATTTGCATTATTGTTATAATTTTTTTTCTAAAAAAAAATAAAAAAATATTTATTAATAATAAATAATAAATAATTTAATTAATTATTATAATAAAAAATATATATATATAATTTTTTATTAATTTATTAATAAATATTTTTTATTTTATTAATAAAATAGTTTTATTATATTAATAATTTTATTTAAGATAGTATAAATTCACATAGGATATTTTGTTGTCCTGTATGTCCTAAATTACCCTTGTACTTTCCATGGCTGAGACAAGTTACATTATCCTCTTTCAAATTGATCAACCAATCAAAATACGAACAAATGCCAACCACCCGAGGGAATCACATACACAGTATCAAAGTGAAAGCTTAAACCAATGCATTTCCTCTCTTCTTCCCCACCATATTTATCTTGAATTCTTTGTTAACTACTTACTCTGCCATGGAAACCATTCTCTCTTCTCCCTCTATTTCTCCTTTTCTCAACCCCAAATCTTCTTCTCCAAAATCCCTTTTTTCACCTTCTTTACATGTACAGCAACAACGATCAAGTTCTGTTTTTTGCAGTAAAAACATCACTTGCAGTGTCAAAAAACACAATATTCAATCACTAAATCCATTTTCATCAATACCCAGAAGCTTGTTTACTCATGCACGGCAAGGACTAGCAGCTCTAGCTATCTCTTTGGCATTGAATTTCAGTCCATTACTGTACACTGGTGGCAATGTACTAGCTTCTGAGTTTGATGTGCTCAACGAAGTTCCGCCCAAAGATGCCTATTTAGTTGATGATGCAGGCGTGCTTAGTCGAGTTACAAGATCTGACTTGAAGCAGCTTTTGTCGGATTTGGAGTCCAGAAAGAACTTCCACATTAACTTCATCACTGTTAGGAAGCTCACTGTAAGATTTTTGGTTCTCTTTTGGTACTTATTTGGTGTTTGTTAATAATCACTTGTTGAATTTTGGGAAAACTGATATTGGCCACCGCTGGACACGCTATAATCAGCTCCTTTCTTTTCATTTGATTATCTTCATTACATATGCATTCATTTCTATTGAATCTATTGAGGATTTTTTTCATACAAAATATATAGGTGGATATATACTTTCGTTTCTGATGAAAGCACTCGTGATTTTGGATGTTGAACATTGATAAGTGATGACAAATTGGTTGCAGAGCAAAGCTGATGCTTTTGAGTATGCTGACCAAGTATTAGAGAAGTGGTATCCCAGTCTTGAAGAAGGCAACAACAAGGGAATTGTTGTGCTTATTACAAGTCAAAAAGAGGGGGCAGTTACAGGTGGTCCTGGATTTGTCCAAGCTGTAGGAGAAAATATTCTTGACGCTACCGTATCTGAAAACCTTCCTGGTAACCATCTATTTCATTGTTCATGCTTCACATTTCCGAGTACTATGATTATATCATCACTACGCCTGGGGGGAGAATTTGAAGTAATTAAAACAAACTGGATGCTTTTCAGAGCAATGGGTTGCATTAAACATGAAATTTGATGAGAGGCTAATAAAATGGGAAGGCTTGAAATTGTTAGAATTAAAGAACATTCGTATTGAATATGCCTTCAGCCAAGAGTTTTTTTTTGTGCTGCTCTGCACATTCTTGATAAGATTATCAAGATAAGAGGCTTAAGTCAAATTCATTGTCCTATGTGAAATCATAGCTGATGGTTCAGTCTGTCAAAAAGTTTTCAAGATTTGTTTTGTTTTCAAATGATACCTGTCAAGAAATTCCTTGTAGATGCGCATGATTCCTGCCATCTATTAGAAAGAATAAAAATATTGTTAAACCGTCCGTGGAAGCGTTGGATGCTCTCTTGATAATCAGCTTAATTGGTTTGGTCCACAGTTTTGGCAACAGAAGAGAAGTACAATGAAGCAGTTTACAGCACTGCCAAAAGGCTAGTAGCTGCCATTGATGGACTTCCTGATCCCGGTGGTCCACAGGTCAAGGAGAATAAGCGAGAATCCAACTTCAAAACCAGGGAAGAAACAGAAGAGAAAAGAGGACAATTCAGTCTTGTTGTCGGAGGTTTGTTGGTGATTGCTTTCGTTGTTCCAATGGCACAATACTATGCTTATGTCTCCAAGAAGTGACTGAAATCTCTAGTTTCAGAACAAGGTACTTACTAGAGAAAAAAAGTTTGTGTAACGTGTTGTACAAGTGACTGTTATAATTGAGTGATGAAAAAACTTGCAATTAGGGGATAACTTCAGATTTTTTGTTCGAATTTGCACATTTTGTAGTATAATCATAATTTCTCGAACTCTCCAAGTTGAGTACATACTTCCATTCTCTGAGTGCCATTTTTTGACATTATGAAAAGTCAGTAATGATCAACAATTCTTCCAGCAAGGCGGATATTCAATTTGTTTACAGGTCAAATAACAAGCAGTATACAATCTTAGATTACTGACTTCCAGTCACAAACAACACTACTTATTAGAACTTAATATTTGTTAACAGTTCAGAAGTATTTCTTGTGTTCAGAATTTGAGATTGACGAGGAAAGGCATTTTGTCAGCCAAAGGCGGATCAGAATAGTTTCCAGTGAGTGTCTGCGATGAAACATACCGATTTGCAGCTTCTGTATAATGACTTCCATCCCAATTCACATACTCAGTGCTGTCACTGCATGCTTTGGCTGTGACTGAGGTCCGGTTTGTAACTTTTGTCTGGCCACAGGCAATTCTACTGTCATTGTTCAATGGTGCACCTCCAACCCCGCAGCAAGCTATTATAGGTTGCTCGAAATGTGCAAATTTATAATTTACTGAAATGGAAAGAGTAAATGATTGAAAAATGAGTTATGATCTTCGAAATTAGTGAGACATACTAACCATAACGGGAATAGTTCGCAATAACGTTGGATTTTATGGTATATATATCGACATATGTGATCTTTGAATCTGCATATTGTCCCTGCAGTTTTCACAGAGAGCGTGAAGCTACAGATTGTAAAGTTTAGCAGCTTGGTTGTGGCCGCTGACACATCCTAGCTCATCAAGCTTCAATGGATCAGCTCCGAATTTAGCAACATTCTGAGTCAAGCATCCCAGAGGACCCGTGTTATGAATCCAAAAATTCCAAGCCCCTTGGTCGTATAGTCTCTGGAAATGTCAATAGACCAAGAAAAGAGCAAGATCTCACAACAAGCAATCAAAATGAAGAAATTACTTGAAATTGGAATGCTAAACAAGTGTATCTTGATCTAACCTTTATGCCATTCTCAAATTCTACCAAAATTGTGGGAATACTAGCAAGAATTTGATCCAATGTTTTCTAATAAAATGCACCAGCAAGATCATTCTGGCCTATATCGAACATGTAAAGGCCCTTTGTGAAATAATCTTCTGCTGGAAGGAAACTATCAAGTTTCTTACCTGCAAGTATGGTTACTGTCAAAGTTTCTGAATTCTAGCTTAAAGATCTTAGATGTTAGATGTATATACCTTTGGCTAGTAATTCTAGAACCCGGGCTTTGAAACGAAAGAACAGAGAGACCAGAAGTCCAAAAGAAAACGGACAAACAGATGATGTTACAGTTGTTGGAAATATAGGTGATAATGCAGCGGCAAAATTGCAGCCTTTTCGGAAACTTGGCATGCCTAATGAATCCAGATAATCATTCAGAAATGGAAAATCCGTTGCATCCACTGCTACATCAAAAATACGAAAGGGTTACACAAAATGTCAAGAAAAGCCACAAAACTTTCATCCCGAAAAAAGAGAAAACAGGGGAATAAGCTACGCAGAACAGAAAAAATAAATGCAGGGTGATTATCAAACAAAGCTTGGAAATGTACTAAGAAAATCGATAATGAGGCGGCCATCACTGTATTTCCCAGATGGTGTCTGGAAGTAAGATTGTCCGTAATAAGATCACCTGTGTCAGAAATTTGAATCACCAAAGTTGAAAACAGTAGGAAAATTGAAGTCAACTGAATATGCAAAGGTAAAATAATGGAAAATACTGAGAGGATTTGGAAAAGCAAGAAGATCCTGGTAGTCATGGCTAGTTGCCTTTAGGTTGATTGCTATCTGGCACCCAACAAATCTCCAAAGGTTTTTGCAAAACATGAAATGATGAGAGCAAATTCGGTGGGGCTTTATATGAATAGAGAAGGCTGGTTTTGCTTTAACTTATAGGAATACAATACGAGAGCCAAAAGCAAAGTTTTTCTTTTTGGAAAGTTCTCCTGTAGAAACCTCTAAGTAATCAAATTATAAGATTGTTTAATGTATCCTACGGATGCAAAACTGTGCGGTTGAGTTAATTGCAAAACAGTACATCCCTTAAAGCAAAGGAGTTTAATTTTATCTTTAATGGATGGCATACACGGTTCCTTTTTATCAAGCTGTACAATCCAATGTTTCAGTTTTCTTGTGTACTTAGTTATTTACCGAAAATCCGGTCATTCCGAAATGGTCAAGTTTAAAATGAAAAGTTTTCTAGTTTGGCATGGATTTGGGTAATCAATGGTTGTTACGTTCATGAAGCACACACACAGCCTTTATTTGTACGTATTTGGATGGTCAAAGAAAAACTAGTTATCCAAACATATACATAAACCATCATTACAATCTCCAAAGCAGGTATCCTAGAACTCAAATTCTTTTAGGAAAGAATGCTTAATGACTTCATTGCGTTGAAGAAAGCGTGAGATCCAAGGCATCTACAGAGCATATGTATGTATGTATATCTCCTGAACCGAACAGAGTCTTTGCTTACACTACATAACATTAGGTCTTGTGAAAGAGTTATGAAACCGGGGTGGAGTAGCAAGATGGTATTCATTTCAGCATTTTGCAGGAGAGAATGGCTAGACCCAGGAAACAAATTCATTCAGGAGGTCCGACATTTTATGTAGAATACTTGCATTTCCATTGTTTCCCAGCTTCTTTGTGCTTTCAGAGCCTTGTGCTGACTCTTAAGCTGCAAATTTTAGATGTGCTAAAACTCGGATATGGGATACAGTTCATATGCAGAGCTAGAAATTCACAGACCTCAGCTTGCTCAGATTTCTCATAGAAATACTCTATCAAAGCTAAACTCCAAATCCTCTTCTTTCTCATCCTATCATAGAATCATCACAAAAGTCATCAAGCTGTCTACGGACACAAACGCATGCTAATCCATATACATATGTATGTGTACAATAAATACATGCGTGTACAACCTATCAACGTATATACAAATAGATGATTCAAAAAGAGCTCGAAAATGAAATTGTTCAGTGTCGATGCTGTGAATGCACACAGTATCACCGCGATCACTTCTCTCTTTCGAACTCAAAGGCCTTAATCGAGCGCAGACTGTTATGTTCCACAGCTTTTTACTGTGCTTTAAGTCTCGAATTCAAAATCTGTAACAAACTGGAAAACCGCGATCGGGAGGAATTAAACGTAAGAAACCGTTTTCTCTTTTATCATCTAGAAAAACCATCGAGACGGTTCTATGCTTGCGTTTGGTTTTTGAGAAAACTAAGGAAAAGGCAAGAAATTTTTGAAAGGGAGTGGCTCCAGCTATATGGCGAGAAAGAGAGAGACTGTGTGCCCTGCAACTGTTTCCAAAAGAATGGAAGCATTAACACGACATGACGTACATACTTACAATAAAGAAGTGACACGACATGTCATTTGAGTGTATTATCATATATTGACTTTCCGTATAAGTGTTTAATAGCAGATCAACATGTCGGTTTTTTAGTTAGAAGCCGGTTGCACTGCATAGACTTCGATGCAGCCGCAGACCACCATATAGTTCCTGCTAAAACCCTTGTCTTCGACAAAAACCTTTCTCGTTCTCTGAAGATCAAATGAGATTCACGGCAGGGTTTTGAATTCTTGTTATTTTTGTCACATCATATGGCTTTTATAAGAAGATTACATACAATCCGTTCACTGTATAGAGTTGTTGGGGTTCAAGAATCTTCATATCTGTAAGTGACCAATGTAATTGTGAGCAGTTTTATGTCTGGTTCCTGGGAGCATGTAGGAGAATGAAAGGGCAAATATTGATTTTGAGCATAAGCTTCTTCATTTTGTCGATTTCCACAAAGAATCCACTTGTCTTTTTGGCTTATAATTTACTTTCATACATCTTTCGTGACGCGATCCTTTCTCTTATGTGTTATGTTTGGTTCTATAAAAATATTGGACACGGAAAAGGGAAACTTGATTTTTGCATTTAAAGTTTCTCGATGAGTCTTGTATTCTGAGATTTGATAACACTCATGTTTGCCAGTGGGGTGCTTCATTTTGGATCGGTTGAAAACCAATTGTCAAAATGAAATTTTTTACTTCTATTTGTCATTACTAACAAATAAATGGACTTCATTTCTAATTTTCCATTTTGGTTGCTAAGAAAATATATAACAGACGAAACGAAAAATTAATGCAGCAGACAAATGAGACTCAGGGGGCTGGGGAGGACAATGCGTTTGCATATTGGAATTGGTTTTTTCATATGATTATTTTTGTTTTGGAAGTCATTTTGATTTGAAGTTCATGCATTCAGGCTTGGGTGCTCAAGAAGTTATTCAAGTGGTGTTCCAAATGGTACTTTCTTAGTAGTGACTTACTATTGAATGGCTTTTCAGCCCTATAACCTCATTTCATACATAGACTTTTAAATGGGTGGCTGCACAAGTGTTTCCATCATTCATTTGATTTTCTTTGCGAGCAGTTCCTGAACTATACGGCTGGGAGATTTCTTCTTGCCTATGTAAGGGCCAAGGCACCCTTCCTTGGACTCATGGAAGTACAATGACACTTCGTTCTTCAATGGTAACTTTAATCAAAAATGCATCTCAGATCGGTTGTATCTGACTGTTGTTTATGATTATATCTTAGCTAGTAAATCTTTTAGTGTGTGTTAACTACAAATTTAAAAGATATTTAAAAAGATGCCTTGGTTTTTCTTATTTTAGGCTGCCCAATCCTTGATCTCTTTGAATGACAAAAGGTTTGCAACAACACAAGTTAAAGCCCCTGCACAAGCACGGCAGATGGTGTGTTGTCTTTACGCTGTTATTTTCTCTTATTTATGGACATAAGTGCAATGCTCCTATCATTACTTTGTTGGTTATGTTAATACATGGGAAATTTGCTCATATGAATATGCGTTCATGAGCAGGGTGCTCTTAAAGTGGCCATGTTGAGTCCTGGATTCATCTATGAGCCTTATACACCTCGTGAAGCAATCTCATTTTGGCAGAGGTTAGTTCCGTTTCAAATGAGTTTTATATAGGCTTTACAAGCTTATGCTTTTTGTAAAAAATAATTTCACTCGATAGGAGTGACAAGAACAAGCCTTTAAATTACCTGGTAGCATTTCTAGATAGTTCTTATAAGTATAGTTACATTTTTATGTGCATTGTTAATATTTAAAGATTGGAAATTCTCTCAATGATATATTGTGAAACAGTTGTCAGAATTAATGTTTGATTTAGGCTGGACAGAGTAATAATAATTTTACTTAGTCTTGATACTTGCCTTCAAACCTTGATCATGCTTTTAAGGATTCTATAAATTTGGACAGCAGATTCCACTACTCTTTTCATTTCCACTTCTTCTTCTTCTTCTTCTTCATGTTACAACTTCTAATGAACGTGATAGAAGGAAGGGAAATGCTTTTATTACAATATTTAGGAGAAACAAAATATGGGTGGGGAAATTAGTCAGCCTCAAACACACTAATTTTCCAATAGGAAAATGTTTTAACCCTCTAGGCTAGTGTCATTCTTTATTACTGACCTTTCCTTGTTATTCTGAAGCATAATATTATGTGTGAGTCCTCTACCCTGATGATTTTTTATTATTACTGTTTTGTTCATCAGATGGTTTACAAGAGATGGTTGGAGAAGAACAAAAGAGGATATGATTTTAGAGGTGACCTTCATGCAGTATGCCTACAATTTGTTATAAGAACATATTTTTCATAAATATTCAGCAATCTGGTTAGATCTATTTGTCCAACTCTATCACATGCTACCATACCAAAATGCTCTGCTGCCCTACTATCTGCCATTCACTTTTCATTTCTTCATTTGGTTTGTGATAAGAATTGTATCTTTAGGACCCAAAAGGGAGAAAGAAATTGAATCCAATTCCTCACCTCCTCTTCTGATGCCAGGATTGTCCCATTGGGTTTCAAAAATGTTAGTACTCAGGCCATGTGTTGTTTATGGCTTTGCTTGATATGGGATTTATTTGATCTTAGAGTAGTTTGCTGAGGGTCACTTATTATTTTGTAAAAGAGAATGCATGTATGACTTGTGTCATTCATATAGGACCTCAATTGGGTGAAGACTCATGATATAATTATCACCAAGTTAGTCATGTATTCAAGTTTTTATTGCAGCTCAAAAGTGCCTATGCCATTGCAAAATTGAGGAAATCTGGATACTCAAAACAGAAATTCTATAAAGAGGCTGTAGACTTATATAAGGAGGTATGCTTATCCAATGTTCTTTACTTTTAACTGGACATTAGAAGTGTCCCTTTGTATCTGATGATTGCATGGTATAGAATTCAAACTTGAAAAACGACTGTCCTATTTTATTTCTTTTTTTTCCCCTGTTGTGAACCAAAACTATAATAGAATTATTATTCATGTAACTGCATGAAAAATTAGATACTTCTAGGGTAAATAGCTTATTTTTTTGAATTGGTTCCAACATAACATGTTGGTGATGGCTTTGTACGACATAAAAGAGACTAGGGACTCGACTCTGTTCAAATAATGCAACCATGAAAAGTGATTCATTATATTTATTCTTCCAAAACCAGAAAACATTGATATTGGAATTAGAGATTCATCTTTTGACGATGTTATTACTTGTTAACATTTGGGTTGGGTTGGTCTCAGATTGATGGCAGGATCAATAAATTATTACCCAAGAGTGTAATTCAGTATCTTTCCTTTTGACTTTCATTAGTATTTTGATGATGTTATATAATCTCTTTGGAAGTTAGATAGGATTTTCTCTGTGCCTCATTCTGAATGTCTCCTTTTCTCAGATTAACATCTTGATGGCGAGTGGTGACAAAGCATCAATAAGGAAAGCAGTTACAGAGAAAATGTATTCTGTATGCTTCTGTTTTATCTATCTATTGTTTATGTTTCTACTACTCAAAATTTCAACATTTTGTAGTGTGCTTCAGTTATGCTACTTGGAGCATTTAGTTTCTAATCCAGTTATCCAGAACATATGTTTTGACTTCTTCAGGGTCACTATTTTTTCTTTTCTAATCAATAGGCAGTCAAGAATGAAATTAAACAAAGAGAATCCATGTGGAGTAATGTGTATTGGGAGTTGGTTGAGCCAATTATTAAGATACGAACGCTGCGTGCTCGGCTGGCAAGTATTATTTTTCATTTATTAACACCTTAAACTGGTCTTACCAAATCGACAAGGCAATTTGTCCCCTCAATTTACATGGAGTTAACAGTTCACCTCCTTTTTCTTTTAAAAATTTCAGATTGGTGTTGATCGAAATGACCTCAACAAAGTGTTTGTACAGCTGACACTCGAGTTTCTGGCCAAGCAGGTGTGCTGACTTTATTGTTATATATTTCTTTCTTTATTTAATTGTTTCTCAAATTTTATGCCTGAATGTGTGGTTACATTTTGATTATTAGTATTTCCTTTTCTTTTAAATTAAAGACTTAGGCTATACGTTGGATGAATTGTCACATTTATTTTTTGCAATGCAAGGCTTGAAACATCTTCGCATGGAAATTGAAAATTCTTATTGGAAGATTTGTATTTTTAATGTCAATTTTGAAATTTCAAAAGTTGAAAAATCTAACAAAAATGTTAAAACATTTAACACAAATTGAAATATATAAAATAAAAGTTGAAATAAAAAAGTGCACGTAACTATACATCGATGTATTGTACTCAATCCCTTATAGTAATAGTCATTTACTAAGGCCTTGGGAAATTATGTACCTCTTGTGCTGTGCAGAAGTTTGAAGCATATGATTCAAAAGGCACTGTGGTTGCTGGAGACAAAAGTAAGGAGGTGTGACTTATATTTCTTTTTGTCCTTTTGTTTCCTGGATTTAGTTTTTATACACATTTTTTGAACAACATTATCCATATTGTGGTGGATATTTTTAGAATTTTCCACTTCCATGTGAGAAAATATGTTAATATCTGTTTCCTCTACTAGATAAAAACACCTGCATGTGGATCACTTCATATTGCCTACCAGTAATAACCGATGCTTTCCATATTGTTGTCAGGTCTTTGTCCGCGATATCTGGGTATTCGAAAAATCTCTCTTTCATCCGGCAGCTTATTGGCGTCTTTGTGGGCGGATTAAAGTTTGATCGGGTAATCCTTGTCCTCGAGGGAGCAATAGTTATGTGATGCTGATGACAAAGTACAATGACATGTTATGCTATCCAAAAGTTGTCTTGTGAATTCATTTTGGGGACTGAATTCAGTTCAAGAACTAAACTCAGAGGAATAAAATTTGTTGCAGCTCCTCTTTCTTCATTTCAGTATTCATGCTTTATCGCAGTTCATCTGGTCTAAGAAGAACTATATCAGGAATTGCGTGCAGCACCCATTGATGGGGGCACACAGGTACCAGTGGGGGCACAAGGCCCCCTCTTGCTCCAGAAGTGATATTTTCTTTTAATTGTTGATTCAATCAAAGAGACATTGACATTTTATTATTAAAAACGATAAACATTAACTCTTCTCACTAAATTAATGTTAATAATAGACAAAAGAAAATTAAAACATTCTGAATTTAGTTGTATATGATTAATTTTCATGTCGCACCCACCCCCTCATTCCTAACAACTTGTGAAAGATTTAGGGATAATTCTAATAATCTGTCCACGTATTTGGTGATAAATAAAATGGTAACTGGTTATGTAAACTCCATCTCTGGCTCTACCTCTAATTTTAGTTTTGTTTCGTTCAACTTCAATTTGTTTAACCTATTACCTATAGTTGGTTGGCTTGTTTTCGGCCGAGAGATTGAAATACACCATTGAAATTCTTGCACTATGTATAAAAATGAATGCCACTGCCGACAGAAGAAATTTGAATGGAGATTTAGGCCAAGTTATTGCCAAACGTGCAGGAGTAATTTCATTCAAAACTTCTACCCTTGTTGTTTTCTTACAGGATCTTGAAACAGAAGCAGATCAGGCAGAAACTTTACACTTCTGTCAAGTAAAGAACAGAACAGAATATCAAACTAATTCTGTCAAGAAAAGCATCGACTTTCTATCCAACTAATTCTCTATTCACATTTATATGAAAAAAAATATAGCTCATCCACGAAATGGATCACAGAGAACAGCAATTCCAATCTCTTAACATTTGCCACAGGCTTTACAACTTCATAAAGTTCTTAGCCAGAAATGCCAAGAATATGGTCATCTCCGGCCGTCCGTTAGCTCAGGCGTCAGTAACCAAGGAAGCCAGCTCTAGGAGTAGCCAAGTGGTGAACCCCATGGGCCAAGGAACACCACCAAATGAAGACAAAGACAAAAGTGCTTCCAACACAGCATCTGCTTCAAATTCTGAAGAGGGAAAAGGAGAAGTGCAAACAGCAATAGCCTCGATCGCTTCCGAACCAAAAGTTCCAAAGAAGATGGTGAGCATAAATGAGAACGTAGAGACAATAAGCCAAAGTGACAACAAGAAAAGTAAAAAGAAGAAGAAGGAGCAAGAATTATCAGATGAATCAAAACCTTTGAAATCTATTTTAAAGGCGAGTTCAGATGTAAATAGTTCAAGCTTAATGTTTACAGGCTGATACTGCATGCATGTTGCCAAGCAGAAAGAAACCATGGATTCGTTGCTTGCTAGAGTTTAATCCCATTGATTATGCAAATTATGGTGCTGGGGTTGGCATCTTTTCTAACATATTTTACAGAAATTTCATTTTTGTTTTTCATAATTTAAAATTCTTAGAACACAAATTGGCAAGTGCAATTATAGGTATTAACGGATATGTTTATTAAAACAAGCGTGTTTTATTTATTATTTTTTAAACTTTTAGGGACCTATTCGTAATTCTCTAATTATATTCTAATCAGAGGCGGCGCTGTACCCATACGGCAGATTTCCGGGTCCCACAAAATAATTTTTATTTATGTAAATTTATGTTTTAGTTCTCAAATCTTAAAAAAATATCAGTTTACCCCTTAGTTTATAATTATATTTTGAAATTTTAATTAATTTTACCATTTTAATATTTTAACCCACTCATCTGGTTTCAGGCCTACTTTGTTCGTGCACGAATGAAACGAAAAACAATATAATTATAGTATTGATGGCATCCATGTCTCTGAAGAAAAATGTAGCAAATTCGAATCAAAATTTGCTTTTGATATTTTCAGAACATCAAACTTTCAAACTTCAACTCCTTTAAAGGAAAAGTGTCAAAATGGGAGTTGGCTGCACTTCCCTCTCTATTTCCGCTGCTACACATCCCCATCCCTATTTTCCTCTCACCAACCTTCCTTGTGAATCAAAATCAAAACCAAATCTTTCTTTCAATCCCATCAATAAAGATATAACATTTAACACTCATCTTCAGAAATTTTCAGTTTTTCCCACAACCCAGCTCTCAAGTTGTGGTTTGTCTTCAAGAGTTGGTCCTTTGCGGTGTGGGGGAGTTGGAGAAATGGAGATTCAACAGGGAATTGAAACAAAAAACGCTTGGGATTTGCGTAGTATTGATCGGGATTTGCTTCAGAAAATGGCTTATGATGCTCTTGTTTGGAGCTCTCTTCATGGTCTTGTTATTGGTGACAAGGATGTTGAGGCAAGTTTCGAAAATTCCTTCTTGGATCTTCTCTCTGTTCATTTTATGTTATTGTTTTATTGTTATGCATGCATGTTTCTGTTAATTCATTATGGCTGTTTGAGAATTTTATGATCAGTCGCCTAGAAAGCTGAAGGAAAGCTAAAGGGTTAATTTAGACCGCGGAAGTACTTCAGTTATCTCAGCAAACAAACTAGTGCTTGAATTTGATGTTTGGTTGATTCGTCTTACAGAGATCAGGGAAAGTTCCTGGTATTGGAATGAAGCATGCCCCGTTTGCTTTGTTGCCCGTGTCTTTCCCCGAAAGTCACTTTCGTGAAGCATGTGAGTTAGCCCCCATTTTCAATGAGCTCATTGATCGTGTAAGCTTGGATGCAAAATTTCTACAGGAATCACTATCCAGGTGCTCTCTCTTTCTGTCATAAATTTGTGATGGCCTATGGAATGCTAACATCTTAGAATAATAAAACAGGCCATGCCCTTTTTCTTCTGCTGCCTTCTCATCTAAACTAGGTTCATTTTAAATCATAAAGCATCTGATTTCCCTTGGATACTATGGTTTCAGTTTCTCTCCGATGATATTAGAGATTAGAAATATTTGTAAATTAAAATTATCTGTTTTTCACATTGCAGGACAAAGAAAGTGGATGGTTTTACTTCTAGACTCTTAGATATTCATTCTAAGATGAAAGAAATGAATAAGAAAGAGGTAAGGGTATATCTGTAGGTAATAAGGGTACATGATATTTTGGGAGGATTCATTTAGTATTTTCCTTTTTACCATTTAAATGAGGTAATTGAGCATCAGTATGTTGAGTAGTTTTGAGATTATTCTAATTACTGCATTGCATTTCCCCTATTTTGCTTTAGTTGCTCTGGTGTTGTAAAGTAAAAATGGCTAATTTTCTTTTCTTTCTTTCTTTTTTCCTTTGTTTGCGTGGTGATGGGAAGATAATACTCATGTTCTGTTGATTATACAGGACATACGCTTGGGTTTGCACCGTTCAGATTATATGCTTTGTGAACAAACTAAATCACTCCTCCAAATAGAGCTCAACACCATTTCATGTTCATTTCCTGGCTTCAGCAGTCTAGTCAGTGAACTTCACAGGTATGTTGCTGGAACTTCCATTTGAGTCTTTTTAAGAAATCTCTTGCTTCTGATTAAAGCCCCTCATATTGTAAGAATTTACTACAAATATGAATGAACTTCTCTTGCCAATATAGCTTGGGGTTTCATTCTGCCTAGAGTAATGGTAGCGTACATATAGAAGTGTCCATTTAACTTAGTTTGTGAGATTGTGATATTTGTGACTGATCTCAAAGAAATATAGACACCATCCTTGTTCAGGGTGCTGAGGCTTGCCTACAACCCATAACTGCTATTTTGCTTTTAATATTTTCACATTCTGATAAGCATTCTATTGCTTGTTGGTGTTGCTGACTAGAAATTCAATGCCATTGTGTTGGAAAATTCATAAATTCCATCTTTTTTCATATTTATTGAATGCTATCTTGTGACCTGATTTTCTGTAGATGTTCTACACTCTTGGGTTGCATCCCTTTGGTATTTTCAATAGATTTTCATCCTTTTTTATCCAAGAAAGAGGGTTGGTACTTTTGCTAATGACTAGACAAATTCCCCACTTGCTTAACAACTTATCAAAAGGTTTCTCATTATTATCTGGCCTTGTTGCAGAAGCTTACTTGTTCACAATGGGGAAGAAATTGGATTAGATTCCAAAAAGATCCCTCACAACTCTGCTGTCAGTAAGTTTGCAGAAGCACTTGCTAAAGCTTGGACTGAGTTTAATAATCCCAGGTTAGACTTATATATATATATATATATATATATATTCTTCTGCTGCATCCAGAGATGTCATTGAAGCTTTTAGTAAGCTGGAATATTTTGGTGCAGAGCTGTAGTTATGGTTGTGGTTTCGAATGAAGAGCGCAACATGTATGATCAACACTGGCTTTGTTCTGTATTGAAGGAAAGATATCCTCTATTTTTAAATGTAAGATGCCGATAAAGGAAATGTCTGTGCCTAAAGGAAAAAAATGGCCTGTAAAAAATACTCTCATTTTTTGTTATACTTTTCAAATATTCTTTTCAATTTAAAAATCTTTATTTGTTTACAATTCTTCCCTTAACTTGATAATACGCATAATGTTACCACCATTCGGAAAACATTGGCTGAAGTAGATGCAGAAGGGGAACTACTTCCTGATGGAACACTTCTTGTGTATGTAACTCTTTGGTGTTGAACATCAAAATTTTATCTGGATTAACTATATATTTTTTTTGGGTCTTGATAGCTGAAAGATTTGCAATTGCAGAGGCGGCCAAATAGTTGCAGTGGTTTATTTTAGAGCTGCCTATGCGCCAACTGATTTTCCTTCAGAAACAGTAAGCAAGTTTTCTCCATACTTGCCAGTTTCAGCTATGCTTATGTTTTGTTAAGAAGTTTTTGTTTGGCAGTGGAGGTTTGCCTAGTTAAAAATATGGTGTGTAGGTCTCAAAGTTTTGGGGCGAATGTGGTCGGCTAGTGTTGTGTATACCAGGATACATGCGATAAAGCATTGGTAAATATTGCTTAACATTAAAGCTGAAAGGTCAACTATGCCAATCTCAGAATGGCGGAAAAATCTAGTTTCTTTTTGTCATAACTGGAGTAGGATTATGTGTGTTTAATCCAATAACATTCCATGGAATTAGAAATCTACTAGGTATCTGATGTCCTAATTTATGTTTAATGAATATTTTCTGAACAGGTCCTATCTAACAACACTGCAATTCCACTGGACTATATTTTCACTTTTCTTATGCAACTTGTATGCCAAAAATGAAGCTTCTTTGTAGGTTGTATGCCAAGTATATGGTTTTTCAGTACTATTCTTATTCATAGGAATGGAGAGCTCGGCTATTAGTGGAGCAGTCTTCTGCCATCAAGTCTCCATCAGTATCTTATCATTTGGCGGGTACCAAAAAAATTCAACAAGAACTTTCAAAACCCAATGTGCTCGAGAGGTAATAATTTGGCCTAGCTTCAGTGCTCGGGTTTCTTGAATCTTTTGCTTTGTTTTGGAACTAACTTCAAAAATGTTGTACACTTTAAATAATGTTCAAGTTTAAAGTGGTGCTGTAAACATTTGTTGGAAACAGTGCCCATGCTGATCTTGACTAGCATAATATTGAGAATCACAAAATATAATATGTTTACGTGTTACTGCTTGACAAAGGTCATTTTTCCCTTGTCTATAATTCATTGAGGTTAGCAATATTTTAAGGAGAAAAAACTTTGAATGCTTTGGATTTTCTTCCTTTGCTTTTTGGGCAGGTTCCTTGACAATAAAGAAGATATTGCCAGGGTACGGAAATGCTTTGCAGGATTGTGGAGTTTGGATGACCCAGACATCATCAGCAAAGCAATTGAAAGACCTGATCTATATGTTATGAAGCCCCAAAGAGAAGGCGGAGGTCCTATATTTCTGAACTTTGCTCTGTGGTTGCTACTAGTGTTAACATCAATTCATTATTCCACTTCAAGGAATGGTACTTATGAGCGATGTTTCATTATTCCACTTCAGGGAACAATATTTATGGTGAAGATGTGAGAGAAACACTTCTTAGATTGAAAAAGGAAGGGAACAGAGAAGATGCTGCTTACATCCTTATGCAGAAGATATTCCCAAGTTTATCCCTTACACCTTTTATGCGAGATGGCAGTTGTCATGAGGATCATACCGTATCAGAACTTGGAATGTACAGTGCTTATTTAAGGTACATAAGAAATGAGTAATAGTGTTTAAACAGTTCTATAAAACTAATTGTTCCTTAAAGTTGTAATGGTAAACAATTAAAAATGTATTGCCACTGCCTGATGCATTGCACCTTAGTCACCCAATTTTTCATTTGAGATGCACTTTACATTCTCAAATTGGATTCTAACAGGAACAAGGAAAAGATGATCACGAATGAACAAAGTGGTTATTTGATGAGGACAAAGATCTCTTCTTCAAATGAAGGAGGAGTTGCTGCTGGATATGCAGTCTTGGACAGTGTATATTTAACTTGATTAATCTAGCCTCCTAGTTGCTCCCGACTGAGCTTAATGCGTTTGTCTTTTGTCTTGAAATCACATGATTCAGGTTTTATGTTTAATCATTGCATATTTGACACAAAATTTGACAGTCCTGTGATAAAGTAAAGCACAGGTGAAAGTAGAAGAATTTCTCAATTAATTTCTTCTTCAACTTTATGAATCGCAGGATTCATTCACCTGGAAGACTTTGTACTTTCTTATTTTCATAAGCAATGAAATTGCAGTGAGTAGTATTATGGTCAGCCTTCTAAGTAGATAATCAAAAGGCATGCCTTTCAGTATCTTTGTTTTCTTATTTTCCTTTGTTAATAAATGGTGGTTGTTTCAGTGGCAAGAATAGTAGAAGCAGAAACATAGTTCGGGTCTTTTATGACAGGATTCAACCGAGGGAGTGGAAATTTGTATCCAAAATTCCAGCCTGATGTTAAAAAACAGTATCTACATATCTCAGTTGAAATTGGTTAAGTTTCATTGATTCAGATGAGCAAGATCAAGATATCTATTAAGCCTACTGAAAGGCAGGCATGGTTTGCAAATTAAGCTTTAACCTGCTTCGGGGATTTATTATCGATAGCTTAAGTGGAAGTAGCGGTAGTAAGTAGTGTTCCAGTTATTTTCTACTAAATATTTAAAAAAAAACCCTAACTGGAAAAAGAATACTGTTGAATTCATATACACAAGAGGGGGATGTAAGCAGTTCTACAGAGCTATATTCACGAAAAGTCTTCCTGTTCATGTGTCTCTCCATCCACATTCTCTGGCTCGATTCTCCCACAATGCTGAAATCCTGCGTTCCACAATAACTTCTCTTTCTGCTCTGAAATCCTGCGTTCCACAATAACTTCTCTTTCTGCTCTTTCCCTTGCATCTTCACATGTTTCAATTCCTGCATTGCACTTCTCTGCTTCTCTTTGGTAGTGGGAAGAAGCTTTCCAAGCATCCATTATCAATGCCTTGAAGTGTTGCGAGGTTTCATTGGCTACTCTATTTTGTTAGTTAAGTTCCTCCGAGAGCAATGCTACGATGTCCTTTTCCATTTCTTCATTCAATTCTGGATCATGTTTGCCACAATCTGCCTATACAACAAAGAAAAATGATTTGATAATTAAAGAGGAAAAATAACACCTGCAGTTCCATAGGAGTTTTAAACTGTTGGGGAAGTACTAAGAACTGCTACCAATTGTTGCCTCCTAGAAATTCACTTTTCTTATTATTGACTTCACTTAAAACTCTAAATATTGTACTTATAAGTTCGATTATCCCGTCACAACATTACTTTCTATGCTTTAGAAACAAGTTCACAGCCAGTTTTCCCCGGCGTGAGGGTTGCAAAGCTCAAGTATTGGAGGCTCAAGCTGCATAGAGAATGAACAGGAACACAGACAGCATGGGAGACGTAAGATAGAAAAACTGACCAGTGAATGAGCCATTGATAGGTCCTGCAAGAATGATAGATACAAATAAAGATCAAAGAAATGAACCCATTTTAGAAACAAAAAATGGATTTTTAATATCAGAATGCCTGAAAAACAGACAAAACAAACTATGAAACTTGATAGAAGTATCTGTTTAACTCTAAATTCATCGAAAGAGAAATAGAGTTACAGAATCCACTACCATATGTGAGCGATTACTATGTTGAAGCATATGATCTTAAGAGTCTTGAGAGAAGTCGATACCCTTGTCAAAACTCCAGAGTCATTGAAAGGATTCCGAACTCCAAATTATGTAAATTCTGAAAGTCAAGGCTATTTCCTATAATTTGAGTAAAACAGAAGCAAGAATTTGCCCATTTAGTGAGCTAAACAGCAGCGAGTGTTAAATAAAACTAGATTCTTGAAAAATTAAAACATTTTTACTAGGTCCTCCGCCATCGCACCTCATAAACCTACAAACATTCGAAGTTCACTCCCAGTAAGCCCCGAGCATAATTAATTACACATAATCAGCAGAAAGGCTATCCCGGTATGAAAAGCAGAAGATACTGCTAGTCCCACGGAGAAGTTAGCAGCATCATTCTATTTCTTCTAATGGAAAATGCTGATTAAACTTGAATCTTTGATGAATCCCACTACATTTATTCAAATAATCCTACAATTTTCAAATATTTAACGTACTAAACTGACTCCATACAATATTTTCTCTTTAGTTACACCAGAGATTTAAGATGCAAAAATTACCAACACAGGAAACAAATAGGAGTCCACAAAATATAATCTAATGTGAAGGATCATGCTTTCATTGACCACAGAAAGGAAACACTTGCCATTGAAGTCTGCTGAACGATGATGAAATTACACAACTTTGTCATGATTAAACAGAAGAAACATACAAACCAACTGATATTTGCACTTCCAGACAGCAAAATTATGTCAAGCATACAACATTCATACCAAAAAAAATGAAAAGCTTCGAGAAGGTGCACAAAATCTCTCATAAAATTAAATCCTTTCCTTAACATTATAAACCCAATTATGCAGACTAACCAAAGTTAACAATTTTAGAGAGAGTATAAGATTTAGTACAACATAAACTTACCTAGTGGCGAGGCCAGTTCAAGTTCTGAAGAGCACTCGCAGACACAGGGGCACGAAACATGAACAGAAGAACTCTTCTTCAAATGCCCATGTAATTGTGTCCCAACAGTGTAGCCAACGAAAAACACACCGAGCAAAACCAAAACCAACCTGAAAGCACTTCTAGTACGATGCCCATGTTGCCATGAACAAGCCATTTCTTAACCGTCAAAAAGAAGCCAAAATAAATCCTTACTATGCTTTGATTCCCAAAGATGAGAAGATCTGAGCTTTGCCCAAAATGCCTTCTAGAAACTTCGATTTTTTCAACAAAATGAAAAATACACAGATTGAGGTATCAATTACCCAGATCAAGACCTGGTTATGAACCTAGAATTCGACTATAACTGAATGATTGAACACTCAAACACAAGCCCATTTCAACATTAGACCGATAAATATTTTTTTATTAAAAACATGTAGCAAAAACGGAAAATCAGAAATGTCTTTTGTGTATTTTGAGTGAGTAGAGAAGGGCGGATCACTATCAAGTTTGGTTAAAGAGTACAGTGATTAGACTATTAGATAAACAGGTTATGAAATTGGTGTAAAAAAATAACAGCTTTTAATGTTTGTGTTTGTTTCTTTTGTTGTTTTTTTAACGGAAACATCTGACTTTATGTATGCATGAACCAATGAGGAGAAGATTGAGTCCGACTGGACCAGGCTCCCACATGGTATCTCATTCTCTGTGTCATCATCATAGGTGAGATCTTGCAAGGATACATACTACAAACCCTAAAGGAAAAAATAAAGCTTTTAAGGTTATGTATTAAATGAAAAAAATAAATAAAGAACAGAGCTTTTCAATGAGTTTGGTTGTGGATATTTTTTTTAGTTTAAGATGAATTATGACTGAAAATTTACAGCAGAGAATTCTTGTTCATTTGAGATAAGAAGAAAGACGTTCAATTATGCTTTAGATAACTCATATTAAGGAATCTATCTAGTCCCATAATGCTTTAGATACTCACATCTTTATTAAACAGAGAGTAGCATATGCAAAATTTTGATATATGAAAATGAAGTAAATGGAATCTATAATTTTATTTTTATATTTTAGTCTGATATGAATTATATCCAAATCTTTCCTCCTCGAGAAGTCATGGTTTTACTTGGCTTGTTTGCAACAACTTTCCGAGCCAGCTGAATTGGTCTATTCTTGCTTGTACTGTCCCAAGTCAATTTCTCCACTCGGTGGTATTAAAGCTTTAAATATTGTTTCTTGAGCACTTGAAATTGCTTTCGGAAGAAAGACAACTACCTTTGGCAACTCTGGTATGAAAAAAAAATTGATAGAAACGGATCAAAGCAAAACAGCATTTCCTGCAACTCTGAAATAAGAAACCAATTTCAACATCACAACTCTTTGCCTTGACAAAGAATAAAGTCCAGTCATAATTAAAATAATTGTTAGCAAACCAATAATTACAATCAATATTGTAGAGGATGCCACTACTCTAGCTGGTAAAGCATCTTGGCATTCATAATTTAACTAAAAGGAATAAACAATGTACAAGTTAAACTTACAAAATCCAATACTATAGACTATGATTTGATCATTCTGCAAGTGGGATGCCAAGGATAATGACAATCAGTTCTTTACAGCTTCAAAGATAATTTTAGACAGAATCAGCATCGAAAAACTCTGCTTCATTTTCTTTTGCATCGTCTTCTTCTGAGTCTGTCATATGGTCAAAAAATGCATCAAGATACCAAGTACAGCTCTCATTCCATTTGCCCTTATTGGCATGGGCTCGCCATTTTTGGTCAGCTATCATTTCAGGAGAGAGTCCCCATTCAAGCATCTCTTCATCTGTGTGATTAATTGCTAAGCTATATTCTCCACCTTCTCCTAACTGCATCACTCGAGCCTCACAATTTTCGAGATTACTTAAGTGCTCAAATTGCTGAACCGTCCACTTGAACCACTTCATGAGAAAGACTCGTGAGGTCAGCCCATGGGATACAATGATAAGATTTAAATCATTGGAAGGGTCAATGTGAAGCCTATTGAAGTCTATGTCCCTCCAGAGGGATTCAAGAAAGCCTGCAAACATCAATTGGTTCAGTTATCTAAAATCAAAACGAAAAAATTACTCCTTTGATCGAGAATCTACTTCCAGAAGGAAAGACCAGGAGCTAACACTTTCCGTTAAGCATTCATAGGGCAAAGCTCTTTCAAATTTAAATATAGTGGATTAGAATTTTGCAAGTTCAGCAGGGAGACAGCACTCAAGTTTGAAGGAGGAATCAGTGGAACATGTTATGCATGTAAAATCATGTAAAATCTGACAATTACAAGGTGCCAGGCAATTCATGTGAAAAGAAATTTCAATTACATGCAGATAACCACATTTAATTAAATGGAAAAAAATTCAAGCAATTCAAGCCTCACAATCAGTAAATTGGAAGGTTAGCCAATGGGAGCAATGAAACATCAATTAACGTTATCTCCAATCATGTGCCTACAGTTATTTAATTAAATTATTAAGCAAGCTACATAGCTCAACACAGCTGCTGGTAAAATTCAAAAGTGCCTCACTTTGTAGGAAATGCCCTTAGCAGCATATGCTTGTAGCTCTTCAACTAACAAATTCAACCAATTCTGCATTCAAACTCTAGCTTATGCCAAACTGGAAATCAAGCTAATGAAAGCATCAATAAGTACTGGGCCTTCAGGGCCAAGATTTATTAGCTATATTAAAAGCCAAAATAGCTGCTTCTTTTGTTCTGTTTCTTGGCATGTTAATGTAAAAGGAGGGATTATATCGCCCATTTCTTTTCCTGCTGTTCAGATCTAACAATAATTCAATTACCCTTCTCAGCAAACAAAACTCTACTCCTAGCTTATGAGACTATTAGCCAGAGAAAATTCAACTTATAAAAACAAAAAATGAAACATCAAATAACCCTTGGTCTCTTTCCATAACTTCAAAATAGAAAGAATAATGGGTGCCTCATGACCCACCACTGAATTCACTTTGAAATTTCTTTCTGTTCTTATGCTTCTATATCAATGAAAACGCTTTTAGAAATGCCCAAACACCTTTCAAATAATACCACATTTGAATCTCCTTTCTCATTCATTAAACTGCTTACTATTTCACTTTCAATATGCACCATGAAAAAAAGAAAAAGGATTTTTCCAAAATGCCTCTGAAGCCCCACATATTAATTGCTAAACAAAATCCCCAAGCAAAAGCAAAACCATAAAACAGGTTTATAAATGTGACAAGCAACAAAACAGAAAACAAAACCACCCAACTTGTTCTTGCTTCTTAAGCCCTTTCCTTGCTTTTGCTTCCATAAACATGAAAGCACCTCTAAACTTCTGAGATGCCATTCTTTTAGCATTTTAAAATAGTGTCGAAGGAACCAATAATTCTCATATCGAATTGCCAAATCTCCCAAAAAAAGGAGGTGTTCGAAATATCCATCAAAGGTATCCAACCACAAGTATACTCAACAACAAAACAACAGAAAACACAACCACCAAGAAAAATGATCACAAATAACAGAAAACTACATGAAAGTGAGTTGTAAACCTCAATTCTAAGAACTTATTTTACAACTGCTTAACATGTTTTCTGCTTTCAAAAGCAATGAAAGCACTGCCAAAATACCCAGTTGTCATTCAAGCAACAATTCTGATTTACTTTTCTTGATCTTGAGGCCACTCTTATTATATCTAGACTACGTAAACACAATAGCCCGCACATTAATTTAACAAAACAACAAATAAGATTGAATAATAAACAAAGAACCACGAAAACAGAAACACACACAGGAAAAAAAAACAAAACCCATACTGGAAACACGGTCAAAAACATCTGCAGCTGACTCCCCTTCAGGAAAACGATAAAAAAATCTTCCAAACCTCTGTCTTGTCTCCTTTATCAGTTTCATTCTCTCTCGCACCTTCAAGAAAACGGAAACGAAAAAAAAATTTACAATCTTTAATCAACCATATCTAATGCCAGATATGACAAAAGGAAAAAAAGTTAATTTTTAAACTAATGAAAGTACCTGGAAATTACCGAAATCCTGTTCTCTAATCCGACACTCTTCTCTAACGCCGATGACTCGCTTCCTGGAAAACGACCGTCCGATCTCACGGAGAGTAGACCGGGTACGGTCGTACGGCGACACGTAGAAGTACAAACGGTAGTTAGAGAATGTGCCGTTCGAGGTGATTATGGAACGCAAGTGGGAGCCGCATTGGCGGGCCTGGTCGATCCCGACAGGCGTTAATTGGATTTTGTGGTCGGGCGTGGTGGCGTACGTGGCGGTGTCGAGGTTTCCCTGCGATTCGCCGTGACGGACGAGGATGATTCGCTTGGGAAGAATGTGCCTCGGAGTATGTGACTGCGGCATTTCTCTGTTTATCTCTGCTTTCTAGCTCTCTCTGTTTTCTAACCCTCTGCGAAACTATGCGCTTGCTACGTAAGACATCACCATAAGCTGCAAGTTAAACTTCTGTTATTTCTGTTAATTTATAGGGCTTCCCTCAAATATATATATATATATATAATAATTATTGAACACGTTTTCTTATATTCCTTAACGTGTTATAATGGCATTCTTATTCTGTGCCAACAAATAATTCCACCATAGAAGAGGATGGAAGCAGTTAATGGTTGATTCCTTTGCGATAAACAGGTTTCTGTCAAATAAAGCAAGCAGTCCTCCTACAGGGTTTTCTAAGAAATCAGAGTCTTTTGCTTTTCTTTTGGCCTTGCAATTGTGTGTTGAACACTCCCAAGCCTTCAACTCAACTCTGTGTTTCAATTCTTTTGTTGGCAACAGATGTTGATTTTCAAACACATAAAACTTTTACCAAACTTAACTTCAGGTTTCAATTCACTAATTCAAATTCACATTCAAAACATGGTAGAAGAACTAACCAAAGTCAACATAAAATGAACAACTGATGTTGAAATGATTGCATACAATTTGTGGTTTCAAATCTTTTGGTGGGTGCAGATTTTGATTTTCAAACACATAAACTTTTACCCTACTTAATTTCAGGTTTCAATTTACTGATTCAAATTCACATTCACACAGATGAACAATTGATTTCATTCAATTTGTATTTATATCTATTTAGATGTGACGGTTTATAATAAGGTCGATATGTCCGAGTGGTTAAGGAGACAGACTTGAAATCTGTTGGGCTTCGCCCGCGCAGGTTCGAACCCTGCTGTCGACGATTAATTTTTTTACGCTGTCGACGATTATTTTTTTACGCAATCCGATCCCTAGTATTTTACCTTTTAACAAGTACGAACATAATTCACCCACTTGTATCATATGGGTCCTTCATTTGTGATTATAATTGAAATGACCAATAATCTCTACTATGTTTTTACTTTATAAAAATAAAAAAAAGATGAGGACCCTAGACATTATAATCTCCCTTTTGGATAATAATTGTATATTAGGTCATCCATGTATTAATAAATAAACCTATTGTGATTATGCTCTTGTAATGTGTAGTCAAACACTTTCAATCTATAGTGCTTTCCTTTTTCTTTTCTTTTTCCCTCAATTTTCTCATCTCAATAATATAATATGTGTGTTTCTGTCACTGCATTAATTAGGAGTCCCTCTTCAACCCTTTTCAAGTGGCTACATGTGATCAATTGAGCTTGACCCACCTATCTGCCATCATGTGATCTTTCTTACTCACTACTCCAATAGTCATACACTAAATTAATTACCATCTTCATTCAATGTCTCCTCACCAATAATCACATGTTATTTAATTTGTTACCACCATCATAACTAATATAGCATATGAGATAATATGAATTATTGTAAGTAAACATATGCTACCTATCAATGATGGTTGAACCATATGTTACCATGCTTCTAACTTTGCATAAGAACAAATGTTCCTACGAAAGCCACTAAACTAATTAAATTTGTCTAAGCAAGTAAATAAAATCGAGATAAAAGTAAAACCCCAAATGTAATCTGTGTTGTCGAAGCTTCTAAATTTAGCAAGTAATTAAGAAACTAATTCTCTCCATCTCTCTCTCTTATTCTCTCCTTCGCCCTCTGCTTACACTTACAAGACAACGATTAATTTATGTTGCTCACTTCTCTGAAATCCCGCCATTTTTGCACATCCAAATTTAGAGCTCCGAGACACATCATTATTGTTGCAGCAGCAGATACAGCCAGGAACCCCTGAAAACAGACATTGCATGCACACCGATTCAGGAACCAGCGCCTTAATTTCTTTGTCCACTATTTTCGTCGGCCAAGTGAACTCTCTAAATTAATCATCTTGTTGGTACGCAATGTTGGTTCCATATCTGCAGCTTATGGTGATGACTGATATTTTGATGATGGTGATAATCATGATTCATCCCCTCAGTACACCTCCTAAATCCTTCCCCATTCACCTGAAACTTCCATTGATCTCCAACTCTCTCTTCTTCTTCTTCTTCCTCTTCCTCTTTCTCTTCCTTCTCTTCTTCTTCTTCGGATTGTTGTTGTTCTTGTTGCAATTCTTCTTGTGGACTTTGTTGTTGTTCATCTTCGTCTTCCTGTTCATTACTATCGAACTCATCTTCCCTGATGAGATGCAGTCTGAGGCGGCCATCTTCTCGGGAAGCGCGTAAAATCTCGGGCCGGTCAATCCTAACCTCAGTTAACGCCAGTCGACCATCCGGCCTCACAGACCGGAGAAAGAAACTCGGCTGACCTTTACGATTAAACGACGAAAGTGGGGGCGGAAACTTCTTTATCTCCCTCCTCGCTGAACCATCCTTTCTCCATTTTGCCCTGGTTGACAATTCCTTTCTCGTATCCATCTCCATATGATCATGAACTATCCTTTCATCAGAACTCTCAAATCCTAAACTCTCAGTGCACGACATGAGTCCATCAACGCCTCCACCAATATCATCAATGAACCCAATCCCACCCGGGTCTTTCCTCGAAAACGCCGTTGGCAACGCCACCGCAGGTGCCGTTGGTTGTGGCAGAGGCGCCAAGAGATTGACAACAGGCGATTCAATCATATTAGGAGCACGGTAGGAATCAGCTCTAGCAGTGATTAACCCTAGTCCATGTTTGCATGGCGGTTGTTTATAGAATTCAAAAGAGTAGTAAGCAGTGTCCATGGAATTAGTAAAGCCCAAAATTTAGTGAACACTCCTCTTACAGAAACTCATAATTATAAAAAAAAAGGTGGGTTAGAATTATAGAGAGAAAAGAAAAGGGAAGATGAAGGTGGTATTAATAATATCCTCACAGAAAAGATAGGAGAAGAGAGAGGAGACAAATAAAGGGGTATGGCGAAGAGAGCGCCAACGTGAAACCTGAGCTGGAGTGATAGAGGAAACGGTGTGTGGTCCCAAGAAAGATAGCATAAGACTGGGTTTCATTATTATTCATTATCTAGTTAGCTAGCTTTTCCAAAATCAATAGATAGCATAGTCTTTTAATTTTACTATGATGTTTTTTTTTGGAAAAAGTCTTAGGAGCGATAAAAGTTAATAATCATTTGGGTTCGTTTTCTTAATTATATTAAACCATAGGTTTGCGGGGTGTGTGTGTGTGTAAGGTGAAACACAACCATTTGATTAGTAGGTATGGAATTAATGGACAGAAAGCTAAAAGAAAAGCAAAAAGGAAGCATAGAAAGCAAAGGATGTGTGAAATAAAAGGCTAAAAAGAAAAAATAGGAACATCATCTTCTTGCAGCAAGTTGCAAAGAAAGGTTTCCCTGAAAATGGGCAATAAGAATATGAAGGATCGAAGCATCCACAACTTTTAAAGACTGTCTGCAGCCAGAGGCTAAGGTCGGTAAGATTTGGTGACACGGCCTTGGCCTTGCCCTTGGCGATGACCCTATTTGGACCATTTCTCAATACACAGAATCAATTTCCCACATAACACCCATACTTTACAGAATATATATTTTCCTGGATATCTATATATATATATATATATATATATATATATATATATTTACCTTTTCCAGTGTAATTATTATAACCTAAATCATACACACTACCTTTTCTTTAATTCTTAAAGAGTAAAATTTGTAAGACAGTATGTATGAGTTTACGACATATTAGATATATGAAATATAGAATACATAATACGGCGTTGCATATGCTCTTTGACAACAGCAATGGACCAAAGATTCTTCCAAGCTTTTAGATATTTCTTTCTGGGTAGCGAGCTATAAATTCTGTTGTTGTTTAGCACAAGAACAAAGTAATATGAACTTGCAAAGAAAGAGCGGGAGAGAGCAATTATTTTCTGGAAGCCTCTCTCTTTTTTATTCATTATATTGCTCTTTATATAGAGTTAAAATATAACAAAGGATAAGTGATAAGCCTAGATTAAAGATAATGATAAGCCTAAATCAAAGATAAGATTTAAGCAAATCCTAGCAAACTAAGGCACTTTTTCAACACTCCTCCTTGCCTTAGTAATTGCAGAGGCTTTCTCCTCCTGTCCCTTGACTTTGAATCCCTTGGTTGCTCTACATAGATTTCCTCTTGAAGATTACCATTTAAAAAAGCAGATTTTACATCTAGCTGGTAAGTCTTCCATCTCATTTGTGCTGCTAAAGCAAGCAACATCCTGATTGTATCCAAGCGTGCTACTGGAGCAAAAGTTTCTAAGAAATCCACTCCATACACTTGTCTATACCCTTTCACAACTAATCTGGCTTTATATTTATTTATAGAACCATCTGCATTGAGTTTGGTTCTATAAACTCATTTGACTCCAATGACCTTTCTGTGTTGAGGTTTGTTCACCAACTCCCAAGTGTTATTCTTTTCAATCATTCTGAGCTCTTCTTTCATTGCTTCAACCCACTTGTCATCCTTCTCAGCTTCTTCAAATTCTGCAGGCTCAAATACAACAATATTGCTTTTTTCATAAATATCAAATAACGACCTTGTTCCTTTAACTGGGACTTCATCTATATCATCATCAAAGTATTGCGGAATCTCTGACAATTGTGTTTTTATTGACTCCTCCCAGTTCCAGTGTCTATCCTCTATGAACTTGACGTCTCTGCTTATAACAATTTTTCCATTTTGTGGTTGAAAAATTCTATAACCTTTGGAAAAATTGCTATATCCAATGAAAACTTCTGGTTCTGCCTTCTTATCAAGTTTGTCTCTTTTTACTTGTGGTACATAAAAGAAACAAAGACAACCAAAAATTTTTAGATTTTGCAAATCGGGTTTGTAACCAAACCAGGCTTTATACGGAGTTTTTTTCTGCAAAGTTCTAGTTGACAACCTATTTAGCAAAAAAACTGCAGTGTTTGCAACTTCTGCCCATAGTTTCTTTGGCAATTCCTTCTCATGTAGCATACACCTTGTCATCTCCATAATACTTCGATTTTTTCTCTCACTTACGCCATTTTGTTGTGGAGTGTAAGGTGCTGTGAATTGATGCTCAATACCAGCTTCTCTGCAAAACTTGTCAAAAATATCATTGGTGTATTCTTTCTCGTTATCTGACCTTATCTTTTGTATCCTGCAGTCACTTTGATTTTCCACCCATGCTTTATATTTCCAAAATATATCAACAACCTCAGATTTGAATTTGAGAAAATAAATCCAGCAAAACCTGGTATAATCATCAATAAATATAATGTAGTACTTACTACCATTTAATGATGATATTTTCTGAGGTCCTCCAACATCTGTGTGTATCAATTGCAACTTTGCGTGTTGCTCTCCATGTCGTTTGAGAGAAAGGTCTTCTATTTTGCTTGCCATATTGACAAGCCACGCAATCAGCTAACTTGTCTTCTAGCAATGGCATACCTTTCACTAAATTATGTTTTTGTACATATAAAAGTCCACCATGATGAAAATGCCCAAGCCTTCTATGCCATAATTCTGCATTACTTACAGTGCTTGAGAATGATATTTGCTCCTCCTCCATTAGATTTAGAGCAAAACTTTTTGCTTTCATTCTCACTTTGAATACATCTCTGCCCTTCACATCTTTGATGAAACACCATTTGTCTTTCAAATACGACTTTAAAACCCTTTTCAACTAGCTATCCAACACTCAACAGGTTTTGGTTAATATCAGGCACATATAAAACATCAGTAATATACTTTAAACCTGTTAAACTTTCTATAGCCACAGTTCCTTTGCCCTTGACTGAAATAAATTCACCGTTTCCAATTTTTACTTTGGAAATAATGGTTTTATCGAGCTCTTTAAAGAGCTCTTGATCATTGGTCATGTGATTTGTGCAGCCGCTATCAATTAGCTAGAAATCGCTAGAGCTGATATTTGTTGCGAAGCATGTTGCAACAAAAAGTTGGTCTTCTTGCTGTTGCTCAATAGAAACTTTTGTCTCTTCATGTTGTTGTGATTTGCAGATCCGCTCCATGTGTCCAATCTTTACCACATTTTCTGCACTTGACATCAGGCCTCCACCAACACTTTTTTTGTGGGTGGTTTGTTTTTTTGCAGTGTGGACAAGGTGGATATATCTCATCCTTGTTTTTGTTGTTATTACCAGTCTTGTTGCCCTTTTTCTTATTGTAGTTCTTTTTATCTTTGCCCCCTTCTGAATTTTCTGCCTTTGCTTGAAGAGCACCCTCCATGAATTCTTCTTTTCTCATCATTCTTCTTTACTCTTGTGCCTGCAATGCATTCACCAATTCTGCCAAGGATATACTTGACAAATCTTTAGATTTTTCTAATGAAGAAATTTTAGACTCGTACTTTTCAAGCAAAGTTACGAGAATTTTTTGCACAATTCGTTCGTTAGAAAAATGCTTACCAAGCAACCTTATCTTATTCACTATACCCAACAATTTGTTAGAGTAGTCTTTGATGTTTTCTGTCTCCTTCATTTTTAACATTTCAAACTCTCTAATCAAATTGAGTACCTGCATATTTTTGGTTCTTTCGTTGCCTTGGTATTCCTTCTTGAGGTAGTCCCATATATCCTTTGCTGACTCCAAGCTCATAATCCTTGTAAATATAGTGCTTGAAACTGCAGAGAATAAACATGCTTTAGCTTTGGACTTCTTAGTTTTTCTCTCTTTATAGACCTTGAGTTGAGTCATAGTAGGATTCTCCGGCAATGGAGGAATATCATAATCTTCCTCTATAGCTTCCCAAAGGTTTAATGCTTCAAGATGGACCGTCATTCTAATAGCCCAAACTTGATAGTTATCACCATCAAAAATTGGTGATGTAACATGAGAGAATATTGTTTCAGTTTCCATCTCTTCTGGGTCGGTTATTGTGTTTTTGGTTTGTGTTTGGATTCACTCAACGCACAAATCCCTCAAGAACAAATAGGCTTTGATACCAATCTGTTGTTGTTTAGCACAAGAACAAAGTAATATGAACTTGCAAAGAAAGAGCGGGAGAGAGCAATTATTTTCTGGAAGCCTCTCTCTTTTTTATTCATTATATTGCTCTTTATATAGAGTTAAAATATAACAAAGGATAAGTGATAAGCCTAGATTAAAGATAATGATAAGCCTAAATCAAAGATAATGATAAGCCTAAATCAAAGATAAGATTTAAGCAAATCCTAGCAAACTAAGGCACTTTTTCAACAAATTCTAAATGTGCTACATTATGGCTAGAGAAGGTGAAAGATAAAAAGAAACCCTAAAAGCTTAACCGACGTTGGTTGTGAACTTGTGGCGGTGAGTAGTTTGGTTAGTTGACTTCAATGTCTGCGTGGGGTCAAAATGTTTTGACTTGAGCTGAAGTTAAAAAGAATATTCTGCGAACACGCATGCCGCTACAAGACAACAAATATAATTAAATTAAGAAAGAAAGAATGTTGTCTATGATTTGTTAGCTCTAAGAAACTAAGACTTATCTGTGTGTGTGTGTGTGTGTGTGTGTGAATGAATGAATCCAAATATGGTATATGACTGTTACATTGCCCACGTATGCTTGCAATGTTGATTTTTTTTTCCCTGGTGATGATAGAATTCGTTTGTGATTTATCTCATCATATCATCATCATCACATTTGAGCGAGTACAAAAATCTCTGATCGATGCATGCTTGGTTCTGAATTGTTTCATTATCATCATAATAAGAAACAGAAGAATTTGTAGCTTTTTCTGGAAAAGGTTGCTTCAAGTAGTGATAAGAAATCGAGGAAATCCAAAGATCCATTCTGAGACAAAGATGGACGAGTATTGAAAACCGATAAGCATCAAATGCAATCGTGTGTCTATAGACTGTATACGTGGTCGTATCATATAATATAAACTTTCCATTTATGAATAGATGTTTCTTCTCTGTATATATTCTCAAGCAATATATGATAAGCATGACTTATGTATCAAAAATGGAATGACAAGCTGAAGTTATATCCAAACCTTAGTTACCGACAAGGTTGGAAGGTGCGTCGGGATCCGAAGAGTTTTCCAAGAAAGTGTCTGTTGGATGCAAGGTCAAATCATGATCGTCACATCAGTAAAGAGGTGGGAGCACTTGATTAGTTCGATGTTACGCTGTTGCATACATTTTCTACGTCCAGAACTCAAAATCAGCCACCACCCACTTCTTATCTTCGAGAAAAATAATTATACATAACGTGGAAGGACACTATTTGTTCACGTGTCAAAACGAAAGGCACTTGACCTAGCTAGTTACTTTGCCATCTCTTTCTACACAAGTTCTTCCCAAAAACATGTAATTAATTAGGTAGGGATGCTTTTATGCTATAGATTATGTCTTTAGCCGGAAGAGGAAGAGAAAATCTCGCATGGGTAATTGCTATAGCACGTCGTCATCAGTGCTTATGATAATCTTTCGAAGTTCTGTAATGCATGTATTGAATTATGACATAAAATAACATTGTAAGCATACTCATGACATAATACCATTGGATAATTGCGCTACCACTTGGGATGTAGCTCGACTTTAGAAGTTGGGGGCCAAAGAGTAATAATATCTATATATATATATATATATTAGGTTGCGATGGTAAACAGTTATTCACATTTTGAAGATTGAGGATCTTCCCTCGGCCACATCCCCCAGTACTTCTGGCAGCAGAACACAAAGAATCATTGTAATCACCTTGCACAGTAGTAACAGTGGTGGGCTTGTGGTATTCATTGTGATCGGCAGGTTGCACGAGTAGCTTCGAAGCGGGTTCCAAGTCCAAAGCTTTTCATCGCTTGGATGGGTTCGACTCGAGTCAATAAGACTACTAGTGGCCAATTGTAGTCATAGATGTTGACATCATTCCCCATTTGCTATCAATTCAAAACATTAAAAAACGATTTGGACTGGTTTGGAAAATCATATTAATTAATGATAAGTTTGATAACCTGAACCACTAAATAAAAACGATTTTAACAATAATATTAAGTTCTCTTAATAGTTTTTACTTGGGAACATTGGTGGCAGGGAGTGAAAGATATTTGATTGGGTTGGGGTTACCCGTTACCTAAAACAAGTCATTTGGAATTACAATTGAAAATACGACAAGTCAATTTACAATTACAGCATAATACCCGTTACCTAAAACAAGTCATTTGGAATTACAATTGAAAATACGACAAGTCAATTTACAATTACAGCATAATACGACAAGACTTTCAAACATAAACCATGTCAACAAACAAGTCTGTCCAATTGGCACACACGGTCACTAAATGCTTTCCTGAGTGGCTTGCTCTTGCTTGGGGCCTGGCTGGCGAACCGTGTCAGCATAGCCAATCCCTCTACGTTTAGTAGGAAAAATCATGAACAAAAAGCTTGACAGAGCCGCAACTCCTAACGGCAATTTATCCTCAGCACATCAGCATTAGCCCCAGCTTTTGGAAAGAAGCAACTTTGCACATCAGAGTTACTTGCTGCGAACACCCAGAACACCAGTAACGATGCAAAAGCATGCACAAAATCTATCAGATTGATACCATACTTTTCCAAATTAACACCTCCGAAATAATCCTCACCGTGATTTCTATTCGTTTGTTTCTTTCCCATCTCCTCATCGTTAACATCCTCAGCTTTATTATCTTTGGCATCATCATCGTCATCCCTGTTGTCATCTTCTCTTTTGTTGAGGATGTAAAAGCCATGGCGTCTGGCAATACCGTAATAGAGTTTTCCATCGTTTCCCACGAAGCTATCAGTGAAGGAGGAAAGAAAACAGGCCAGTGAGAAGAAAACAATGGCACAGAAAGTGAGGTACTTGTGTGCAGCTAAGCATGCACCGTTGTTGGAGAATGAAGGTACAAGTGCTTGGAATGAAAGAAATGTGCAAGTGGGCAGCAGATTTGCGAGGTTCGGTGCTGTCGACAGAACTTTGGGGCCAGATTTTGGTGCCATGCAGAGAGTAACGCTGGGAAGATATCACAATGTAATAGTTAGATGTAAGTTGATATCAAAATGTGAGTTTTTGGGCAGAGTTTTATAGGCAATTTGGGCATAGTGAAATTACTAATATTTGCGAGGTCTATAACTTCACTTATGAGGGTATAATCTTAATTGCAATTTTTAACTCAAATTATATGAAACTAATGCTTAATTAAAGGGAATACACGAACAACACATGAGGTGATGGTCATCAGCCAATTTGAGAGAAGCGTGAGGGAATCCATTAATGGGTAATCAGTTTGCTATAAGGAAAGAAAGTGAAACATATGATTTACGCTGCATTACGTGCAATTCTTATGTAGTTTTAAAGAATCAAGAACAAGCATAATTATTTTTGCCCGTCAATTCTTCTTCCTTTTTCTCTTACGAAGAACATGCAACATTTAAATATTTGATGATTCCAGTGGCCAAGGACGAATGTGAAAGAAATTTATTTTTCCATTGGTACCACATAATCCATGTGGAAGGACACTATTTGTTCACGTGTCAAAACGAAAGCCACTTGGCCTAGCTAGCTGCTTTGCTGTCTCTTTCTACGTAACTGCATATATGACTTGCAATTAATTAGGTAGGGATGCTTTTATGCGATAGATAATGTCTTTATCTCGCATACTGTACTTGTTATACCAAGTTGTCATCTGTACGTATAATCATCTGACGAAGTTCTGTAATGCATATAATGAATTATGACACAAATTAACAGTTACAAACTTGCAGTATCATTGGATGAGTGCGCTACCACGTTGGAAGTTGGGGACCAAAGTATACTAACATATATATGTATATTAGGGTACGATGGTAAACAGTTATTCACATTTTGAAGATTGAGGATCTTCACTCGGTTACATTTCCCTGTATTTCTGGCAGCAGAACAAAGCAAGAATCACTGTAATTATCTTGCACAGTGGTTACCCTGGTGGGGCTTTTGGTATTGATTGTAAGCATCAGTTTGCAATATTAGCTTTGAAGCAGGTCCAAGTCATTTACACAAGTTCGAGTGGAGTCAATTACAGCTACCAGTGGCCATTTATAGTCATAGATGTTGACTTGACGTCTATCAATTTAAAAGATTAATGATGTGTTCTTCAAAATCTTATAAACTCAAGATCAATTAATTATCAGTTCAAACTAGCTCGGGTGACATTCTCATTTAACTTCAGACATATATAACAAGCAAAAGAACTTCTAACTTGTTTTGATATCGTATTAATTAATAACAAGATTAATAACCTGAACTACTAAATAGGATTTAAACACTAACGTTTAAGTCCTCTTAACAATTTTTGCTTGGAAGATTAGTAGTAGGAATTGCAGCCTACTGAAGCTACATTTTATTCATTTCCTGAAACCTCAACTACAAATAGTCGATTTTCTTGTATATTATATATCTTTATTTATTCTAAATTGATTAATTTAAAATAAATATATCTTTAATTAATTTATTTTTATAAATAAAATTATATATTTAATTTTTGAAACTTGTTAGATATATTCCACGAAATAATATTTATTTAAAGTAATTTTAATCGCATATATATATATATATTTACATAATAATTATCTACAAATTAGTTTGAAATTACTTACTATTCTTTATAACATTCATAATCTTATTTTTTAAATAATATTAATTAATAATTATAAAATAATCTTATTTTTTATACTATAATTGTAAAATTTCAAGAGTTTGATATATATATATATATATATATATATATATTTAAGTAATATGATTACATATTAATAATATTTATTTTAAGTCAATTAAAATTTTATATTATTAAAAATTTAGAGTATAAATTAATATTTAATATAAATAAATTCAAGAATCGAAAAAATTAAATTAGAATAAGTAGATTAAATTTTTAATTATTAAGAAATATATTTATTTTTTGATTAGTTAATTTAAAGTTAGAGGGGAAGGCATCAAATGCCTTCCCCTTTCCCTTTATCCATTCAATGTGCAACAACAATATTTTTCTTCTCTGCTCCTTCATGACTCGAATCCTTTCGTTTTCTTTTCTTTGTCTTTCCTTACAGTAGGTAGTGAAATATACTTGATTGGGTCGGGATTTCTAACCTAATTCATGCAAGATTGTAACCCGTTGCAAATGACAAGTCATTGGGAATTACAGTTTAGAGTACGACAATTCATTTTACAATTACAGCATAATACGACAAGACTTTTGAACGTGAACCATTTTTGGTCCCCCTCTGTCTTCTCTTTTAGAGAAATTCACACTAAATGCTTGCCTGAGTGGCTTCTTGCTTGGGCTTGGTGCGGCTGGCTGTTTTTTCCTTGGCGCCTGGCTGCCGACCTTTGTCAGCATAACCAATCCCTCTACGTTTAGTAGGAAAAATCATGAACAATAAACTAGACAGAGCCCCAACTCCTAGCGGCAAATTTATCGTCAGTACATCAGCATTAGCCCCAGCTTTTGGAAAGAAGCAACTTTGCACATCAGAGTTGCTTGTTGCAAACACCAAGAACACCGCTAAAGATGCAAAAGCATGCACAAAATCAATCAGACTGATACTATACTTTTCCAAATTAACTCCTCGGAAATGATCCTCACCGTGATTTCTATTCGTTTGTTTCTTTCCCATCTCCTCATCGTTAACATCCTCAGCTTTATTATCTTTGGCATCATCATCGTCATCCCTGTTGTCATCTTCTCTTTTGTTGAGGATGTAAAAGCCATGGCGTTTGGCAATACCGTAATAGAGTTTTCCATCGTTTCCCACGAAGCTATCAGTGAAGGAGGAAAGAAAACAGGCGAGTGAGAAGAAAACAATGGAACAGAAAGTGAGGTACTTGTGTGCAGCTAAGCATGCACCGTTGTTGGAGAATGAAGGTACAAGTGCTTGGAATGAAAGAACTGTGCCAGTAGGTAGCAGATTTGCGAGGTTCCCTGCTGTCGACAGAGCCTTGGGGCCATATTTTGAAGCCATGCAGACACTAACGCTGGGAAGATATCATAATGTAATAGTTAGATATAAGTTGATATCAAAATATGAGCTTCGGGGCAGAGTTTTATAGGCAATTTGGGCATAGTGAAATTACTAATATTTGCGAGGTCTAAAACATCAGTTATGAGGGTACAATGCTAAATACAATTTTTAAATTAAATTATATGAAATTAATGCTTAATTAAAGGGACTACATGAATAACACGTGAGGTGATGGTCATCAGCCAATTTGAGAGAAGCGTGGGGGAATCCATTAATGGGTAATCTGCTTGCTATAAGGAAAGAAAGTGAAACATGTGATTCACGCTGTATTACATACAATCCATATGTCGTTTTAAAGAATCAAGAACCAAGCATACTTATTTTTGCCCGTCAATTCTTCTTTCTTTCTCTCCTACGAAGAACATGCAACATTTAAAGATTTGATGATTCCAGTGGCTAAGGACGAATGTGAAAAAATTTTATTTTTCCATTGGTACTTTCCAGTGTTGGCCGGAATCCATCCATTAAATAAACCATAAGTTGGCACAGAATATATTTAGTCTATAATCGTATTCTTCTTTCTTTCTGATACCCACTTCACCTGTCAGGCTATGCTATTCTTATTATATTTTTATGTCCCCTACCACTAACTCAACAATTGAGTAGTAAAAAAACCAAAAAATCTCTTATTGTTAAGTTACATGTACGAGAACTTAATATCATAAAAGTATTTTAGTATTTGATAAAAAAAAATTTATTTGATAATATATAGGAATTGAGGGAACTGAATGTAGTTATCCCCACAAGCACAGCACAGGGATGATTTACGCAGGGAAAAATGAAAAATCTTGATTGCATGAGTATTCAAAATCTCTAAATGATAATATATAATCAGGAAGAACAGAGCATCCATTTGCTGATATGAATGAACGTTCTTCATATCGATTTGTGTTGGTTTGGAAAGGTAAAAGCTTTATTCCTTGCCGGCCTGAATTTCACATCAAGAAAAAAGAAAAGAAGAAGCTTAAGGAGCAATTAAGTGGGTGGAAGAACCTCGAGCATGTTAAAACGGACAAGGAACTGATACCACCGATATCAATCGTATGATCATGTTGGCACTAAGAGCAGTAAAGCATTTTTTTCTCTTCTTTTTTAGCTCCATTTGGCCTAAGAAAGTATTCAGCTTTTGCAAAATTTGTAGTCATTTTGTTGGAACAGTTTAGGAATTACAGTAAGCCAGGTATGCCAATTTAATCTTCTAGCTGAAAATGGATTCATGGATGCTTGTATTTCTTCCAGAGTTCTGGTACCAACTTTGTTACGAACACAACAGTTAAGCCGCAAAAGGTTGAAAACTAAAGGTTGTTCCTAGAAAATTAAGGAAAAGAAAATGAAGGAAAGATATCAGAATATGGCAGAGATTCTATCTGATATGATAACCGAACATCTTTCGGTAATATTTCAGAAATATATACAGGAACCTGTTTTGCCAGAAAGAATGCAATTATCATATACCACTAAAGTTGTAAAGTTCGGCCATTGTCTTCATTTGTACACTTACCACGTGAGCAATAATCGCAATCCCTACTCACAGAAACAATCTTCCCAAATCCAGCCATAAAGCATCCTTGTAATACATATTAAATATCAAATTCATAATCATTTTGCAGATAAACAAATGCGGAGCATATATAGTCATTCAGATGGAGGAAAAGAACCTTGGCGAATGATAGAGCAAGCCAACCCATGGTACAAATTATTTCAGAGATCCACATCGCCCGGGCCATGGTTTTTCAAGTTAACCGAGAAGAACACTTGGAACTTCTGGTTTGAATTAAAAGAAATTTAAAAAGAGTGGCCAGAAAAACTTACAGTTCTCCTACCAAATATATCTGCTAGTTTTCCACTTAGTATTGCACCTATCATTCCTCCAATCGTCATTATTGAACCAAAAACTGAATACTGCTTGCACAAAAAAACAAGAAAATGAATCAAATGCAGAACAGTACTCGATCATCAAAGATATTTTGAATAACCAGGATTATGTTTTCAACGTAAGAATTGATCCTAACAGCTGCTAAAGAGAGGCCCAAGCCTTCCATAATGCCAGAGAGACTCGCAAGGTGATGAGTAACCAATCTGCACACACAAATCATAAATCACAAATTCGTTCAAAGTCAGCCGATCCTACGGCTAATATTGTATAAGCAACACCGACTTGCAATTCCTGTCATAAACAAAACCCAAACAATACTAACAATAATGGTTAATTTTTGGCATAATTTTATGTGCTGCACCAGCAGAGTATTGAGCTTGAAGTTCATTTTAATGCATGACTCATAGTGACTGCATGGACATAGTTCTACTCGAAGTTCTTCAGTACAAGACTGTGAAACAAAGAAATAAAATTCCCAAATTTATCTCCAAAGGTTTGCAAAATGAAGTTATCCTCTCTCTTGATCTAAGCATCTCCTGAGATCTTGTGCCATACATCTATTAATAATGGTACATGATTAAAATTACATTTCTTTTATCACGAGATTACTCAAATCTTCTACAAGTTTAGGTATTAGAAACTTTACTTTGATGGCAGCTGCTTCCGAAGAAATATCAGCTCTTAAGACGAATTAGAACAGTTTCAAATTCTTTTCTCTCGACCATTTCTTTCGAACTTCCATAGACAATTGCAGTATTCATAATGTTAAAATTAACTTTTCTCTCGCGGAAAAATTCTGATACTAAAAGATATTATTGAGTCGAACTTGCCAGTCATCTAGGAGATTCCAAGATGGAAAAACAATCGGAAAATCTCAAGTCAGCTTGACACAAATCCTGGAATTTGACACCATAAAGAAACCATGCCAAGGATCTTCAAGTATTTGTAAGGAAAACTATAGAGAGTTCCAATTAAAGCTGAGGAACGCCAGCTGAGGATTGAACCAATTAGATACGCTGACTTTATGCCTCAGCCTGTCATCATACGTATAACGTATATTTGATGCCTAGCTCTTAAATCCCAACTTAAATTTTGTGATGGTGATATTAATTAATTCACCCGTATTAGAGACATAAGTCTGCCTCTTTAAGATTTTACGGTGTGATTTCTGCAATACTGTATATACATTTTCTTGAATGTAAACATATACATTTCGCCCAGGTTGACATGACTAGCTGCCTCGAGAGAAAGAATGATTTAATATAAGAAACTAGGGATGAAACAATACATTAAGGTACCTTGGCAAATATAATTCCCAGCCACCCACTGATGCAGTAGAAAGCATTCGGAATCAACATTGTCTAATACACAATATCAACCAAAATTAATTAAGGTATTGAAAAACTTAGTGTGTGTTTGTGTATATATTAAAGAATTAGTCCTGAAGTTTTTATATAGTCGTGAAGATGAACTTTATCAAATTCCTTCACTTCACTTTCCCTTGCGTTGAGTACTTGCCCAAGATATAATGACCCGCCTTCGCATTGATTAAAACTATATATTTTTGCTAGATTCATGAGTTTCGTAAGATGTATTTAAAACTTGACAAAAAATTTCTCGAATGGGTTTGTTTGTTTATCACGGTTAGTATCTCTTCTCTTGCATAAGGTGCTAAGGTTTTCCTAACGGCGACCATTCATCATTGATAGTTCTATTTCTTTTATTGTTCGACCATTTGTCTCTGGTACCACCATACAACACCCAGGCAACAAATGATACCATACAGAAAAAGGAAAAAAAAATTAATTAAAACAATCCTGTGATCACTAGTGAGAATTCGTAACAGAAGCTTATTGTGATCACCGTCAGAATATTTTCTCTTGCTTAAGATGCAAAGGTTTTCTTTAACTGCGACCATTCATCATTGATACTTGTATTTCTTCTAGTGCTCGACCCTTGGTCTCTGGTACCAACTTTGCCATGAATACAATGCCCAGGCCACAAACGACTCCATACAGAAAAAATACACCTGAAGCAGTGTAAACTTGTGTCACCAGTGTTCATTCATAATAGAAGCTCATTTTTTTTCTGAAATTCAATGACGATGAATTATAGGGGAGGTTATTAATAACTTTAGGAAATCCCTAGGATCTCTCTGTATATTATTCCAAATTCCTATGTGAGAATGAGATTTTAGGGGACAAAAAAGAAATAAATAGAAGAGAGGAAGCATATTAATTTACCTATTGAGCTCCATTCAAATAAAGAGGTGAAAGTGTAGGAAACAACCCAGGATCCAATCCAGCTAACCAGAATGACAAGGCTCCCAGCTGCACCCTTTATGTTTATAGGAAATATCTGGAAAAAAAAATCATCATTTAATGCAACCAAAATAATTTTTATCCATCAAGATCAGGCAGAAAATTTGCACACAACCCTTATTACCTCTGACATTATAATCCAGGGTACTCCTCCCAGGCCAAGCTGAAGAAAGCCCAAATATGCCTATTTTTCAGAATCAGAAACAAACAAGCAGTAAATCTCAACCGACTCATTGTGCCAAATTGGAACAGAACAAATTCATACACAAGAAGTAGAATTACCAGCACACCAATAAGGGCCAAAATTGCTGAGAGATCCCCTCCGTAGTTTAGGTCCTGCTCAAGCAAGCAAAGAAAAGAATTACAAACGGGGAAAAAGGTATAAGAACGTAGTAGTTGATGCATTTAAGTAAGCATATTTCAAAAACCTTGAATACGAATGCCAATCCTGTAATGATACAACCAAAGCACGCTCCAACTGTAGATATCTGCAGATATTTGATTGAACTGATCAATGTCAGTGTGTTAAAAGTGCAAATTATTTTTTAAAAGAAAGAAAGATCGTGCATTTTTCATTCTGACCAGTAGCATTGGTCGTCTTCCTGACCTGTCTATCAGGACTACTCCCAAAGCAGTTGTTATAATCTGCAAGAATATCAAATGTCACAAATATCCATAGTTTTAGAATATGAACTTGACAATAACGGTTTAGAATTGTCAACGTGCATAAATCAAGTAATATCCAATGTAGGAATAGCACTTAGACGCAGTAATATTTAAAACCTGAACAATAGCTGCAGCTATAGTCCCAATCCTACTTGGAAAACCTGTTACAAAAATATTACAACCAGAAATGTTTTCATGTTTGTCTGCTCTGCACAACATATTAGCTTGTGTTGATCATTATGTGAACCATTCAAATGATGAAACAGATTACCGGCTGAATCAAAAATAGTGCTTGCATAGAAGAGAAAACCATAGACCCCTCCAAATCTTTGGAATACAATCAGGCCAACCCCAACCTGAAAAAAGCAGTTTTTGAAAAGTCTACAACCCAAACAGGACATAAAAAGTTACAGGCCACAGGATAATCTGTGAATCTTACAATCAGTGAATGAACATATTTCCATTGGAACAGGTTCAGAAATCCATCTCCCGACATCTGCCTAACGAAGTCTGTATAATCCTGTAAAATTTTTTTTTAAAGAAAAGATAATTAAATTTTGTTTTGTTGATGATAAAAAAACATCGCAAGCAGAGAAAACTTTTACTTTGATTTCAGCAGCTTCTTCGGAAATATCAGCATTCGCTCCCCTGAGGCTCCGTAAAGCAGCTTCAAACTCTTTCATTCGACCAGCATTTGCCTGCAGCAGGCAATAGCACTATTAATAAATAATGCAGCAATAAACCAAAATTATCTGAAATTATATTACTAAAAATCTCTCTATTAGATTTCACTTTAATTTTCTATTTTCACACATGCAAGTAATCAAAATTAAGTCAGGCTTAATTACCAGCCATCTGGGGGATTCTGGAATGAAAAATAAGCCTGGCAACTGTATTACACCAGGAATAATTCCTGCAGACGAAATTTACATGCAAAACTGTTTAACACATGGAACTTCCTTGATGTTGTTATAAAACCAATACAAATTAACTACAACTACAGAATATATAGACAGAGACCTATTAAAGCCAGGATGCGCCAATTGACAAGCGAGCCAAAGAGAAATGCGAAAGACTGGCCAAAACCCATCAGTAACTGTAAAATGGAAAATATTTTGGCAACTAAACAGATTTGATCTTTAACATAATGTATGAAAAGAAATTTGTATCAGGGACAGGACATACCGGATTTAGAGCAGTAAACGTGCCCCTAACATGCTTGGGAGTAATTTCTGCAACATATATGGGAACCTGAGGGACAATACAGATAGCAGACATTAGTATTTATCAAAGGCGTTTATGACTTAAAACAAGAAATATGTAGGAAGATTAGAGGAATTAGTCAATTACTGCATAAGAAACAAGGCCAATTCCACATCCTAATACAATTCTTCCAATGTCTAGCCACTTTGCATCCTGTAAACAAGCATCTATAATTCATAATTTGATTTTGTATGTATGAAGTGCAAACTATAATTACAATTACTATATCAATTAGAATGATATGAGTTTCAAGTCGCTGCTCGAGAACCTTACTATTATTATTTTTGTTTTTTGTTGAAGAAACCTTGGAAGTTGGGAGAAAGAAAGGAAAAAGATAGTAAACCTTTGAGAGTGCCATAGCAAGCCAACCAGAAATACAGATAATTTGTGAGATTCCCATTGCCTGCTTTACAACACCAATCAATATTATTTACTGATACATTATCGGAAAACCATAGATCTTATCCAATCCGAACATGAGCGGAATTTGGACTCGAAATCTATTATATAGAACTGCAACAAGTTTTACCAGTTGAATAACTTAATATCCAGGTATAAAAGTAATTGCATTTCAAGAATAGGGAATTGAGAAACTTACCGCTCTTCTACCAATAAGATCTGCAATTCTCCCACTCAACACTGCACCTAGCATTGCTCCTATCGTCAATATTGAGCTGAAAACAGAATACTGAAATTCACATGTAAAATTAGCATCAACTTGAAATTTCTTATCAAATACTTTGTGCCTAAACCAGTTTAGTTAACCATACCATAGCACTACATTTTGATGGCTTAAAATATAAATTGAATCACAATGCCAGCATTCATCTCAAAGGGAAAGAATGTAATTCTTGTGACAGAGTTATAACTTAACAAGGAGTTAGAATTTTCTCTTTAATTAACCTGATTTGAGAATTGAAGAAGCTTTTAACCTTGTATGGTTAATATCTATTTTTTTTTGAATTATTAACGTATCTATCTAATTTACATATACTTTTAGATAAAAAAAAATTAAATGAGGAAAAAATTGTGGTCCATCTCCATTAAGTGTTTTTGAAGTTCGGGCAATAGCATGAAAGATAAAATGGCTAGACTAGTCATTTTTAGCCCAGCCCAGGGCTAGCCTTAAATTGGCCAGCAGCCATCCTACTCAATCGTTCATCGAATTTATGTAACAATATTATACTCATGGACAAGAAAATTCACAAAGTCGCCAGTGATAATGACATTCCAAATTGATTTTCTTGTTAGGAGAAGAGAGGCTTTCATCGTTAATATACTCCAAATTGATGGGATTCATAACAAGGAGTAGAAGATAATGAACCCAGTTTCTATACTTCTTGTTACAGAAAACAGTAAACTTGCCTCAGCTGTGGTCAGGCCGAGATCTTCAATAATGCCAGACTCAGCAGGTGATGAATATCCCACCTGCAAATCAAATCAAAACAAAGCAAAGCAACCAACACTACTCATCGCCAAATATATATATATATGATGTTAGAACATAGAAATTCGCAGTCACTGACTGCTAAATACACGTACTGCATGCCCATAGACGTAGGATCCGCAAACGGCGACCAAGCTACTGAAGATAACCCTAAGCGTTACCGGCGATGAATGTGGATCAGTTTGCAGCAGCTCGTCATTACTAATGCTATCGCAACTTACAATGGTGACTCCACTTTTCATAATGAGTGAACTGGTTATTTGCGAACCTTCTTCCATTTCTGAGCAACGGAGATTTTATGAGAGAAAGAAAGGAGAGATGACCACTAGTGACCGAATCCGTAAATCACTGCCTCAACTCTCATGCACTCTACTTAACAATTAGTTAGCGCAAACTTCAGAAATAACAATTATATATATCTATATGAGTGTATGCATAACAGAAGTCGATGAAGATAGGTGGTTAGGCATTTAATATTGAAAAGTATTGGCTAGGGCTGATGGCCGAGGATTATCTCAATCTATCAACTTCTGCTAAATCATCTACAGTTAGCTGGAAGACAAAACCCCAAATGGACTTATTTTTACTTGTTTTGAGCAATAAATATTTTTATATAATTTTAAATATTTTCTTTGGTACTTTGGATCTGTTAATTTGTTGGGAATATTATGTGCCCTGCAAACGTAGTATGTGAAATTAAATGGACCTGATGATGTGACAGCGTATATAAGGAATTTTTTTTTAATTTTTAAAAGTGTTTACAATGAGTTAGTAATCAGGCTATCGGCTCTCCATGGCCATGACAATGACATGACAGGATAGGACTTAAATTATGCAGCAAAATTTGGCCTTCAAAGTCGTACAATAATTATTGTGTACACTCCCAACTGAAAGTCAGTTGAGTTTGAATGACAGACGTTGAACATCTGTTGCTGCTAAATTCTTGAAAAGATTGAGCTTAAGCAAACGAGAACCACATATATGCTTGATTTCTAAGCATGCGACCTTTTCCTGCCATCATAACATGAAGACCATCGTCAAAGTCTACCTGTTTTCACTTTACAAGAAGCAAAAATTTTCTTTTGTTCTTTACAAAAAAAAGAAAAGAAATTGTGGCATGTGGGAATGGGATGTTTAAGAAAAATAATTAGTAATAATAAAGTCTGTTCCCGTGAGATTATAGATGCGGGCTTGATTTTCTAGGTCAAGTAGAATGTTAGATAACACGTGCGATAGTGGTCGGTAAACAGGCAACTGGTGCAAGAGATTTCATTCGTATAAATTTAAGGCACTTAAGGCATTGCTTGTTGAAGGAAACAGCTGAAAATTCAAATAACAAGATCGGAGTACAATCTGTAGAGTCTTGATAATTTTCATGGAGGTGAATACAATATGTGAACAGTCAAAACTCTCTCCTTTGTGTTCAATTGAAAGTACGAACGAATTGGATTAATCAGCTCAATTCATGTATGCTTGAAACTCTTCCAAAGCACTACTTTTGCTTTGCTTCAGGTTCACACATACATTTTGATACATACTTGATGCACAAAGTGCACAGTACAGGAAAAATACAACTGAGATATCAGAAAAACGAAGCATATATATATCTATCATAATAATTTTTTAAAAAGAAAAAATGGACATAGCCAAATGGGTATATGTATATATGCATTATCTCGTAGATAAAAATTTCAAATGCGCAGGGTAAGAAGAGTTAACACACGAATTCCAGTTTATAGGAAAAGATGAAAGAGTAGAAAACAACCCAAGAACCAATCCAGATCACCGCATCTCCAGGCTTCCACCTGGTCCCTTTATATTGAATGGGAAAATATACAAGAAAGTAATGTTAAATAATGCACAATATTCTGACAGATTTGATCATCGAAACAGAAAATTATAGTTTCAGATTACCAGGACTCCCGCGACGGCAAGGACTGGAACAGCGTGATCAGGACCCCAATGATATTCGTGGTGAAAAGAATTCAATATGTTAGATGCTAGATGGAGTTAATTAATATGATTCGTTAACTGTAATTAAGCTTGATGATTACCTTCAACAGGAAGGGAACTCCAGCTAATAGATTGCCGAGGAATAGGCCAATTACAGAGATCTGAAAAGGGAAATACCAGAAGTATGGGGTCGAAAACTGTAATATTGTTGGTCGTTTAATCTGAAAATCATAGTTATTGAGTAATTATGAAAACTCAAAAATGGTTAATCACCATTACAAGGGGTCTTCTTCCAGCTCCATCCTTCAAGCTTGCGCCGAATGCAATGAGAACAAACTGTAGAGAAGCATATATAGAATGTTAACTTCTTAAATAATTTATTCCTAAATTCTGTCCCGTATTAATTTATCTCAGTTTAATATAAGTTGCTATACAATATTATCCTGTGTGTCACAGTTCACATAGGATAGCAAGAGACAAACAAATACCGGTTTTTTTGACCCCTCCGTTGGGCGGTTGTTGCTACTGAATTCACTTACATTACGCTAAAAAATCTCAAATTTGTAGTTTCAGATCATCTTGAATCTGATTCAGGGAAGGACCTAGCCTGAAAACATGTCTATTTCCAATTGAACTCCCAGTACAATTCAAAAAGTTTGGACATTTTGATCATGTTCCAGATTTGTTGTGAAAACCTGACATATCAGAAAACGTGCCGAATCAAGAAAATAACAAATCGGTGTTCCACCGCTCGAAGAGATGAAAAATTCTGAAATTCAAGATGGGTTCAAAACAAATATTATTCTTTCTCCTCTTTAACTCGAACGAATTGATTTGATTCAAAATTTAGGGAGAAAAATTTTTAAAAAAGAAATTAAATCATGCTATCGGAAAAAATATTTATTTATGTTGTTTAGCAATGTGAAGAGAAAAAAAAAGAGAGAGAGAAATCAATTATTTTCTGAAAGTCTCTCTAAAATTTTATTCATTGTATTGCTCTTTATATAGAGTTGAAACATAATAAAGGATAAGTGATGAGCCTAAATTAAAGATAATGGTAAGCTTAAATCAAAGATAAGATTTAAAGATAAGATAAATTTTGAACTTTTATCATTAATTCCATGTACGCAGCCAATTCTGCTATTCATATCGGCATCCATATCAGCAACTCAGCTACTGATGCACACATTCAACAATTTATTGTTAAAAATCTATTTTACAGTCACGAGTATGTGATGATAATTCACTCTCAGCTACTTTCTGTAGAGCTTGGCATATAACTGGAATTCACACTGATCACCTCTCTGCTAAAAGAAGCAACATGCGATCCAAGAACTGAGCGACCGGGAAAATCCGTTTCCAAAATCTTAACAATCCGGTCCATTGTAGGCCTAGCTTGCAATAGAGGATGAGCACAAATTACGGCAGTGAAAACGTATTTCTCCATCACTTCAGGCAGTCCCAATTCAGGCATATTTTCTTCAATAACTTCGAATGGTCTGCCCCCTTTCACTAGGTCCCACGCCCAATCTGCCAAAAGCACAGCTTTTCCCTTGTTTGTCCCGTATGCTTTTTTCCCACTCAAAAGCTCAAGCAACAGTACCCCAAAGCTGTAAACATCACTTCTCTCAGTTAGCTTCCCGTACAGAGCATACTCTGGGGCAACATATCCAGGAGTTCCAGCTACCCTGGTGGTCAAATGGGTCATTCCTTCAGGATTGAATTTTGCCAGGCCGAAATCTGCTACTTTTGCCTCAAATGTTTCATCCAAAGGTATGTTGCTTGCCTTGATATCTCTGTGGATAATCGCAGGTTGCACGCCATGGTGCAAATAGGCCAATCCTCGTGCAGTTCCAAGCGCGATCTTCCGACGTATTGGCCAGCTTAGCTTCTTCATTCCTGATACGAAGAGATGGTCGTACAGGCTTCCGTTATGCAACAAATCGCAGACAATGATTCTTTGGTGACCTTCCAGAGGAACTGTTGCAGTACAGTAACCTTGCAATGCAACAATATTCACATGCTTAACACTTGCACTCATTTCCACTTCATGTTTGAAGTTTGCATCTCCGGCTTTGGAACAGTTTTTGAACCTTTTGAATGCAACTTCAGACCCATCTGGTAATATCCCCTTGTAGACATTCCCATATCCTCCTTTACCAATAATGTTCTCCCTGGAGAAATTCATTGTTGCCGCCTTTATTTCCTCAATTTTGAACCTGAACAAATTGCTACTTCTGCTATCCAAGACCAAACTAGTCTCATATTTGACAGAAATTTTCTCCTCCTCCGCTTCACATTTCTTCGTTCTCCAAAGAAACCAAACGGCAGAGGAAGCTCCCACGATCCCAATAAGAGAACCTAGCACAATGCCAGAAATGACAATTTCATGCCTCTTGAAGTTGGACCCGGATGACCTTGCAAAAAGTTGAAGCGAAAACAAACACCTGGCAGTTTCTCTATTTGTTGGTCCAAATTGATTGATAACAGCAGCAGTATACAGATATGGATAGCCTGAACAATCTGAGACATTTCCGCTTCCAGGAACAGAAGGCAAAAATTCCCTGAGACTTGACAACTTGCTTGTACATGATTCACAAGCAATACTATTCTGCAGAGACTGATTACACTGAAGCTTTATCTCCTCTAATTTAGATTCAGGAATTAGGCTCTCAAACAGTGCCTGGGATGTAATATTCAAACAAGCCTCCGAAATCCATTCTGGATGATACCCACAAGCAGTTTTGATATCAAAACCTTGTACGGACTGATAAACTAAGTTCCGATATTCTTCCCAACAAGCCTCAGAAGTTTCAGGAGGTGGAAGAAAGTAACCATTTTTCCGGAGATACTCAGCCCGAAGAAACGGATGCCTTCAAGAATGCTTTGGCAATGTGTGTGCATGTCGACAAGCATAGGCCTTCGGGCACCTTCCTCCACGAATGGTCGGATAACATCAAAATTCAATGGACAAGAGGTTTCAACAAGTTTTCTAGGAAAGATTCTGTGAGCATTGGAAACTGAAAAATTGGACCTGGAAAATGATAAGGCTGATCCTAATAGAAAGAAAATTGACAAGAGAATTGACGTGAAGACTGACATTTCAAGGCTGAGGTTTGATAGAATCAGAAAACCATTTCCCAAATTATAAACGGCGACCAAAAAATTTGAGCTTAATTCCGAATATTCTTGGTTTTTGAAAACCACCAGCTCTTTCTTTCTTTTTAAAATGTAAGCTCTCTCAGGGCCGGTACTGGTAGACAGTGAATGAACAGCAACTGATGTATGCACCAGCTCTTTCTTTCTTTTTAAAATGTAAGCTCTCTCAGGGCCGGTACTGGTAGACAGTGAATGAACAGCAACTGATGTATGCGTTGAATTGGTCTTAAATAGAATTAAAAATTAAAAAAAATAAAAGAGAGAGAGAGAGAGTAGAATCTTTGCGTCATCATTGTTTATAATTCTTTGACTGGATCACATAAAAATTTTTGTCTGGATTTCACATCCTGGACCACTCCATTTTGCCAGTTGGCCATTGAATGTGAAACCTCTAAAACAGATCGATTTTAAAGGGTTTTATGGATGAATTGCTTGGAGCTATATAAATGGACAAGTGACACATGTCAAGATAGCGGACATTTGGTATTATTTGGTTTAAGAAAGACAAAAATGAAAACAAGTGTTTCCTGGGTTTTGGACATCTTCAAAAATGTTTCTTGGCCGTGCCCGAGGGTTTGGATTAGGCTTTGAATCATTATCTGATAAGACAAACTTAGTTGTTGGTAATATAATGCAAATGGAATTAATAATCTTATTCTACTGCAGACTAAACAAAATTAGCAAGAAGTGTTGCATTATTTGTCAACCGCTAAGATCTTTTCATTGACCGAACAGATTCGGGGTTAAATTATGTTCACAATAAATTGAAGTGAAATTTATTTGATAACAATAGATTAAAAAGTACGTCACCTCAATCTCAAACGGGTCCAGAGTTACTTACCAAAACAGTTGAATGACAAAAATCTATCAAGAACCACTAACATTCTTGACATGCTCTCGACAGGGTTGTGAAATCTCAGTGACACCTAATGTTGTCTTGAGTTATATCAATAGGCATGCTGGGGCAGTAATCTGTATGGTAGAAGTTGGGACCATATCTGGCTATGATTTCACAAGATTAAACATACATTCCTAAAGGGAAATTTGCTGTACTTTTATGACAGCAATTAAACTTTGTCAAAAAAATTCAAACTTCCGCAGATCGACCTGTGAGATCCGATCAAACACAACCTTGTCTGCAACAAGTAACCAAACATATATATAGCTGGAACTGTTTCCTGCTCTAGCATGGCTGCAAGCAAATATTGGGTTTCCTTAATGTCCACAACAAAATATAAAATGAATTAACAGTAAACAAGACATCAAAAGATGGGCAAGCTGCTGCCTTATTAGCTTGTACGCCGTCAGCCATCTCCATAACATACAAACACTCAATAGTTTCTTTTTTTATTTTTTAATTTTGTCTGTTTACAGGAAGAGAAGATAGAGAACTGTTATGGGAGAATTGAGATATGAATAATTAATATAGTATGTAGGTATATGTAAGTAATGAAATATTATTTCATGATGACTAAAAAACCCAAAGTTATGAAATTGGTCGTGTAATTTAGAAAAATAGCCAAAGTATCCAAAAAGTTTGCCAATTTTCGAAATTATGATGACTCAAACATGGTTTCCCTCCCTTCGTCTCTCAACACAGTGAATCTGTGTGAAAATGTATTTAAAGGTTGAGAGCAGAAGTCGCTGAAGAGCATTCAACACTTCAGCGAGACAGAAGACCACACCAGCGACTACTGCGGAATTCGAGAACGAAGATGTAAGAAACAACAAAAGAGCTAGGAGGTCCGTACATTGCATTGGCATTACAATACAAGAAAGCAAAATTATTTTTCTCACAGGAAGAAAGAAAATAAATGAAAAATAAATTAAAATTTTCATTTTGGCCATCTTTGGCACTTCCCAGATACAGATATTATTCAACCGTTGATTTTGTAGCTCAAGATATGCAAAACCTGCCGGCTCTTTAGTGCATGTATGTGTTGTTAACTCGTTATTTAATTTTCTCTTCTTTGTTTTTAGTTTTTGTTCTTCTTGTGTTGAGTGTTTGTGTTCATGGGAAACGGTAGTGATGGTAAAGCTGCTAGTTCATGGTGAGCTTGTGTTCTTCTTCATGTTCTCTCATTTGGGTACGTCTTATGTCTATTATATATTTATTCTCTATTATTTTTGCAAATTTTATTGAGTTTAAGCCCATGGGTTTCTGGATTTTGCCTGCTTGTGCAATGTTAGAGAAAATATGGAGTTTGTGGCTTTGTTTTTTAGTTAATATGTGTGATTTTTTTTTAATTGTTAATATTTTTGGAATCATAAGCTGCTGGATTTTGAAGATTGGAACGCAAATGGGATTCGAGGTATACTTACATTACCTTTTTGGTTTCCTTTTTCCATGTGCTTATTGAGGGTTAGCTTAGAAGTCTATTAGATTTGTCTGTTAATTTGACGACAGAAGAGATCACGTAGATTTTGCTATTTTTTTGTCATTTCAGATTACCAGCTTGCGCATGCTTCTGTTTTGATTTGTTCTTGAGATTTGGCTGATGGATATGGACATTGTTTTCATGCTCATGAACAAGAGAGAGAATTTAAATGTTTTAACTGTTATTATTGTTTATCATGTGATTTCTACCTTATATGCAATTGAGCTTAATCTGAGTTTTGGCTGGTCAGTTTTGGAGGATCAGTATACATATGCGGTAACGAGGGTTATTTGTTTGTTTCCTTCTATGAGATATTTGTTACTAATTTTCGTGTTTTCCCCTTCGTGATGAAACTAATGTGCAAATTATCCTTTTTTCCCCTTTTGGACTCGGATGGCTATAGTTTTCCTTCTCCCTGGGACTCTTTAAATTTAGCAACAACCATTCCACATAACTTAATCATTTTCCATTCTTGTCTTTGACTTCGTTCTGTAGCAAACAGATTATTCAATCAAAGGTTCTACATTCCAAGTTCTAAATTTAGTCCTTTATGAATCCTCCCTCCTCTTGTTTGCTCCTCCACCAATTTCAAATCTCTCTCTCCCCCACTTTCGCGTCAACATTGATACGTTCTGATTCTTTCACTGCTTGTAGATTCTTCGGCAACATTGCCATATTTTTAATGCAGAAATAGGGGTTCTGGTGGCATATCTGAGAAACCATAAATAATGAGATTGTTCCGGTAACACTTAAGCAACAATCTAAAATGTTTCCATCCTCTGCTTCAGCCAGTGGTAACTATGTTCCGACTTTTGTTGTTTTGTAACCTTATTTGTCACATCTTTATTTGTAAGTGTGGAAACATGGTCAGTTATTACTTCTATTGTGTTTTCTTTCCTATTTTTTCTATTTTTGAAGATCTGAGATGTTCAGACATCGAAAAGAAGAGACAAGAGGGATCATCTTCCACAAGTGTTTTAGATGCTTGCTTAATGGGCTCGGAATCTGACACAGCTTCTTCCAAAGACAATACCACAGAATCGGAAACCCATTGTCCAAAAACAAGGGCACTTACTAACTGGAGCAGATTCTTCAAGTCATGGAAAAACAGATCAACCAAGCACTTACGATTATTCCCTCTTTTCCCCATGCCAAAGTTACCGAGAGAAAAAAGTGGGGAGTACTCGAAAGGATCCAGAGATGACAATATATACGATTACAAGTTGTCATTGAAGGAGCTCACCCTCTCTGAGCTCCAAACTGTGACTAAAAATTTTAGCAAGGGTCTTTACTTTTCTCCCTGAATTTAGAATTACCTTAAACTCATGTCAGCTTAGTCTGTGACATAGAATCATGTGGCAGAATTTATGCGTACAGTGATTTTGATTAATTGTTGCAATTCCTGTGGAAAATCTAATTCGAAAGGATGGCTTCGCTGAAGTTTAAAAGGGTCGTTTACGAGATGGGAGTTTGGTTGCGATAAAGAGACTTACCAAAGGAACTGTCGAAGAGAAGACCTGTTGCTTTCTGTGTGAGAGTGGTATTATAGCATATGTAGACCATCCGAATACCGCTAAGTTAATCGGGTGCGACAGAGACGGAATGCACCTTGTCTTTCAATTATCACTTTTGGGAAGTTTAGGATCTATTCTTCATGGTACGCTATACACTTTTCTTTCTTCTCTTTGAACTTTTATAGCTATGTTTATGTGTTTCTCAAGAACTTTTAATTACTTTTTCCAGGTTCAAAGGATAAACCAAACTGGAGTAAAAGATAAATTGCTTTGGGGGCAGCAAATGGTCTGACACATCCTCATGACACTCGTGAAAAGCGGATTATTCATAAAGATATCAAGGCTGATAATATTCTACTCACAGGATTTTGAGCCCCAGGTAACTTTCAAATTTCTCGGCGAAAAAGGATCGAACCATAAAACTTCTGTCATTGCTGAAATTTGTGTTTTCCTGTATCTTGTTTCGAGAAAAGAATTTTTTGATATGCAAAGCATAGCGGATAACCATACGAAGTTGTGCAACTTAAACATTTCCACCTTAAGTTCCGGCCTTGCTAATATATTCTATTGCGCTTCTATTTATATTTATGTCTATCACATTTATGTTAGATTTTAGAGTTCCAATACTGTGTTGACTTGAGTATATAGATGCTGAAATGGTATTTCATCAGTATGGACTCGTATGAGGAGCACTGGAAAATGATATTCACGAAACAGGCTTGCCCAAAAACAAAAAAATGGAACCAGCAGGATTGAAGGAATGTCAATCCTAGATAGAATATAAGTACATCATAAGTATATACTCAATGTTTGTTTGACACTGAAACATAAGCGGGTAGCCCTTGGTGACATGTTAACGCAACGCCATGCACCCTAGCTATTCTTCCTACATCCTCTTCCAATATGACCTTGCAATGTCAGACATGTCTATAGAACATCAATTGGAATGCAGAATTACGATGACAATCAGGAGTAATAGCTTATCAGAACAGGAGCACAATTTGTTATTTTTCTTAGTTATTTGACTATAAGAAATATGCTCCGTTCTACTTATTCTGTCATCTGCACGTAGTATGTGTATAATCAGGCCACCACCCTTGGGATTAGTTTCTCGGTGGAAAAACAAGAATCACTAGAGAGATAGGTAAGCTTAAGCAAAACATGCATAATCGCTAGAACAGCCATACGAACGAGTAATGCCGGGGTGAAAATGTTGCATGGAGTTTTGATTGTGTTGACAGTTAGTGATTCCAAGCAAATGGTCAAAAAATCACTCTATTTTGGGGCACATAATTTGGAGGATTGAAGTCTCACTCGTTGGGGTCACATAGACTTCGCATTAAGGATACGCAAGGAATTATTGTGTTTTATAAATGTGACTTTGCTGTAAACGTTTGATTATTGCATTTGCTTGGAGCTCACCGCACACTGCATGCATTTTAATGGTTATTGGAGTTCTGTAAATACCACTAACGTGTATGTTTTCTGTCATACTCTTATTTCATATTTATTCTTTCACTCATCGTCTTATTTCAACGTCACATTCCGCAGATGATTTTCCTTCTTCTGCTATGGTTTCATATTTAATCACAAATGCAGCCAATCTCTGCCAACATTAATGGAAAATAGTTACTTCATTGGATGAAAATTTATGGCTTGTTTTTTGCCAAGATTTTTACCTACGATTCCATTTACAAATATCAAGTCGCCATATGTAGATTCACATTCATTTTTCCTTGTGATTTCTCAGTCATTAATTATCTTAGCCAATTCAGATTTGTGACTTCGGGCTTGCAAAATGGCTACCAAGACAGTGGTCTCACCACAATGTATCAAAATTTGAGGGCACATTTGGGTTCGTAAGCCAAAAACTTCATGTTTTGGATTTAATGAAGTAATCCTGATTAGCGATTGACCATGTTCCTTGGGTTGTAGCTATTTTGCTCCTGAATACTTCACGCATGGCATAGTTGACGAGAAAACTGACGTTTATGCATTTGGGGTCCTGCTTTTGAAGCTCGTAACAGAAAGCCGAGATGTGGATCATTTAGAGCAAAGTGTTGTGATATGAGTAATTCTACTTCTGCACAAATTTGATCATTCCACACTGAAACATCAGAACTACTATTTTGTCTGATTCAACCAATTCTCCAATGCAGGCAAAGCATTTGCTTGATAGCAATGACAATAGAGCGCTTGTAGATCCTTCTGTTGGTGATAATTATGACCCCGAAGAGATGGATCGTGTGGTTTTGACTGCTTCTTTATGCATTAAGCAGTCTCCTACTCTCCGTCCTAGAATGAGTCAGGCAAATTTGAGCTTTATATTCCTTGCTTCATGTGATATGTATCTTTCACATGCCATTTTTCGAATCGGATAAATGCAAGGATGCTGCATTGACAAATCTATGCTGATTATGAGAGAGAAATGATTTCTGCAACACCATACTCTTTCAAATTGCTCTGTGAATGGAACCTAGAAAATTGTAAAACCGGGGAAAAAGAGTATGAATCGATCATAGTATTCATTTGGTTTCTCTTTATACCAAGTTCATCATTTATGTCACTTGCTTTTCAAGAAAAATTTTCGACAAGTTTCAACTCGCAGAACTTTACCATGAAAATGCTTTTTCCGACAGTACATACAATTAGACTTTACTTCTGCTCATGTTTTTTTATTACAAGAGTGGTCGTTTAACATAAGTAATGACAAAGTGACATTAATACTTAAATCTCTAGATGGCATAATCAAGTAAACATGTTAAAATGAAAAATAAAACGTGGAGTGAATGTTGCTTGAGAAAGCGAAGATAACACGCCAAGAAATGTATGTTAGTGTGTAGAAATTCAAAATACAATTAACTAAATAATAATAATAATAAGAAGAAGAAGAAGAAGAAGAAGGGATTGGGATTGCAATCTTGTTTTAGGATATTCTCGTCCTTTGTCGTAACGTAACTAAATGCCCCCCAACCTTCCCCTTCCATTAGCTTACGTTTTGGCCTTTTATCATACTACTCCTCTATTTTTCTATTTATTGTTTGAGACCCCTGTACTTCCTATATGCGTGATTTGCCCCCTTACATTTTGAGGTTTTGTTCTGAGTAAAAAGACCAATTACTCCTGTTTGTTATCCTGTAATATAAATAAAATATTTTCTGAAAATTGGATTGATATTTTCTATCACTGGTATGTAATAAATAAATAAATGACCCTAGTTCAAATCAATCGATTGAGGACAAAATGGTAACTACAGGAAATTCAAACACATTCCAAGCCCTCCACTGCAATCTCTATAATCTACAGGGGCTTCTTTGACATTTCGCGAACTTGCGTGCAGTCAATTAAACACCAAAACAGCGAACACGGAGCAAAGCCAAATAGAAACGAAAACCGTCTCCATTGAAGGTCAAAAAATCACTTCGTTTTCCCTTTTTTTCTTTCCTTAATTTTTTTTTAGGAAAAGGCCAACCACCACAGCATCAATTTCTCGCCGGAACTGTCAATTTCTTGCCGTGGCTTTGAATTTCTCGCGACAGTTTATGCTATCGGCTATCGCTTCGTTGACTCGCCGGTGACGCCCCGGTGGCCGGTCCTTTCTCGGATAATCATTTTGACTATGAAGAGCAACAATAACAATAAAAATATCAATCACAATAAAAACAAGCATGGCAATGGTTTGATTCCGAATTCTTTGAAATTCATTTCTTCCTGTATTAAAACAGCTTCCTCCGGTGTACGGTCAGCTAGCGCGTCTGTCGCAGCCTCTATTTCTGGCGATGCGCACGAGCACAAGGACCAGGTATAATTAATCATTGTCGTAATTTTCTTTTAAGAAAAAAATCAGCTTTCTAAATACAGTGGTTTGTAAGTTACTGGTCAATTTTGATTCTTCGTCGATGAAATGATTTGAGTGATTTATCTTTTGTTTGGTAGCTGAGAAAATTGGAATTCAGTTTTTTAGCAGCTGAGAAAGTGAGGTATTAGCAAGTGAAATTAAATAGGCAAGGATTGAAGACATGATTAATCAATAACTCAATCAATTGTATGCTATCGTGCATTGCACTAAAGGTAGAGGCTTTTTAGATGCTCCATTTAGTTATTGCATGACGATCATTGGCGGGAGACAAATTTAATAGTAAATAAATGAGATAGTATTAATTGCATTCTCTTTGACAAGTTGTTAATCGGGACCCTTTTCTCATTGCAATCTTGTTGATGGATCTTATGATTAATGTTTACGTTTTGTTGCCTCTTGTCTGATAGATCATATTTACCAGCATGATTTTTCAATTTGTTTTGGTCAAACAGGTATTGTGGTCTTCCTTTGACAGACTAGAGCTAACTCCATCTTCCTTCAAAAATGTTCTGTTACTTGGGTACTCCAATGGATTTCAAGTCCTTGATGTTGAAGATGCCAGCAATGTCGATGAACTTGTTTCCAGGCGTGATGATCCAGTTGCTTTTCTACAGATGCAGCCCCTCCCTGCCAAGGCTTTGGGTTGTGAAGGATTTAGAAATTCTCATCCTTTACTACTGGTTGTTGCATGTGATGAATCAAGGAGCTCAGGTGCAATGCTTATGGGGAGAGATGGGCCTGCAAGAGATGTTTATGATGAACCTCAATCAGGAAACGTTGCCCTCTCTCCAACAGCTGTTCGGTTTTACTCACTAAGGTCTCACAACTATGTTCATGTCCTCCGATTCCGGTCAACTGTTTATGTGGTTAGATGCAGTCCTCGGATTGTGGCTGTGGGTCTTGCAGCTCAAGTAAGCATTAGCCCTTGCTGATTGTCTTGGGAAGTAAGTCCCAGTGTCCTTGTGTATGGGACTGCTTTCCTAGCATCATCCGAAACAGAAACAGATTTGAGTTGTTTCTTATTTTTTAATAGATGTGAATATAGAATGTTCACCTGTATTTGGTCAAACTAGAATGCACAGAGTTGATGGTTGTAGGTCTAATCAAGACATTCCTCGGAGGGGATAGTTTCTAGTTTAAACATGAATGTTTTGCAATTTCATTTTTCAAAGTTTTCAAATGAAGCTAAACAACTTAGATCCTGCTAACATGTTCTTAATTATATTTTTTCCTTTTGCTGCAGATATACTGCTTTGATGCCCTCACTCTTGAAAATAAATTCAGTGTCCTAACCTATCCTGTCCCTCAGTTTGGAGGCCAAGGAATGTCTGGGGTTAATATTGGATGTGGTCCAATGGCTGTGGGTCCCAGATGGTTAGCTTATGCTTCCAACAATCCGTTGCTCCCAAATACAGGCCGCGTAAGTCCCCAAAGCCTAACTCCTCCTGGTGTCAGCCCATCCACTTCACCCAGCAATGGAAGTCTGATGGCTCGATATGCTGTGGAATCTAGCAAGCACTTAGCTGCTGGGTTAATCAATTTGGGTGACATGGGCTACAAAACTTTGTCTAGATACTATCAAGATTTTATCCCTGATGGTTCTAGTTCTCCTGTATCTTCAAATTCAAGCTGGAAAGTTGGACGCAATGCATCACATTTGTCAGATACTGACATTTCTGGGATGGTTAGTATTTGAGAACCTAAGAAACAACCTTTTTTATGTTACTAAAAATGTGTAGTTGTCTCTCACTATGTCCATAATAAAATTAAAGCTCATTATTCATATATCTGATTGTGTTTGTGTTGTGCAAAGATAATGTATTTGAGTTCAGCGGATACAAAGTAAATCTACTGAGGTCCTTTGTATTAATCAGTTTCTCTTAGATATATTGCAAGCAGAGTGATCCAGTGGGTTTTTTAACCTGATACGAAATCAACATTTAAGCATTAGTTGTCTTTTTCTTTTTCTTATTTGTTTGGCCTCTTGCAGGTTGTTGTCAAAGATTTTGTTTCCAGAGCTGTAATATCACAATTTAGGGCTCATACTAGTCCAATTTCTGCACTGTCCTTTGACCCAAGTGGGACGTTGTTGGTTACTGCTTCAATTCATGGAAACAATATAAACATTTTCAGAATCATGCCATCCTGCTCAAAACATTTGTCAGGTTCAGCCACTCAAACTTATGATTGGAGTTCTTCTCATGTGCACCTTTACAAGCTCCATCGTGGCATGACATCAGCTGTATGCTCCTGCTTCCACTGTCTTTCAAAACAGTTATTTTTAGATTGTTCATTGAGTTCTTTTCCATTGTCTTTTTCATACAGGTGATCCAAGACATACATTTTAGTCCCTACAGTCAGTGGATTGCCATTGTTTCATCCAGGGGAACTTGCCATATATTTGTTCTTGCCCCATTTGGTGGTGAGACTGTTCTCCAGATTCAAAATTCTCATGTAGATGGGCCTACTCTCTCCCCAGTTCTATCTCTACCATGGTGGTCCAGTCCATCTCTCATGATAAACCAGCAATCTTTTTCTTTGCCAACACCACCACCTGTTACACTCTCAGTGGTTAGCAGAATAAAAAATAATAATTCTGGTTGGCTTAATACTGTTAGCAGCGCCACGTCTTCTGCTCTAGGAAAGGCCTCCATTCCATCTGGTGCCATAGCTGCTGTCTTTCATAGCTTTGTGCCTCTGGATTTGCAACCTGTTCATTTAAAGGCCAATGCCTTGGAGCACCTATTGGTTCACACTCCTTCAGGTCATGTTGTTCAATATAAGCTACTATCATCAATAGGGGGAGAGACAAATGAAACTTCTAAGAGAATTGCACCAGCTTCTCCCATGCTGTTGCAAGATGAGGAGTTAGGAGTAAAAGTTGAAGCTGTTCAAGCATGGGATGTGTGCCGAAGAACAGAGTGGCCTGAAAGAGCAGAGTGCATTTCTGAAATCACTCTTGGCAAACAAGAAGCTCCAGAGATGATAATGGATACTTCCGACTGTGAATATAGTGATATTGTGAATAAGGAGTTTGTAAAACTCCATGACCAATCTCAATTATATATCTCCAATGCAGAGGTGCAGATGAACGCTGGAAGGATATTGATCTGGCAAAATTCAAAGGTTTTTCTTATACAAAATTGTGGGATGCTCTTGTTTAATATGTTATCAACTTTGCTTATGCTCTTTTCTGTTTTGTAGATACATTTCTATACAATGAGTCCTATGACGATCAATGAGCATACTAGTGGAGAGATTGAATTAGAGAAAATTCCTTCTTATTATGTTGAAATTAAACGGAAGGATTTATTTCCTGTTTTTGACCATTTCCATAGGGTTCAAACTGGTTGGAGTGACAGGTGATTCCATGCTCTTTTGCTTGCTAGTTGTGATTACTTCTCATATCCACCCAGCCACCATCTGGTGTCTGTTTTTCATGGTTTCTGGTATTTGGTCTGTTTACCCTCTTTTAAATGTTTGACTTTTAATATGTCTTTCATCTTGATGTTATTATGCCAAATAAATGTTAGTAATGTCTATAAGCTGATACTTTGAATATTGTTAATCATCAGCAGAATTTCATGCTGTAACTAATATTGTAACCATGCATTGTAACCATGCATACAGCTTTCACTAGGTTGCCTTAGTGTCTGTGTCTTAATCTTGAGAATTACTTTGTCGGAATGCCCAATTCATGCTGATCAAGCTGTATACAAGTTCTTTTCTAAACTGTTTTAGAAAATTGTCTATTTTAAGTTGGGCAGCAACACAGGTAAGTTCAAAGAGTGGCTTCAAATTTTATCTAGATGGTGATGACCAGGTGTTTAACTGTTAGAATGACAGTCTATTGATCCAGTTTGTGTGGATTTGGAGCTGGCAGACTTTAGTTTCAGGAGGCTTGGATTTGAAACTAAATAGTAAAACAAATTTATTCGTGTTCTCTAAAGCTAGGTAAACTGTGATGGGGGGTGAGGTTTTGTATAATATTACTTGTCAAGCAAGGGACATAGTTTTGGTTGGGGGTGGGCCACTTAGCAGACACCATTTTAACTTGTATAGAATACCAATGACTATTTTCATATTCTTTATCAGAAATCATCTTAATCTATGTTTTGTGCAGGGGCATAGTTGGAGGAAGATCTTCACTTTCACCTTCTAATTCCTATGAAGCAAAAGAGAAGTTTTCTGAAAAAACTATAACCACCCAGTCAGCATCACCAGGCTCAATTGAAAACACAGATGATGGTATGATTTTTTTTCCAGTGTGTGTGTGTTACTAATGCAAAATGATACAACTTATTTCATTCATGATTTGTTTATCAGGATTATCAAAGATTACTGATCCGTCCATATTGCAATATGGGAATGAAAATATTGGCACAGAAAGGGGCAATTCTGTTTTGTCATCACCTATCCTGAGTCAAAGCTCTCTTAACAATGATAGCAATTCAATATCTTTCAAACAATCTGCAGTTGGTTTTTCTCCTACTGAAGATGTAAATTTCTCAAATGCTGTATCATCTTTGTCAAATGGCTCACTTTCTGCTGGGAGAGCCATAGAAAAAGAAGTTTATTCATCAACCTGTGGTGAGACCAGAGATTTGTTAAACATTATTACTAATCATTCTGATTTAAACACAAACATTTTACATGAGAGCCCATTGGATGGCTCGCTGGACTTTGAACACTTTTTTCAAGAGGAATCCTGTGCAGCATCAACCTTGAGTGGATGTCATGAGTCAGCAGGAGTTGTTACTGATGTCAACGGTAGCAGTACTCCTTGTGATAAAGAGAAATCCGAGGAAGATTGTGACAATGATAAATCTGAGGAAGATATTGACAATGATGACATGCTAGGAGGTGTTTTTTCCTTCTCTGAAGAAGGTAGGATTCTGAAAGTAACATTTAGTCGTTCATTTCACATTGGTGATGCTGTTTAAGCATAATCAAGATCATCTCTGCTCTCACTGAATTTGATATCACTTATGTTAAATATGTTTGCGCATTTGATTCTTTTTAATATGGCATGAGTATTGATAGATAACATATCTATGTCGAGAGGAAGTCCATCTTGTAAGGGAATTAAGAAGTTAGTCAGCTTAACCAAAATTGTCTACAAGCATGACAAGTAGTGTAGTAGGATTTATGAAATTATCTTAGTCTCTTTTTGGATTTATACTAACATCCTAGAGGAAATATATCTAAACATGGTTTTATGATTAATTTAAAGATACAAAATGTGTAGCTTTAGTGCACATTTTCGTTTCTTCCTTGGCAGTTGACCTCTAACCCTAACGAAGTTGCCAATCCTTTTGTTTGCAGGTTGAAGCATATCTTCCTCTGTTTTGAATTGTATGATTGAATTGTTATCGAAGGTTGGTCAAAGGTCAGCCTAATGGAGGGTGAGATACTAATTGATGGAGTATGGATTATTTCCTTTGGAGACTGGATCATCTGCTGACTGATTCATGCAGCAGCAAATATAATTTTGACTTATCATGAAGCTACCTGGACAGGTGCCTGGTATCTACCCTTCTAATTCTCTTGTACATCATGTAAATTCATATTCTTAAAATCAATTGTGTGGAAACTATTTTCTTTTTATTTATTTTGTGCAACACTGACAATTCTTCAAATGAAACAAAAGAAAAAAATAATAAAAAAGGAAAGTGATTTATTTATTACATTACTGCACAATTATGTATAAAATTTGTTGCCAATCATGTCACCTTCTTTATCTCTATAGCATGGCCCTCTAAGTGCATGGAAACTTGCAACATACTGCCTTGTCGAAAGCACTTGACATGGGAAAAGAAGATAAAAAGGAAAATCATGTGATTCTGAATACTATGATTGCATTTGTCATCTTTTCTCGTAATGATTTGAGGGTTGAGATTACAAAATTATTATTCGGAAAAAGGATTCAATTGACTAAAAAGCTTCTCTTGAAATCGCCCAACTATGGCTACATTTTCATCTTGTGGCATTTGAGCTAGGATTGGTGGTTGATAAGAATGAATTTACTGAAGGAGTAGATCTTTTCCCACAGGCGTGCATTCTTGTTCGCACCTATAAAAAGATGTTTCAAATGTTGTGAAAGTTTAGATCATGAAAGAATATTAATTCATGGCAGCTGTATTTATTGATGGGTCTGGATCATTTGTTCGCACGTTATTTGTTCATCTAACAATTGTTGTGGGTACCTTGATAGAAGCATTCATACATGCTATGCTGTAGGTGATATCTGTTCGTTCGTTCAACTTTGGATACCCAGATATCCTATGGCTTTGTATTCTTGTGGCCTGCATTCCATGGCAGCCACAATAATGGCTTAAATTCTACAGTGTAAGTATGCCCCCCACTTTGCAGAGAAATATAGACATTCAGAGTGGTCCCTTGTAACCCCAGGCGGTAGTAGACAACAAAATTTACACAGAAATTGACAGGGTGGGGATTTCCAAGTGCTGATGTTTTTCTCTGATAAGGGTTAATTCTGTTTTCCTTTTTCCTAGAGTTTTAAAGAAATTGCAGATAAGATCTTGTTTGATTTTGATTTCATTGAAGTCTGGAGATTTTATAAAAAAAAAGAAATTATCATAAACTTCCATAAATATACATATATGTCTATCTATCTATCTATATATATATATATATATATATATTATATATATATATATATATATATATAAAAGCACACGAATGAATTAATTTTTGATAAATTAGTAGCGAGAGTTTTTATAAATAAAATTAATAAAAATAGTATGGTAGGCCCCGCCAAAGAGGTGTGGAGAATGGGACACGTAACACTGTGTGTACTATGCCCAAAATCAGAAAAACAAGGTCCAAAGGTGAAACATTTCAACGTCAAGTAATAAAATATATAAGAAAGAGAAATTGGGAACTGTTCGCCTCATATTCTGCTATAAAAAAGCAGAGACAAAAGCCTGTACAGTAGATTGTAGATTGTGTCTTCTGGGTGTCTTGTCCTTTTTAGGGTTTTTATTCGAATATCAATAAGTGGAAAAAGGTTTTGTAAGCCACCCAATCACAGTTCGACAACAACCAGACATCAGCATGCAATAACAGAGACACTGAGACTAAACACCCATGCATAATTAACCTTTACATGATTCTTTGACGAGAAGGGCAGTTGGCAGAGACACGAGGAAAGAGATGAGATGTATGCAATGCACGAATGAAGTTTGAACAACTACCAAGTCCATTTGTAATTACAGTAACTATTTCTTTGTGCAGTATATCAACTTCATCCTTCATCGAAGTGACGTTGATTGCTTGAATTTTTTCATGGTTTACCGAAACTGTTAACACCATTGTTTTAGGTCACTTTCATTTCTCAAACACGAGGAGTTCTGAATTATGACACATAAATGTAAGACCAACTGTAATCTAAATTAGGTATTTTGGTTTGGATGCAAGGAAACTCATCAATTTACCATAAGTGCAATGAGCTAGCTAATTCTCTTTGCATATATGCATGTATGTACGGTTTTAGAAAATGGACCTATCGTTGTCATATCCCGTGCGGAAAGATGAATTGACTAGCTAGCTAGCTAGCTAGCCGAGCTCGAATTAGATATACCAGCCAGGAAAATTTTGTTTAGTGGACAGTTGAATGAGGCAAAACTAAAACTGGCTAGGTCCTTGTGCAGGCTAGCACCTTGTAGGGGAAAATCAATAGTGAAGTTAGCAAGGGTGGTGAAAAATTATTTAAATGAAACAATAATGGAGAGAGAGAGAGAGAGTGAAAGGAAAAGATGCGAATGCATGGTGAATGGTTCATGCATCATCAAGTTTTGGATCTTGAGATAATATATAATAAATAATATGATATATAAATATTGGCAAGAGCTTCAACTTGTCCATAAATGATGTATTAAATTTTGTAGGAGAGAAGAAAACAAAGAAAACAGAAACACCACCCAGAGGAGGGAAAACAACAAGGAGAGAGTGACTTCACATATACATACATAAAGTAGACTCTATAACATCTATCTATATATATATATATATATTATATATATATATATATATATTTTATATCCAGTCTGTTACAAGGATACATAGAATCTTTGGCACCTCAGACTATAAAATCTCTCTCTTTGTTTTATTACTCCTCTTACTTAGAAAGAAGATGATGATTTAGTCTTCTACTTCTACAAGATCTGAAAGTAAGTCGATAAACTCAAGAAAAACTAAAATGGATTCTATCACTCGGTTGCAAAAGCAGTTAGTTGACTACTCAAAAACACTGTTTTATGAGGTTTTAATCTTTTAGTTTTTTTTTCTTTCTTTTTTTTTAGGGGGGCGAAGGGAGGATCTGTTGGGTTTGCTTGCTTTGTGCTCATGAGTTTTTATGTTGTGAATAGGGATTTCTTGACAAACAGTTTAACCAGCTTCAGCAACTGCAAGATGAAAGCAACCCAGATTTTGTTGTTGAAGTGGTGTCCCTTTACTTTGAAGATTCTGAGAGGCTTCTGAATGAGCTTGCCAAAACTTTGTGAGAAGTTTTTGCCCCTCTTTTCTAACAATTCTTTTTATTTTTTGGAACTTTCAATGTTCTGATGTGATTTTTCTTCTTGTTTTGACGTCATACAGAGACCAGGGGAACGTAGATTTCAAAAAAGTGGATGCTCATGTTCACCAGTTGAAGGGTAGCAGTTCCAGGTATTACATAATTTCCTTCAATTTTCTTCACTTTAACCCTCACTAAACGAACTAATTGATTGTGTCCGTTTTAGCCTAGGTGGTAATCGAACTGAAATTACTTTTCATTACCACGGAAAAAAGGTTCTACTACCTTCAGAATGTCTGGTGTTTCTCAACTCCAATTCTGCATCTCAATATGCATCACAATGGTTTGTGCAAACTCGTGCAGTTGTTTTCTGTTTCTGAATTTTACATATGGGATAATTGACTTACTTTCAAAGTGATCATGTTTGAGAAACAACTCTTACGTCACTATTGTTGTAATAAGATGTCCAATTATATCTCTTAATTTTGGACTTTTAAGGTTGATTTGTTGTTTACCAACTAAAACATAGTAGTTTCCAACATCTTTATCCCACGTCAAATAAAGCATCTTGACCACATCACCTTCACCAATCTATAATCATATACGAGAAAAACTTTCTCACTGTTTGCAAACTTTTTCCTTTCGGGTTATATGGAAATGCTAAAAGCTAGCGCAAGTGTCAGAAGTGTTTGTTCTTATATTTACTCACGCCAGCTGTTTGGTGTTGGATGAAAATTATGGGTCTTAAATAACAGCATCGGCGCGCAGAGGGTTCAAAATGCATGCATTGCCTTTCGCAACTGCTGCGAAGAAAAGAACATTGAAGGGCAAGTTTCTTCACAATCCCATATCACAATTTACAGCTTTATATATGCAACAATCAAATTGATCCACTCTTATTATGTACCATAATTGCTACAAGTTTCAATCTTTGATGGGATAATTTTTTTTATAATCTGGTGAATTTAGGTGCCTGAGATATCTGCAACAAGTGAGGCATGAGTACTCACTTGTAAGAAGTAAGCTTGAAACTCTGTTCAAGGTATGTTTGCAGAAGCTATAGTAGCTAGTTGTTGAGAAAATTATGTTGTTAAAATAAAGTTTTGTCACCGAGCCTTGATTTTAATTTCTCCTTCATTGATTGCAGCTGGAGCAACAACTGTTGGCAGCTGGTGGGTCAATTCCTATGTACTGAGAAATTTGTGAGATGGATATGCATGCCGTATTGTTATCTTCTGTAGACAATCTTAAGATTTTGCTATGTAGAGAAGTTTTCGGTTTTATTAGTTGCGCATTTAAGCTACTAGAGGGTTCGAATAATCAGCTTTCGAGCTGTCATCAGCCTGGATTATATCTAATCATGTATTAGCAATGACAAAGAATTAATGTAAATAAACCCTCCCTGCTCTTCTCATGAGCGTTGCTCTCAGTCTATTTATTTATACCAAAACCTTGCTAATTCATGAAAGCCATAATTAACAAAGCGATTTTGAGCTATAATATATAATCTTTGACACCAGAAATTCTTATGAATACTAACTGCTACAATATCAGAAGTTTCTCATAAATGATTGTATAGCCATTTCCCCATCTGGGTCTGGCCATCTGGATAATAAACTGTACGAAAGTCTTCCTTCTAGGAATAAACATATGGATAATGCATTGGCAAAACAAATTCAAAGCCACCGACCATTAGCCTAAGGCTATCTGGCTGTCTTTTCTTTGCATATTTTAAGGGAGAACAAGTGGTTGGCAATGCATATTTGCATTAATACAACACAACAAGAAAACCCATGTTGGGTTGGTTGATTTTTTAAATATGACAACTGCCAAGATATCAATTCCAGAATCTCTATTACATTCAATGTACACAAGTTTTAAAAAATATAGTCAACTATTATCACATGGGGTGAAATATCTACTGGTCTGCAGGTAATGTGCAACTGAGGCCAAAATAATATGCTTCAATAACACCATTGTTGATATTTTATTCTCTTTTCTTTATGGTTTTCATGTAACCATCAATACTGATAAGTAATTGCTTGATTTAAAAGTTTGAGATAGTCTATAAGAGTCTAGATAATGGTATCAGGTTTTAATGAATCCCTTTAAGTACAGGGAAGAGTTTCAAACGGAGACTTAAATTTTAATATTATGTTAAGTTATTCATTGTCCTAAAAATTTAACCCGAAAAGTAAAATATCAAACATCAACATAATTCTTAACAAATATTTTCTATAATGTTCTTCCATTCACTTTATGATACGAATAGATGATTGCTGCTACTTCTATCTTACGAGCTTGAAGTTTTCAAATCAACTCTCGAGTCCCTTTACTTTCACCCTTATTGGATGTTATTAATTTATCCTTAGAAAAAGCAACTACTTGGTGGCTCAAGCCAAATAGAAAAAGTCTAAAAGTTATGAAACCATCTCAAAAGATGGAAACCAGGATGAATGGGACTGAAAGCCAAATCATATTTACTGATCAAAAATACAAAATAGAAACTTGAAAGACCAAGACTAGTTCTGTACCGAGAGTTTCCGGATGGGCTGATTCCACCATAAATTTATGTTTCCGGATGTGCATGAATTTTCAATTGTTTTGGATTGCCTCGTGTACAACTGCATGCATTTATGTACACATACATATACATACATGCTCAAGTGGCAGTGTTTTCGTGCATTTAAGAGGGCAGAGAGCATTACTCAATTCAAATTTTCCACAGAAAAAAGAGAGATATAGAGAGAGAAATTATGAAATGTTTAAACTTTTCTTTCTTTTAGTCTAATTGACTAAATCAGATTGAGACAAAAAAAAAGGGGGAAAATTGAGGGTCAAATGCTACAGTTTATCACTTCTGCTGATGTTTGATATCTGTTCTGTTTTGGTGATGCATTCCATATTTCCTGCTCATAGAAGCTTCACATTACAGCTTATTGCCTTTTATCTGGGGACGGCTATGGGGCTTGGGTCAACAGATTTTTTCACCCATTCTCAAAATAATTACCCTAATTGTGCCCCATTAGGGCGTATAGTCGCAAGAGATTTTGCTATCCCTAAATTTGACATTCAGCAAAATGGTCATAGTATGCTTCCTCATTGAACCATTCCAAGACTTTCACTAATTTCCCTTGTTCTTCGTTGACAACAATCTGCCCAACTTTTGATATCTGGAAAAATCTTGAGAGTCGAGATCTTATACGTTTGATTCAAATGCTACGTCCACCCAAATTCACTGCTCAAAGGATTTCTCCCATCAACGTATCCAATAATGTGATATAATTATTATGAACTCAAATTTAACTAAGTTGTGTCAAAGCAGAAGCTCACTAATGTATTGTGCATTCTGCTGCATTTTCCTATGCAAATTGTCCTAAAATCACAGGATTTATCAAAGGTTAAATATACGACAGAAGTTACTCATAAAAACTTGATTAAGAAAAGAGACAAGTATTTTTGGGCAGAATTTTGGGTGCGGGTTGGATCACCACATTATGATAGCTCTGATGTCTCCGTAGTAATTGCCTGAGCCCTGACACACTGCATAAACACACTCACAGGAGTTCCATTCGTATTCTGCAACTTACCCAGGATTTTTCGGAAAGAATAAAACTCTCTTTTGCACGTGCTGTGGGATGAGTTTGATGCCCAGTTTTGATTCTAAAACTGCCTTTTGCTGCTAATGGATCAAGAAACATGTTGAACTCCGTGTATTCGTTCGAAGGTACACCGCAATTTTTCATTATCATGGCCTAAGTTTCCTCCAACAATATATAAATCCTGCACCACAAACATTACCAGCACACAGGATGATTCGCATTCTGATTGAAGTTTACTAGCTTCGGCTTTCTAATCTGATCTCTTTCTGTCCTTTAGCAGTGAATAATAGATGCTATCTTTCTAATAGTTACCTGAATCACTGCGCTTAAGTTCTCCAAATAAATGATTTGTGCTAAATTTGTCAATGGTCCATTGGTCCATAAAGTAATCTTTGATCCTGGCCCCAGTGATGATACTATGAAGTTTCATACATCTAGTGTCAGCGGCAGCCTAAGTTCCGGTGATCAGTATAACGACGAGCTGCAAATTTTACATAGCTTTCTGCTGTGTATCTGAAACATAAATTGAAGATTAGGCATTGAGAATTTGGCTGGATAGCATATGCAGAATATATTATCCGCAAACAATACAATACTACATCAGCTAGCTGCAAAATGCAACATATTGTCATGAGCTAGCCATCAAGCATCAATAACTGACATCAGAACGTAGACTCAAGGCATACGTTCAGGACTACGAGGTAAGTCACGGGCAAGTCCATATAGTGTATCCGAGTCCAAGAAATCGCCAATTGCAGATAAGGTTGGATTCACCTCACCAATTGCAAATACATCTCCTAAACCAACTATCCATGCCCAACGTAGGCAACAAATCACAGACAGAGTCTACCATTGCAGAAGTTGCCCAGCCAGTCGAGCTCATTAGTATTCCCCGGTTGAACATTAGACAAAAAAAAATTCAGCAAAAAATTTTTAAGTACTCATGAAAATGGGAATACGTTGGCTTTCTGCTTTTATTTCAAAGTTGAAGAAATTCTGTACCTTGAGGTTGACAAGTTCCATGGATAATTTTAGGAGATTTTATAAGAGCTAAAATGTCCCCAGCGTTCATATCCATGTCAATACATTAAATTTTCAGACCGGTGCAAACAAAATCATTATCTCCATAATCCCCTGAAACACCATGGATTGGCTCTACTCTCAAAATCATATATACATTTCTTATGATCTTCAGTCCATAGTTTGGACCATTTGTTCGAATTTCAAACAATAAGAACTCGTATATACGAGGAAGAAATGAGATAGAAAATCTTGTAGAGCAGATTTGAAAGGTCATGTTTATGGAAAGAATAGTTAATTTACTTGGTATAGAAGACGTGTTGGAGGGAAACATTAATCATATTCTTTTCGGAAATTGACACCCACTAATTAATTAACATACTAGTCATCGTAATTAATGTCCATAGAACCTGAAAAGTTATGTAAAAGGGAACAAAACAATCACTAATTTCACCAAGGGGGGCAGTCAACAATATGCTGGCCTTTGGGTTGCCTGTGGAAATGGCCATTAAATACTAATACAGCTGTTAATTTATCAGTTGAACAATTGTTCATGTACTGTACAGTGTATTGAATGGAGCAACCAGAAGCCCACATTCACATCAGAACCAAATCCCATGTCCCATATTATAAGGAACCCAAGGTACAAAAATATCTCTAAAAGTTTAGACCCAAATTTTGAAATCTTGAAACGAACCATCCGTTGCTCTATTGTCTCTGTGTCTTTCTATCTTCACGACTCCATTTCTCCGCCAAAAAAACCCTAGCCAAAACCCTAGTCCTCAAGTCTCAAACCTCATAATCACAATCTCAAATATGGCCAAAAAGAAAGTGACCCAGAAGTCCAACGATATTAAAGAAGAAAACCCACCAGAGCAAAGGAACCAGAACCTTACTCAAGAAAAAGACCTAACTCACCAACACTCCATGGAAGACCCTGCAGTGAAGATTCAGCAACTGAAGAATCTCAACTTAAAGCTTCTCAAGGAGACTAGTGAGAGGAGACAGCAGGTTGATTCTTTAAATCAAGTAAAGGAAGCTTTAGAGACTGAATTGAGTCGGTTGGGTGTTCAAAAGAGTGAGTTGGTGGCTGAGTTGAACAGGGAGGGTGAGAATAATATCAGAAGGGAAATAGAGAAGAGGTTGTTTCCTGTTTTTCTGATGACCCAGATGAGTGAATGGGGTATTGGTCTTGAAAAAGAAAAGAGTCAGAGGGAAAATGAGATTAGGACTTTGAAGAGTACAGTGGTTGGGCTGATGGATGATCTTGAAAATGAGAAAGAGAGATCGAGTCAAGCTTGTGTTGAGAGAGATTTGATAAAGAGTGATCTGGATTGTCAAGTTAAAGAGAAAACTAGGTTTAAAGAAAGACTGATTGAAATGGAGGAAAAAGAACGAGATTTGAAAGATAAAATTTTAGTGCTAAAGAATGAATCTGGAAGGTTAATGAAGGAGAAGAATGAGAGGGACAGAGATATTGAGGCTCTGAAAAAGCAAAAAGATTTGCTTGTGACGAGATTGAATGACACAAGCAAGGAAACTATTGATTTGAAGATAGAAGTTGAAGGCATTCTGAGGGAAAAGAAAGAGACAGAGACGCAGAAAAATGAGCTGGAGGTGAAAATCAATGGGTTGGTGAAAGAAGTGGGGAATTTGAATGAGATTGTTTGTGAGTTGCGAAAGGAGGAGAAGATTATGCATGAAAAGATATTAGACTTGGAAAAGAGTTACAGTGAGGCTATGGTCAAGAAAGAAGAAATGAAATTGAAGATCAACGATTTGATGGCTCAGAAAACCGAGAAGCAGAGGCATTTTAAGATGCTGATGGAGGAAAAAGATGAAATCTCACAAAGTTTGAAAATGTCTATGGTGGATTTAAGTGATAAGGAGGAACAGATTGCAAAATTGCTTCGAGAGAAGTATGAGATTGAGGAGAGGAAAGTTAGTCAGGAGAGTGAGATTGTTGAGCTGCGTACGGAGATTGGTGAATACAGGTACATTGTGTTTACACTGAAAGAGTCTTCTAGAGATCAAGAAGAGAAATGCAAACGATTAATGAATGAAGTTAGGGATTATAAAAATGCTCTGCATGAAGCTAAACTTGAGGGAGATAATGCTCAAATGGGTTTGGATGAGGAGAAACAGAATAGCATGGACTTGAGGTCAAAGGTATCAGAAATGGAAAAGAGGATTGAAGAGAATGCAGAAGAATTGGCGAAAATTAGAAATGAGCATGAGATCCTAATTGAGCTAAACAAGAAAATGGAGAGTCACATTGGGCTGTTGACGGACAAAAAGGAATCACTGCAGAAAAATCTTTTGGAAGCAATTCAGAATGTTGTTCATTTGAGGGCAGAAATGGAAACAATTGGCATTAATTCCAGTCGAGTTTTGGGCATGTTAAAAAACACTTCCGCCATGGTTTGTCAATCGAAAAATGATCTCAATGGAAAACAAGAAATGGTTGTTATTGAGAAAAAGGTGCAAGGTGAAAATGAACAATATATCGCTGAGCTGGAAGCAATCAAGAATGCATTTAAGAACAAGGACAAAATGGTAGAAGACATGAAGCGACAAGTTGAATTTATGCAGAATTCTGTGGTGGAGGCACAAAATAAGAAGAGCTTCTGGGCTATGGTGTCTTCTGCAACAACTCTCTTCGCCGCAGCTTCTGTTGCATATGTTGCTAAAGTCCGTTGAGTTGTTTGAGTTAGTTGTCAAATCTGTCATTAGATGGATATGCTTTTAGTTTCAAGGATTAGCGGTTATGATCTTCTTTGATTATATGCTCTCTTTTTTTTGTTGTAGTTTTTGAACTTCCACCTTCAATAAAAATAATGTCTTTTGGATGATGCTGAATTCACAATATTAGATAACTTTAAACTGTTTTCTATGATGATGGCTTAATAATTTCATGTATCTGGTATGTCTACTGCATCTGGGTTGGTTGATCTTTGTGCTCTTTCTGTTTCTGTCTGCGCAAGCTGAATATTGTTTTGCATCTTCATGACCATTATTTGTTCATAACTCTCCTCAATTCACATGGAAATCAAACTTATGTTGCAAAACTGCTGAAGATTATAATCGGGACAACCAGTAAGATGATAGATAACTCGTGCAACTCTTTTTTCTTTTTGTCTTCCTTATTATTCTAGTTTCCTCTTTCTTTATTTTGTATCCAGATGCAGCAAGTTAAATTCACCATTTGTTATGCAGACATCTATAGGCCCACTGTCAAAATTGTGTGATTCAGTTCAAATTGTGGCATTTGTAGAACCACGTATATCAAATGTTTCTTTTATTCTATGTTTTGGCACAGCAAAGGCAAAAGTTTATTGCTATGAATTTATGTTGTACATTATTATAGCAAATTCAAGTACTAACAATTATCACCCGACACCCGTAAGCCATTTGTGGTGCCAAGTTAGTGCAAGGTAAAATCAAGTTACAACAGTACCACCTGACAACCGATAAGCCAATTCACATTCTATGGTAACCAATGTGACTGTGCTTCTACAATGGTTGTCCATGCATAGTAATCATTTTTAATTGTGAAATATTACTAATATGTTATTAGAAGTTACTGTAAAGCATACTTTGTCAAGTAACTGTAATTTGTTTCTTGTGCTGATTCATTGATCCATGCCAAATTGTTATTAGCATGCTTAAGTTAGTCCACAAAGGTTCAATTAATCAGGGTTTAATGTCTCCATCAAGATGCTTAGCTGTTTCTTTTATCACTATGCTAATATTCTGATGTCATTCAGAAAGCAAATCCTACATCTGAGAAGGGGTGCGTGGTGTTTCTCGAGTGGTCCCCTGAAGTGCATCCAAAAGTCTAACCACCATTTATATTATATGGGTTCTCCACCTACAAAACGAGCCAATTTTGTACCTTCTGCTTTCACAAGCTTCAGATTACTCTCCCATTACGGGCACCCAAAAACTGACAAGAATCAACCAAATCAATCCCTATCCATGACCAAACTATACTAATTGAATTTGTTTCCAATCATTTTTGTGGGGTTCATTTGAAGTCAGTCTAATTTCGGGGCAATGGGTTCAATGGGAGAAATGCTAATCAACAAAATCTTAATCCCATAGGTCACTTGTACATATTTTCTTCAGTAAACGCATAACGTTTGACAACAAATCTTGTGTACGACAACGAGTTCATCTCTGCTTCTCAACCCACAAGCACCTTGAACAAATATTAAGAAAGACACAAGGCATGGACTTCATGGTGGCTCAAATAGTCCAATGTCTTGGAATATTTGGATGGCAATACAAATCGTGAAAAATGCACATAGAACTTAAGAGCAAAACTTCCAAGACTTCACTATATCATTATATTTACAGTTACCAGGTAGACAGCCGGGCACAAATTAGCCAAACAGAGTACCAAAATAAAGGGGGTAAAGCAGAAAAGGAAACAGATACAACAGAATAGCAAACATCTTTACATGTACTAAAACATATGTATAAACATAACAGGATTACAAGGCCATAGAAGATTTCCCATCCATGTTCTTAGAATTAGCTATATGTTAGCCAGGCACCACATAATTGATCAGCCACCAAATGTTATCCCAAGAATCCGGTCTTGTCTTCCTCTGCATTGCGGCTGAACCAGTCTGAGTACTCAGATTTGGTGAGTTTACTAAACTTAGTCAAACAGCTCCTGCTGACATTAAAGCTTAATTGAACTATATCACTCAACTCCAGATAATTATATGTATAACAGAACACATCCAAGTCCAGCTAGTTGCCAAACTTGGCTCCCGATAACCAAGTGTCCAAAGCTACTCATCTTGAGAATTCATTGACACAGACACGTGGTAGCAGAACGCAACAAAGCACCACACAATTAATAAAACATAATACTTTGATACAACACAACTTACAAATTGCAAACAACTCCAAATTACCTCAAGTGCAATGTCAAGCTTCCGTCAGATACGACATCTTGTCAGTAAATGTTAAGTATATTAACAGTCAAGAATTCACAAAACTACTTAACTCGTCCATGACAGTATAGAAGTGGTCATTATTAGGCAAGAAGTAGAACCCAACAGTTGCCTGCTCCAGATATAGAAGTTTCACATCTTGGCCAGCCCTCTTGAGCCCTTCCACATAAGCCAACTGCCAGTCCTGAATAAGATCCAAACCAGCCACTACAACAAGACTCTTAGGGAAGTTCATTCCAACAAGGCTTTTACCATTGGGCCCAAATGGATTACATGCCAGATGATCCCTATTGGCTCCTTCAGGAAGATAAGCTCTCCAATACCAGTCCCGGTCTTGGATAGTAACAAAATATTTCCCATCTAATCTCTTCTCGGATTGAGTTCGCACCTGCCCACCAAACATTGGGTTGAGCAGCATATTCCCTAATACTTCAATACCTGATTCTACTGCTCTTAAAGCAACATGGTGCACAATGTTACCACCGGAGCTATCTCCAGCCAAGTATATATGAACTTTAGAGTCCTTACTTTGAAGCCATGATCTCGAGTTAACCCAATGAAGAGCTGTCCATCCATCGTCATAAGCACAAGGATATCGATTTTCAGGTGCACGCCGATAGTTAACAGAGACCACAACAGCCTTACAAATACCCACCAGTCTGCGACATAAGATATCATATATAGCACTATTTGCTGAAGAGTGAGCAAAGCTTCCTCCATGAAAGAAAATTATTACAGGGATAACAACCTCAGAGCTCACAGGCTTCTCAAGCTCAACAATGCTTGGCTGGGGTTCTTCTCCATTTGCAGGCCGATAAATCCTACAAAGTAGATTGGTGCCACGGTTGACAATGACATCAAAGGAGAAAACTCCATCAACTGGATTTGCATTTGCTGGGACTTTCCGGTCAAGGAACTCTGCCAAGTGGCGATTGAAAGTGCCGTCCGGACGACGAAGAAGATTGTAAGCCAACTTAAAGTTGGAGATAAGAACCCAAGTGTGCAATGGGACCACCATCTAGACAGAAAATAAAAGGCATCGGGAATTCCCTTCCGGTTCATGCTTTTAAGTGACATAACAATTTAGATTGGAAATAGTAAAGATCTTTACAATACAATTACCGCAGAAATAAAATTAAAATATGAAATTTCTTACCAAGATTTGTAGCTATTGAACACTCGAGATTTAAAACTAAAACAAGATGAACAAGGAAAAACTAGAAACCCCACATAAGAGCAACTACACACCTTGATATGAGAACAGAAAATCAACAAGCAAATGCCAACTTGAAGTGAAACTACAGATGCAAAACTCAAAGCTCATAAACCAATACTCAAAACTAATAATATCCTCCATAGTAAATCTATCTAGTACGAAAAAACTAATGGTAAGGACTTGAAATTTTCATATTTCGTTTTAAAACCTCAACTAGAACCGGAAAATACAAAGTCAAAGAAACCCGGAAATATAATACAAACTTGGCATACTAATAAATGAAATTGAAACCTAAAACAAAACAATCCCATATTCAAAAGAAATCGGCAAAAAGATTCCACTTTCGAGAACACAGCCCCCAGAACGCCAATAACCAGGAAAGGCAGGAACAATAACAAAAACAGGCTATCAATATATGCATCATTATCTCATAAACCGATCTGAAGTCAGGTAAATTTGAACTCTCAACTACCAAAATACTAACCAAACTCAAAATACCAACACAGACCCATCAAAAGTTTCATCTTTCACCATTAACCAGAAAACAATCCCATCAAACGGCAAACAAGGAAAGTTCCGGCAAAGAATCGCACCTTGGACTCATTGAGCTTCACTTCATCACTCGCAGCCATCGAAACACTACCTTCTTCAGCCAAAAAATATCCCGAACCAAAGCCAAAACTTTTAAGACAGAGATCCTGTTTAAGGGCAACCCACTGGACAATCTTTCACATAGTTTAATCCCCGCCTTACAAAATCATCGCATATTCACCCCCAGGATCTCACTAAACAAGCCACAAAGTTCCAATCTTTCCGGCCCTCCCTGACTCCCTTAAGATATAGTAATAGTCCGAACCACTCGACGCAGGTTAATTAATGATAAAATGTTGTAAATCGATAAAAAATCTAACTACAATAAAACAGAGAGAGAGAGAGAGAGAGGAGTAATGATGAGATGAGTAGAGATGGCATACGTTAGCAAACGCATACAGACAAACACTAAAATGTACCGAAGAGCGAATGGGGACGATACAGACGACAAAGTGAGCGGCCGAAAGATAGCTGGTAGGTGGGACCAAGATGATAAAATTTTGCAGATTAATCTAAATAACAAACGATATGAATTTAATTCATGCTTTTAAAGTTTCCATTTTTTAAAAAAGTTTTTGGACGCACGTAACAGGCGTAAGTTTCATTTCCCCTGTTTTCCCAGAAAGAAACAAAAGAGGAGAGAGAGGACAAAAGGACCCCGTGCGTCACGCCACGTGACGTCAAACGGGGCTCCGTCCGTCTGAAACAGGTCTGCAAGTTACAGTCGTATTTGTGGCCTGGACTACAAGTCCTTGTGTAAATGCACGCCAAAAACACGCGTATCAGATTCGTTTCCAGTTCAAGTCTTATCCACGTAGCCAGTCCTAGACCGTTGGATCATTCATCGTCGTCCAATGCTCTGATAGGTTTAATCTTGGAGAGATATGGTAAAGAGAGAGTGACAGAGCTGCAGAAACGTCGGCGTGTACCCACAGCCGCTCATTTATGTTGATAAGGAAATCTATGGTCTATCATGGGTACTTTGCATGGGAGAAGTACGCAAGAGTACTTTGAGAGAGAGAGCTACAATCCTCTACGTATTCTTATCGTAGGCTCTCAATCTGGTGGGCCTTGGTGGATAACGTGATGTATTTTTCTATTTTTGAAAAATTAACATGATATGTATTATTGTTTAATTATTATGGTATGAGATAGGATGAAGAAGCGAAGAAGCAGATGAAGAGGAAGCGAAAGTGATTGTCATTGTCATCAACTTGACTTTCAATACGGCAAGTTTGGGGACTTTACTATTGTTAAGTAGCCCACAATGCACAGTGCTTTTTGGAAGCACTTTCCTTGTGCCAACAAACAACTGGGAAGGAAGGAAGTGCTTTTGGCTTTTTCTGAATTATCCCTTTACTGGACCAAATTTTACCACGTCGTGCTTGCTTTTTTCCTCTCTGTATTTTTTTGTTGGTTCACATGTGGCCCAAATCCAGCCTTAGTAAATTTTGAAGAAGAGAGAGAGAGAGAGATTGCTACGTCGTCGTTCGGTTGTTGCCCTATGCTTAAAACCCTGACCGACCGCGGAACAACACCAAGCAAACACAAATTTCCCGCTAACCCGAAATCCTGTTGCCACGTTGGCGATCCGCCAAATTCCCTCTCAACTAATCACAACACAGTTACAATTCCTATATAAATGCTCATAGCACTCAATCTTCGAAAACGAAGCACAAATCCTCGAATTCTGTTTGGCTTAACCGAAAACAAAGACCGAAAGCTAGGGTTATAGGTTTGTTAGAGGGATGAGTTCCACTGGAGGGTCTACAAAGGGAGGCAGAGGAAAGCCGAAGGCGTCGAAGTCCGTTTCGCGGTCTCAAAAGGCGGGCCTTCAGTTTCCGGTTGGCAGGATCGCTAGGTTTTTGAAAGCCGGCAAGTACGCCGAGCGCGTTGGTGCCGGAGCCCCCGTCTATCTCTCTGCAGTGCTCGAGTATCTAGCTGCTGAGGTATCTTCATTTTCTCTAATATAGAAATTATGATGTCGGTTCTTCATTTTGGCGTGTTTTGATTGTACGGAAGCTGTTAGCATTTGTTTCCCTGTGGATTTGATTTGGTTCGGGATCTTCGTGTTCTTAGATTGTTTGTTTTGTGATACGGTGCAAAAATTGGATCTTTCAGCTTTCAATATTTTGGGTTAAGCAAGTGCCTCTTGGGGATTAATGTATGCATTATCTAATTTAATTTATTTTAAATCTTTTTGTGGGGTAGATTATGCAACGTTTACCATTACTAATAACATTTGATACTGTTTGACCAATTGGTTTCATTTACATATGTAGTAGTATAAAAGATTTGATGATAAATAATTTTTGCTTGTGTATTTTATGATTTGATTGATTTTATGTATAGGTTCTGGAGCTTGCTGGCAATGCAGCGAGGGATAACAAGAAGAATCGTATTGTTCCGCGACACATCCAGCTTGCAGTGAGAAATGATGAGGAATTGAGCAAGCTTCTGGGTTCGGTCACCATTGCCAATGGAGGTGTTTTGCCCAACATTCACCAGACCCTGCTTCCCAAGAAAGTGGGCGTAGGAAAGGGCGACATTGGATCTGCTTCTCAAGAATTTTAGTCTGCTTTTTGGATGGTGTAAAAATATGATTGGGTTTTTTTGGTTGGGGTTTTCATGTGGGTAATCTGTTTCCCTTTATGTAGCTTTTGTGGTTAATCAATCAACATTAACTATTGCTTTGGTTAATTAGCTGATTTGTTTTTGTTGATCCCTGGATGGTTTGGACCATTTTTTTAAAGGGTTTTCTGGTTTAATTTTGGTGCTTTTAGGCTATGGTTTCCACAACTTTGTCGGCAACTGCTGAATGTAGACAAGCTAACGAAAGGCTGAAAGATATACTTTCTATATCATTCTAATGAGTTACACAGTTGACTTGCTCACGGTAAGTGTTGATCTTAAATTGTTCGATAGAAATTATTCAAATAAGCTAAAATGTTGGGAGTTGAGAGAGCATGAATCTGTGGTTTCCACTTCGTTTCTTTGAGATGCGCGAAAGTGATTCTCCATCCAGTTGTTTACAATGAATTTAGAAGAATTGGTTTGCCAAATCCAAATGAAATAGCAATAAAAATTCACTACAATTTGGTTTAACGTTTCCATTCTCAGCTTTTAACACCCATCTATCATGCATGTGGCTCTTTTTTGGTAAAAGAAAATGTAAGATGCGTTGTCATTATAAAAGCCTAGATTTCTTTTCCACGCAAGGCATCCTCTATTGTATCAATACAAAAGCCAATTGATCTCTCCAGTGCCATTACAGCAGCTAGTCTTGATCGAACTTCAGCATGGCGATGTGAGATAAGAACAGTATTCAGTGCTGCCCATCTCACAAGAGATTCGGCTTCACTCCTCCTGTAGCCCAGCCATCTAAACAAATTTTCCAGCTGTTCCACAATCCAAGTGTAGCAGTTATTAAGTAACCCAACATCGGTCAATTATTGCAATGCATCATGGGAAAGAAATAAACCCTAACCTTGTCCATATCAGAAAAATGGCCTTCCGAGTGTCCAGATACTATATGCTCTGCCACTAAGCCTCCTAATGTTACACATGAAAAGTTGTTCAAATTCTGCATCCAATTGTTTCAACAGAAATGAATTGTTAGTGATGCCATCTTCACACATGATTAACTGAAGAAGAAAAGTAGGTCTAGTAGTATTCATTTGGGTGTCACCATCCTGATGTTTGACTCCCCAAAACAAAAAGTCTAAACTTGGTTCAATGATTTTCAGTAGCCATGTTTCAATCCTCTCTTCTTATTCTATTCTAACCGTGTCTAACCCCAAAAGGTTACACTAACAGAAAATTTGTACTCAGAAACATTGAAAGTGTGTGATGTGTCTGTATATAATTAGAAAAGAAGAAAGATTCACCTTGGATGAAATCGTACCTCTTATAGTCTGCATGGTATAATCACACATAAAATAAAAGAAATCTGTCAAAATAATCATATGGAGCAAATAGAAACAATAGCTGTAAAAAATTAGCATAAAGACTGAAGCCGAAATATAATTTGCTAACAACATCACGCAATATATATTTGTTAAACTTAATTGTTGTTGTAAAGAAAGGGAGATGCCTTACCCTTCTGCCTACTTTACCAGTATCTTTACTTAGCATCCTTGCAATAGCAAGCTGCATGCAGAGACAGTTATAAAACATGAAACAATATAAAAGCAAAATATAAATCAAAATGACTTTATGAGCAATCAATCTTTTCAGTCTTCACATTGTTGATTTATCAATTTCTTTCTGAAAGCTGTCCCTCTTTGGCTTTCGGGTCGGGACTGACAAACTTTGATCCATGACTGTTCTCTTATATTGGGGGATGAATCATCCACTTATTGGCATTCAATAATAATCTGGACTACATGTTTTAAAGAAATGGGATCGTAGTAAACAATTGAGCAAAATAATCAGATGTGTAACCAGTCCAAATAATGCCATTCTGATGTTTTAAAGAAAGTAATCACAAAATCAAATCTGCTGAATGAAATTAAGTAAAAGACAACAATGCACTTACTTCGTTAAGAAATTCAAAACCAATAAATCCAATTCTTCCTATAGCATCTTCGCCCTGCCTTAGGGCTTCTATCCTTGTTACTTCATAGTCTTTTGGAAGAACCCCAAGCAAGTAGCTGACAAGAAAATGACCGGCTTCGTGCTGTGCCAATATGCATTACATTGTCAGGTACTCTATGACGAAAGATTTTATACAAAGTATATATAATAAACATGTTAATGATCAGGTCTTCAACCTATTAAATATGTCTAATTTTTCCGGCAAATCAGTATGTTTAGTTTCATATTCACCATTATGAGTTTGTTAACTTGTTAGTCAAATGTTATTTATCTTTTATACTCATAAATTGATTACATGTTGATTGAAAGAAAAGTCATTAGACAAAAGGTCTTCAGGAAATGCAGATTGTAAGACATGAACTTGTTCTGGAGACAGATATATCAGAGATGAATGTTAAATTCTAATAGTAGAGGCATTAACTTACCAATTTTATATATTTTCTAGAGTTTTTGTAGCACGTTATAACTGCCACTTCACTTTAATTGGGGATGATAGTTTAAAGAAAGGTTTGCCTTACTTGCAGGCACATGAAATGATCTTCTTCACTGAGAGACTCATATCTTTCATAGCCGATCAAACTTTCAACTGTATCACTTGGAGCCTGTAACCAAAAGTTCAACTACCCATCTTGAGTGCATAAGCATTACCATAATATGAGAAATTTACAAAGGAATTGAAATTCAATTATTCAAACATGAATATCATCAAATTAGTTATTCAATACTCAATCTCTTAAGGGCTAGAGATAGGACAATGCTAGTTTAATCTTCAAACTGACAAGAAGTTGCGTGTGGAAGAAAAATGAACGCCATATCTACATGTATACTAAACTTGTCTAACCAGAAAAATGGCTCAGTACTCATCATGGTTTAAGGTTAGGCATGTTTGGCTGCATGGAATTTGGCCATAGTTTAGGAATTAGATGGAATTAGAGGTCATCTTCCTCAGAAAAATCGGTGGTAGGGGGTCACTATTTCCACTCAACACCAATTCCCAATCTCTAATTCTATGCAACCAAACACAAATCAAGAAATTGCCATGTTCAAATGACATCACCGCCAACTTTTGCATCTGAATTCAATTTTATCAATCCAAACCAACAACAACCAGCAACACAGACATAATGACAGAGAGAGAAAATTACCATTAACAAAAGCCACCCAACGGTACGACTTCAATCAACAACGTAAATAATGAGTCAAGGGACCGAATAAGTAAACATAAATACCTCATCAAATGAATCAAAAAGATTGCTTCTTTCAATAGTTTCCATAACTGAACCAAACAATGACTGAAGAGTTAACAATTCCTTCGCGTCAAGTTCTAATTCATTTAACGATGACAGTCTTTTAGGTACCTACACAAATACGCAAGTGTACGGATAAACACGTATATAAACAGGTACTGAAGAATCTGTTTGTAAGAGAATGGACCTGTTTGGCGGCACCAAAGCCCCGTAGACAGCCGGTGGGATTCCTTTGAAGCCGCTTGACAAGAGTTAAAGCGTTTTTAAAATTGCCTCTCGAAAGCTCCTTATCCACTTTTCTCAGAGCTCTACGACGCCGTATTGCTAACTTGGCTTCTTTTTCGCTCGTCTTTTGTTCTCCTCCGACCCGGCATCTCACGGCCGAGTACATTCTGTTTCTCCCTAGTAATTTGACATCGACAAGCTTAACCGGGGAGTTCGTCCGAGTTCCTGGCCTCGTCGAGAAATTATACTCTTCACCGGGAGAGAAAGTTCTCTGTGGCCCGAAACTTTCTCTGTTCGTCACAAAACTGCGGCAAATCGTTGATAATGTACTGAAACTAGAAAATCCGAAGCTTACGCAGGGCATATTTTTTCCGTCTGGTTCCGGAGAAAAAATGCAAGAACAGTTGGATGAGTTGAAATATGTGCCTCAAACGGCTCGTTTATCCCGCAGACGGTATCCTATTAATTGATGGGGGCTGTTTTGTCATTTAACGTAACATATGGGTGAAGTTCAGTTCGTTATCCGGACAATGATCTGGCGCGACGTAACGTTCCTTTTTTACCGTTTAAGGGCCTAAACGATCTAAAATTAATTTTTCGTTCCTCTCAAACACTATTATTATTCATTATTTAATTTAATTTAATTGATGGGGGCTGTTTGGTCACAAATGTCGTCACGAAAAGAGCAAATTCATTGTGCAGGTACCCCCAAAGGCTCAACACCTTGGATGAATTGAAGCTGAAAGGAATAGATACATTTGTCTCTTCAATCGCTGGGGGGATGAAACTCTTGGTTCAATAGAACGAAATCTGCAGCTTGCAGCTATTGCTGGGGGCTTTGCTGCTTGGAACACATTCGGTTTTAGCCCACAACAGATTTTCTGTCTTTTGCGTTGTTGTTCCTGTGGACATTGGGCTCGGTAATTCTTAACTTTCAAATTACTTCCGTATTGCCCAATCAATTGTAGCGGAGCAAAGTTTCTTGCAATTAATTTGTCACTGTCTTAATCATATTGGTTGTCATCGGCCTCTTTCAGTGGAGGAGTTGACAGCTTGGTTCTTGGTCACACCTTTAGTCTGAATTACCACAACAAGCTTATTCAAGTAAGAAATATGTCTCTCTATAGTCTACCTGCAGCCTGTGGAGTTCCTGAATAACTATTTCATCTAGCAAAGAGAGAAATTATTCAGTGAAATCTACGGGAAAATCACTTTACATGTATAACGAAACCGATGTGGCTTTGTTCTTTATTATGCTTCAACATGTTCAAAACAAAATGGTATTATGGCAGGAAAATCACTATCTATATCGTATATCTAGTATGATTGTGAATGGATTCCACATATTGTGTTAATTATCATTGTTTACGCAACACGAAGCTGGGCATTTCTTGATTGCCTACTTGGTGGGTATTCTTCCCAGGGGGTTACATTATCTAGTTTGGAAGCTTTGAAGAAAGAAGGATCACCCAATTTTCAAGCACATTGTTGCTTTGGAATTTCTTGAAGAAGTGGGTTGTTTTCTTTTGATGGAAATTTTCTTTTTAAGCATCTTATTTTCTAATTGCTTTAGTATTTACTATTGTCCACTGATTGTGGCGCTACTGGTGTCATGCAGGTTAACACATTTTCTGATCACTCATAGACATGGACGTGTCAAATTTTATGTCACCATAAAATTCACTAGTCTTCTTCTCTCGAGGATAGTTCTTTAAGTCGGTTACTTTTGCAGACTTTGAACCGATTCTCTTGCATTGTGCTAGCAGACGTGGCAACTGCATATCTACCATACATATATGCTGAGGGTGGCCTTGCCGACATAAAAAAAGGTTCACACAACTCCTCTGCTCACTTGTCTACTACTGAATACCAGAACTTAGTAGTGTCAACATTACTAACTGGGCTTGTTTGATCATTCAACAGTTGGATTTGACACTTAAAGGCTCAAGCTTCACACAAAAGAAAGCAGATTCTCAAGTCAGATGGTCTGTATTAAACACCGTCCTCCTTTTGGCTTCGTCATGAAGGAGTTGGAGCTAAAACTTGCAGAGAAAATATCCATGGGAAAATCTGCAGGATTTTGCATTGACATTGTAGAAGAAAATATAGATGAACCTGACATTTAATTGCATCTCAAATACTTGCCAACATTTTCTTTCTATAAAAGTCATCCATCTCTGAATATGATCAGATAATTCAACATTCCAATTTTCTGTCATACTGGATTTGTTATGTGTACATGCGAAACATCAAAAAGTATATGAAGAGCTAGGTTAATTACATTTAACCCCCTAATGTTTGAACAGATGGCGGATATCATGTTAGTACATTTATTTTGTCTGCATTATTCATGTTCTTTTCGTTTGGTATATATTCGTATTGTCTTCTGCGTTTTTCAGATTCTTCTTTTTGCTTGCCATGGAACATGAGTGTGTGTATATATATTTGGTAATTTCAATCATGGTCAAAGTCAAACACCTTGACCACCAGAACAAAATCTAGTACTCCTCTTCTGTCTCTGACAAAACTCTTAACATGGACGTCCAATGGATTCTGATAATTCACGGCCTGCTGACGCTGTTAGTGGTGATCTCGCTTCTCTGCGGTCAATGGCCGATCTTTCAAGGCACCCCAATTCAGCTAAATCCGTTCTTTCCCCACTTTTGGCGCCTACAATTACTGCCTGTACCCTCACCCACCCAATTTTCTTTGTTTTCTTATCTTTTGGGATTTTGATGATGAAGATTTTGTTTCTGGGTTTTTGGCAGCCGGTTTATCGGTACGTGTTTAGTGAGAAGGGAACCAATGCGATCCTTTCCGTTGAGGATTTCTGCTGCGATCGCCCTAATCCTCTCTTACAGGTTTTTCATTTTTCTTTTTCTTTATAATTATTGGATTTATTTTCATCCAAATTTTTGTTTGCATGCAAGTAATTTGGTGTTGTGACTTCATGATAATTTTGACCCAAACGAAAAAAATTTTTATATTGGGATTTGTTGTTTTCGTGGGGGATTTAGTCTTTGTAGGAACATATAAGAGGGCAGAACGTTCAAATTAAATCTTGCAGCTACCAGGGCAGCACTCGCTGCAATCTGTAAGTGTTAAAGAATGCATGGTTATAAATAGAAACAGCTCTGTTTTAAGTCTACAGCTTCACATTATTCATGGTTATCTATTTAAACTGCAGACCATCAAGTGGCGAGACTACATATATTGGCGGAGGAAGGTAAATGAAGCAAGGACAAGTGCTGCAGCTCTTAAAGCAAGTATCAGTGGGATGAGCAGTGAGAGTAAGCCTCTACAGAGCAAATGGAAGACATTTTTTCGAAGATCCCCTTTGGAAGACACCGAGGCTGTTGCAGATGTTAAGAATAACATCTACAATAAAGGCATCCTTTACAATGTTTGGGAGATTGTATCTCCCCTATCAACGAGACAATAGTTGTTGCAAAACAAATCGAAGTCTGGCTGAGAGCTCTGGTAAAAAAAAACACTCCACACTTGCTTGGGTATTAATATAGTTCCTTGCATTCCTGGAGTCTCATCTTGTGGTCGTGGTTCTGATTCGTAACTTTTCTCTGCAAAATATTGGGCCTTGTGTCTCATCATTCATCGCCGTTAGTGAAATTTTGAGGGTGTCTCTATTGAGCGAGAGATGCTAAAGCATTGGGAAAATACACTCTTTTATCATTTTGTATAGGCGGTGTTGCAGATTTTTGGTTGAATTATAGTTGGTATATTCATTCTTTCCCCCTAATCACTTCAGGTTCAGTGGCGGAACTGACTTCCATTCAAATTTGCTAGTGCAGTTTTTCAACGCTAGATCTTAATGCATTTTGCTTTGGTCATTATAGCTTTCCGTGTGACATGCTACTGATCTTCCGGCTTTGGGCAATGAGTCGGCCTTAGTTGAATTGTAGCTTTCCAATTCAGACTGATTTCCGGGTGGAGTCTTGGCAATGAGTCGGCCTTAATGTGTTATTTAAGAAGGCTTATCAGAGAGAAGTTATTAACTCGAGGTGGTTGTGTTTTTAGTGGGTAAAGCCAGGTACAGTGGGATACTGTATGAAAATGCGTGGCACCATTTGCAATAGTTAAAATTGAAAATCCTCAATTATCAAAATCCTTTGTTTTGCAGTCGTTTTCCAATAAATTCTATTATTAAAATCACTAGTACATCTATTGTATTGTTCAGCCCCCTTCTTCACTCTTGGTACCATCTGATTCTGTCCACTCTTTGTACTTGTTCGCAGTGAATCAAGAAACACTCTGCTTCCGTTCATTGTTGCTATTTTATTTTATTTTTGCCTTTTTGTTTAGATCTCCTCGCTTATTTAGATTTTGATTACCATCGGAGCATTTGGTTTTTGGTTTGAGCAGGAAGCTCTCCTTCTTATTTCAATTTTCTCCTCCTTGTTTGCTTTTTATCCTCCCTCGCTCGTTCATCTTCTTGTCCCAAGAATACTTCCCTGCTGCCAATTGTGTCTCTGCTTTATTTCTTTTTGCTTTGATCTGCTTTGCCTACTTTTCTGGAACTTTTACATAAAAAAAAAGGATTGAAGATGGTTGAAATCATTGTCACTATTGCTTTAGAAGTTACCAAGTGTTTGGCTCCATCAACTGGACGCGAAATTAGTTATTTGCGCAAGTACAGAAGCAACTTGAAGAATCTCAAGGCTGAAGTCGAGAAGCTCAAGGATAAACTTACGTCTATTCAGTAGAGGGTTGATGATGCTATATGGAAAAGGGAAGAGATTGAAACGCATGTTCAGAAGTGGCTGGAGAGAGCGAGAAAGATCATTGATGAGGAGGCGAGAAAATTTATTGGAGATGAAGAGACTGCAGCAAACAAGCGATGTTTCAAGGGGTTGTGTCCTGATTTGAAGACCCGCCTTCAACTTAGCAAGGAAGCAGTCGACCGGCTGGATGATCTTGCCGGATTTGTGAAAGAAGCTGACGGCTTTGGTACAATTTCCTACCGTGTCATTCCCAAGGATCCACGGCTATCTAATACAAACTACATGCGCTTCCATTCGCGAATATCCACCTTGAAGAATGTAATTAGCGCAGTAAGTGATCCCGATGTCAGCACAATTGGGATTTACGGTATGGGTGGCATTGGCAAGACAACACTAGCCAAGGAAGTGCTTAGGCAAGCAGTAGAGACAAAATACCTCTTCGATCGAGTTGTTTTTGCAAAGGTATCACATATCCAACAGATAAAGAATATGCAAGGAGAAATTGCAGATCAATTGGGCCTCTCACTCTCTGAGGAGAGTGAGCCAGGAAGGGCAGCAAAGCTACGCGATCGATTAGAAATCTCACAAAATTCTGTTCAGGTGATTTTATTGAATTCCCATCCTTGAAAGAATTGAATATAATTGATTGTGCTGAATTTAAGGGATTCGTCGGACTTTACAGAGAATGCTTTGTTCAATGAAGGGGTACGCAGGGAAAGACTCTTAATTCATTGGATTTTGTATTTCCCATGTCGTTTTGTTTTCAATAAAAGCTTTTATTCAATATTACTACTAGAGTTGGTACTATTATTTATTAAATATACAACATGAGTACTGCAGGTTGCATTTCCAAGCTTAGAGAAAATTAGTCTCAGACATTGTGATAAGCTGCAGAAACTTTTTCCTCGGAATTTGTATGGAAAATTCCAGAGCTTTAGAGTTTCATTACAAGTGTGGTATTTGATCTTGACGGGCCAAATTTCAGGGAAACAACCACCGGCATAGAAACCCAGTTGAGAGAATTGGCAAGTGATGGTCTACCAAAACTGAAGCATGTATGGAATAAGGACCCCCAAAAGTTTCTTTCTTTCCGGAAACTAAAAGAGGTGACAATTAATAATTGTGATGCACTGAGAAATGTCTTTCAGGCAACCGTCGCTGGTAGCCTTTCCATACTGGAAGTGCTTGATTTAAGGAGATGTCGGGTGGAGAAGATGGCATTTGTTTCCGGGGAATGGGCAGAAACAAACCCCAGGTTTGTGTTTCCAAGCCCAAGCTCTCTTACACTAGAGGACCTGCCAAATTATAAAACGTTCTTTCCTGGAACACATACCACGGAATGGCCAGCGTTAAAGAAGTTGAGGGTGAGTGGATGGGAGATAGTTAATATAACGACACAACAACCCCAGTTCGGAGTTGAGAAGGTATGAGACTCGTTTCCTTTCTTTCTCTCGGATTATTAATTTTTGCTATACCAAACATGGCATATCTATTCTCTTCTTGTTAAACATAACAAGAGCACCTGGCTTCGGATACAATGAAATAGGACAGTATGTCTTATGCTATAGTTCCATCGTCTGGTTAATGTTTTCCTATTTTGTTTCATTTATACTTTCCTAACAAATATTTATCATTTGGTACACTTGTTTTCTTATTCCCAATTTGGAAGAATTAATTGTAAGATGGAAGGGCAGGCATAGCGTTCACAATATGGCAGTTTCCAGATGACTTGTTTTTCAAACTTAAATTTCTTCATTTAGAGTTTGATGAGTCAACTGTTCTTCCATCACTTGATTTCAAAACATCAAAATGCTCAAAATAGGAGGAGGTATTAAGTATATATCAAATACAGAGGTTGAAAACGGGACATCGGCTTGGATATTGCATATAAACATGTGCTCTGATCTGAAGCAATTTTTGAAAGAAGAGTCCAATATGGACCACTTGGTTGATCTAGAACTAGGAGCCTGTCACAATTTTGTTAATCTAGTGCCACCCTCCACATCCTTTCAGAATCTAACAACTTTGAGACTAAGCTATTGCGATAAATTGACATACATAGTAACATCCTCAACAGCAAAGAGTCTGGTGCGACTAAGACGATTGAGTTTATTTGAATGCGATATGGTAACAGAAATAGTGGCATCAGATGACGGAGACACAGCTAAAGTTGATGAAATTGTTTTGAGCGAATTGAAGGATTTGTCCCTAACTTGTTTACAAAGTCTGGCAATTGTAACTTAAGTTTCCCATCTAAGGAGAAGGGATTGTTGGCTGGCTCCGTCGCTTTCTCGAATGGAAATTTCGAGCCGTTTCTGACAAAGTTGGGTATTGGAAGGGCGACCTGAATACAACCATACAAGAGCTTCACGAAGAAAGGGTACGTATTATTTTCTGAAACAGTAAAATTGATTTCAACCTGTTTTAAATATGTTATATTTCTATGAAATTGATGACTAGTACAGTTTAAATCTGGTTAGTGTATCCCATACCCAATCTGAGTTGGTAAAAATTAGGAAGAGTTTGGGACGTGGAATGATGGTGAGGGGGAAGATGGAGAAGGCAGTGATAATAGTGTAAGGTCTATTTGGCAAGTTTTTGATTCTTGTGCTCATAAATTATACGAATGTACCAAGTGGAATTACTTTCCCTATGGTCACCTTCGATGTTTACAGAATGTCCAGAGCTCTAAAGAAGATGAAGGCCAACCTTCCACCCGGCATCTAGGGTAAGGCCCTTTTCTTCTATATAATTTGGGAGACATTGATGTCACTACGTCTATCAAATTTAGATGGTGACCCAGACATCTGTCTTAATTTGGTTGAATTTACAATGGTTATAGAATGGAATTCTGGTAAGATCCAAAAGTTCCTAAGCAAACGTTTGGGCCATCTGATTATTGAGTGGTTTGATATCTCTGCAGCGCATGTAGTTCAGAAACTGTCCTGGCAACTCTTCCAAAAGAGCTTGTACTACAGAAATCTGCCCGCCTATCCAGAAAACAAAAATTAGGTTAATCCATGATCGAGCTAAGTAATTCAAAACAATTAATGTTAACAGCAAAGTTAATGCACAATAGCTGAATAAACAAGTTCATATGCACTCACTATGAACTTCTCGCATTGGAACAAACTGCACAATGTCTCGTGTAGCTACCCGCCCCGTAGAACTCTCTAATCGATGGCCATTATCAGCATCAAGAATCTGCCAACAAATAAGGCTAAGACCACATATATATATATATATATATATTCTAAATTTGAATATTCTAAAACTAGGGGATAAAGGTGCAACACCAATTAGAAAATCTTAAAGTCAGTGTGACAATTAAGAAAGAAAAATATTGTCTACCTCCATTTGTGAAAAATCCGCACCTCCCACTCCCACGATAAGTATTGATAGGGGAAGATCAGATGCCCTTACCAAAGCATCTTTCGTTTCTTGAAGATCTGTGACAACTCCATCCTAATAAAAGATTAAAAATTGATTAATCACCTGATAGAATGTAAGGAAAATCAAACAATAACTAGAATAATTCTACTCACGGTGATAATGAGCAAGACAAAATACTTGCTTGTGTCCTGTGAGAGGGACTGACCAGCAATTTGAGCAGCCATGTTGATCACTTGACCAAACAGAGTTGGTCCTGCCAAAGCAACATTGTGTTGAGCACTTGCATAAGCAGCCATAATGCCGTCAATTCCTTCAACCTATAGAGTATGGAAATCAGCTGTCAACGAAATAATGGAAAAGATAAATTTCAGACATGATACACTTTGGACAGAATCACTCGTGAGATATTCAGAGAAAGCCGATATTGGAGGGAGGTAAACATATAATACACTTTTTGCTCCAATCACAAGTTAGAAGATATTTCATTCCCAAAGAAACTATTAAAAAAACGCATCATTTTTCATTTAAAAAATAAAAATTCTTGGAAAACAGGACAACCAATTTAACTTGTGAGAAAAATTATTATAGCAAAGCTACAAACTCCAGCACTCTCACCTCAGAGCCATCTGCCCTTCCATTCAAGTTAAAACAATGTGATATAGAGCCATCAAATGTCTTCCCACCGAATCCCCAAGCTGGAAAGCGCCTATCAGAATCGTAAAATTGTATAACTTCCCCAACCTCCATTATGGCCTGTAAATTATTTGGTCAATAGATTCAGTGGACAATATACCTATTTGATAATGTTCTCTCTCAAGTTTCTATATGAACTAGAAAAATTCTACAAGTAATGTGTATTTACACAAATCTCTTGCACACTGGCTCGGCAAGTAAGTCTTTTGGGATCAAATCCAACTTGAAATAGAGAAAGGGTAAATTTACCCTAAGACAGGTTAAAAGGCAATTTCTGAGGTCAAAACATAGTGCAAAATGATCATTTGATAACCATCAGAGATGCATCCTAAGCATATCAATTGTAGCGCAACATTACCTGCTGGTAAGAATTCAATCGGCCTGAAGGATCTATGTAGTGCAAAGAATCTGGATTTCGAGGATTTCCATTTGAAGCTAGGCGATTATCCATTAAAAGCATGAACCAGAGATAGGATGAAATCAGACCAAAGAAGTGGGAAAACAAGTACAAAACGAGATAAACTAAATAGCAAATTTTTCTTTAACAATTAATCTCCTTTTTTCTTATAGGTTTTGAAGGTTAATTACCTGTAAAATCAACTGCAACCATAAAATTCAACTGAAAGCCGCTAGAAATGTAATCCAGAAAACTATATTGCTCTTTCTCAGTAAACTTGTCGACGAACAACTGACTTTTCATAACCTAAAAGGCAAAACTGAGGTTAAAAAGTGCAGTGTTATTAAATTTATCAAATATAATATGTGTGAATAAACACCTTCTCAAGATCACGATGAGTAGATGGTAACATAAAATTTGCACCAGTTCTTTCTTGGTGAAGTTTTTCCAGGTCTCCAACTGATTTCTGAATTTTACTGATAACAGAAAAGGAAAACCCCACCATTGTCAGAAAAAGAAAAAATTGGAACGCTAATGAGAGCAAGAACTTCGAAAGTTACCCTATGAGCACATGATTGCCATCAGTATTGAAATCAAAACATTCAATAATTAATGGGTTATCCTGTACAAAAGAGAACATCATAAGCTAAAAGACTTATCACCAATATCAAACAAAGTTGAATTTCTCACACACATCCAAGTAATAATCATAAGAAGGTAAAAAACTTACCTTGCTCACAAATTGTTGCATGCTCAGAGTTATTGGCCTCCAAATGGGATTCAAGTTGTTGTTTATCACCTCTGTCTTGCAAATGAGAACAGAATTTCCACTCTCAACAATTCTTGATATTCTTAAGAAAGGATCCTATAAGAATGAGAAAAATAAGAATGAATATATAAATCTGTAGATCAATTAGTGAAGTTCTAAAAGCAGCTGTTTCATGAGTACATACACTTTTGGAAAAGAGGTCAACATTTTGTAAATGGAAGCAGCGGAATGCTATTTCAACAGCACTCTTAGAAGCAACCATTTCCTCAGCATGGACTGAGAGTGTCCCAAAGTTTCTGGAAACTCCAGGTCTATTTTTGCCATGGAGATTTAGGGTTAAAGTTTTGCTTTGTTTGGTCACAACCTGCCATGAAAGGAAAAAAAGAGGACACCTGTTAGTATTGGGCACATGATGACCAAAGCTTTCTGTCGGCCAATAGTATACATCTTAAAAGGTTTACTAGAATACAGTTGAAGCAATAGAACAGGTTAAACAGGTATTCCCTTTCAAATTAGGAAGATAAAATCGATCTGTGTATATATTTCAACCATTGCATATGAAAGAAATAACATCTATTCATAAAACAAAACGAAATCTGGAAACTTACCTCAGATAGAACACAATTGGCTTCTCCCAGGAAGTCCTGATCATTCAACCTTAGCATCTGAAAGGCAACACAAATAAAAAATTTGAACTTTTACACTTCACCCTTCAACACTAATCCCATACTAGAATAAAGTAATTTGGTACCATGGCAGGAAAGGATCAAAGAACACTTTAAATTTGTTACTGTTTTATTGTCTTTTTCATTTTTCTCATCTTAATTTATGTTATCATTCCCTGCATGTCTCTGTGAGATTTGCCTTTCTGATCTGACCCAACATATTTCCTAAATGTTTAAAAATGCATCTTGAATTGTTTAACTTTCTCTTTCTTTTGCATAAATATAAATATAATACAATTTTTTTTGGTAGTGAAAATACTATCTACAATAGATATAAATGATCATCAACTTTGAGGTTTGTCCCATTGTCTTCATCAAATATTTCTTAATGATTACATTTTTTATTATGACAACCATGGGATCTTTTCTGATTGATTCAGAATACATGCATGAATGCATGTAGGCTTGAAAGACTTAATTACTAATTTCCATAATTGCATTTAGTTTATTCTTGATAGAGCTTCACTAGCTCATAGCAGAAACTATTCCACTGTAATTAATTGCTTTTTAACAATGAGGTAGTATATGCATCGTACATTAACAGTCCATTATAAAAAAAAGAAAAAAAATAAGTCATAATTATCTTCAGAAAATAAGTGCTTCCCCATTTGTGTCAGAATAACTGCTATAAATTTATTATTGATAGATGACAGTACACTCTCTAAGTTTATTGTCCTTAGTAAGAGTTTGTTTGCAGTTTGTCAGCTATTAGTAAATTTGAGAAAATTAGCAGAAACTAGTGTTGATCAAATTAACAGAGATTATATGTCGTATAAATGACAAATGGATCAATCAGATGCCTTACTGACTCTAAACTTTCACGCTGAACCAGAAATCATCTAAAATATGTGTATATCATTTACACAAGAATTAAGATAACAAATAAAATGTTAAGCATAAATTTCGACGAACCTTCACTGGTATATTGTGATACTTGGTATCTATATCATACACTCGAAAGCTGGAGAAAATAAATAAAGGAAAAAGAAAACATTAAACAATGTCAAAGCAAGAAAGGCCTTGGAGAGAGGATATTCCAAAGACCTGTGAGAAAAGGTAAACTTAAGAGTACAGGAGAAACTCACACCAATGGCTGGACAATCTCAAACTGATAAGCAATTGAAATCTTTTCAATCCAAGCAGGATTTAGATTGTTCATTATGACTTCTGTGCGTCCAATCTCTTCAAGTGTCCCATCTCTTTTCTTGGCATACACAACTGTCATGGGATCACTCTATGGCATAATAAAAGGCTTGTAAGTTTTATTCCATAACATGCGTACATATGAAAGCCAGGAAGCCACAGAAGACCTACAAGTATGTGAACAAATTTCCATTACATGTCATATAAGTATAAATGTGAAGTCTTGTAAACTATCTTCACAATACAGCAGCTTTCACATATACCGGTAAAGGTTAGCAAAATGCTACCACTAATGAAATGCTGATTATGAAAGTATTTAAAAAAAAACATGAAAGTCTCAAGCCATTGCTTCTCACTGCATTACATTTAGAAAATATTTTATATAGTGTCAACCACAAAGAGTTCAAATTTTGATACCAGCACTATGTGCGATTCAGATCATATATCCCTACACCCATAACGAACAAATAAACAGTCCATACAGAGAGATGCAAGATATGGTAACGTATATAAGAATCTAGCAGCATGAAAGTGATATTGTTAGACATTAAGACAGCTATCATATGTGCATACCTTTGATGTGATGTCACGGTCACGTAACTTTGAAGCACATAAAGATAACTGCAATACATATTCAAAATTAAAAGAATGAAAAAGTAAATTTGAAAAATTCGTGCATACAGAAATGAGGTGGCATTGTGTCACTACTAATATTAAAACTCACCCACAGTGAGCAAGATAAAATACTATTTGGTGCAACATAACAGAATGGAACGTGTTGATTACAAGCGTCAACTTCTACGGTTATTTAGTTAGCATATGATTTAGCTGTCTCTTCTGCTAACAAGTTTCCACATGGGTCCACATCAATGGGAAAAAAATTAAGAGCATCTTGTGGTCCATGCTATGACAAGACATTCTTCTCATATACATTATGCTCTCTAAACTTCACAGAGCATGATTAATTGTTTGTAACGTGACAGTCAGAATCCCCAAATGTATGTTTCATCCAGGGGATCATCTTCTAGGGAATCTTTTAGAAGGGTGGGTAAATTTTGAAACATTAGACATAAAGATGTAAACAAAATAGTAAACTTTCAAGAGGACAAGTGCAAAAATCTAGCACTATTTCATCAGTTAAAATATCTGTTAGGAAATTAGTTTAAGTGACACCATTTATCGAAGATCAAATTTCTCAATGATCATGAGATTCTTATTTCGTTTACCTTAACCAGTCATAACCTAAATTTCACTTGCGAGAACATTGTCATGCTGGAAAAGTAGTGATAATGCTTGCTCATCACCTAATCAATACTAAAATACAAATTCACCTCTACACCCAGGTAACGAACGCCAGGAAAATTTCATGGATTTTACTAATTTTCTTGCAAGTCATTAGTGTGATGTGTGGAACAGTACTTTTCGGCTTCTCAACAGCACATACAATTTTATAGCCAATTCGTAGGAATTCGTGGTTAAAAAAAAGTATCGAAACTTGGTCTTGGAATAATTTTCCAACGACTTCTTGGAAAAGACTCGGATATAAGAAAAGCACTCAATCGTTACTTTTTGAAAAAGTACTTCTACAAGAAGTTCTTCTGTAGGAGCTTTTTATTGCAGAAGCTTTATTCACACACAAAATTCCAAATTCTTCCCTCCACAATATTTTCTTACCGATTCCCCGTCATTCTTAAAACCGAACACGACAATTACAAAAATAAATAAATAAACAAAGCATAAAATAATAAGGAAAAAAAAAGTGAAAATAAATTCAGAAAACCAGCTTATGTTTGACTCCATGAAAACCCAGACTTGAAAACGAAAACCACAAAAAAGGGCTTTGTCCCTGCACCGTACGCAGACAAAGAAGGATACAACATACCTCGATTTGAGTGAAGAGGGAAGGTAGACCCCGCGATCTGAAGAAGAAATGAACGGCGTCGTTATGAGTAGCGGCATTGTTCTGGGACGTCGTGGGCCGGTATAGGGTCCCACCGACGGCTTGTTTGCCTCCCTTCACATCACTAGACATGCAACCCCCCATCTATCCCTCGAAAGTTAAGACTTCTTTCCCCTCCCCCCCGGGTGGAAACAAAATTAATAAAATTTAAAACAATTAAACAGAAAGATGAAGAGGATCTGTCTAACTATGGCGTTACGTTAGTCAGTCACGAGGAGGCCTGTGTTACAGTTCTCAAGTCTTGAGTTGGTCCTGAATCCATCCACACAGCCCTTTTTTCCTCTATTTATAGGGCTTTTGCTTCATACTCGGGCCGGAAGAAAAAATATACCGCGAAAATTTATAGAAATTCCTCCTCATTATTATTATTATTATTATTATTATTTTCTCTCTCTCTATCTCGTGACTTTTCAATTACCTAATATTAACACGTTTAATATATATGTTATTTTATTATTTAATAAATAAATAAATAGAATATTATTTATAATAATTGATAATTTATTATTATTTAATAATAATAATAATAATAATATGTAATATCAATTAATTAATTGAGATATTTTTATAGGTACTTGGTAAAAATTAAGGTTAAGTTTGTGGAATTAGATGAAGACAAAAGTTGGACCGTTGGATAACATAATAATTGGCATAGCGTAAACAAGGGGAAGGGAAGGGGGGAGAATTTAGAAATGAAGTAGTCTACGCTGTGTTAATATTATTATTATTAATAATAAATAAGGCAGTGACGTAATTGTTCTAACGTGGGCATAATGACGTAGCAAATTATAATAATAATTAGACCAAAGATGATGATGTTGATGAAATTGAATTTGTTTCTCAACAAACTTGGTCGTCTTACAAACCAACCCCCTTCTTCCTTTCTCTGGGTCTCGGCTTGGCTACGCGGACGATTAAAGAGTGCTGTGTGTTAGTCTTCCTGCAATTACATGTATGGTATTATGACTGGGGCTACCATCTTTTAGATTATATTTTATTAAATTTATAAATAAATTTTATAAATCAATGTTTCATGCTTTCAATCCAAAAGAACATGCATGCATGCAAGCATGTGGAAAATTCCATCCATACAAAGTCTACTCATAATTTGCAACGAAGTTTCAATGTTATAGTAGTTTTATGCATCTTCGTGATTCTTGCAGGGCGGTGGTCTTTTTTATTAAATGTTTTGTTCCAAGTCTTCTGTAGAAAGCAGCAGCATGAGTGATGGATGGTGCCCCTGCAGGGTGGAGCATACAACTATACATGCATGCCATTGGTTGCACAAACCTAACCAAAGCAAGCAATTAGTTTGGTTTAATAACTACCAATATTACTGAATTAAAAAGTATTACAGACTTTTATTTATTAATTAAAGTTTTACATGAAATTCGGTTCTGCCTGCTTACACGTCTTGACTGATCGCTCTATGCGGGGCGTCTATGCGATATTCCTGAAGTTGAAAAGTTCTGGATGAGAAGATGGTAGTCAAAGTCTATCCTAATGAGTTTTGAAAGATTCAATGCCTGTGATTTTTCAAGAGTTCAATAAACTAAAACCGAGGAATGGGTGGTGAATTTCAAGGACTCTTCATTTGTAATGTGATCGATGCCAATTAAAAGAGTTGTTCAGACACAAAAAGAGGAGAAATAGCATGAATTGTTAAAACATGAAAGATACAGATGGTTCAACAACCAGCACCAAATGCCCTTTGAATACGAAAACCTGGATTGCATCACATCACAGCTTAGTTCATCATTTTTTGCCTTTATCTCTTTATAGAGAAAACAGAAAAACATATTCAACGTACAACTTAATCAGTTCATCATTTTCTGCTTTTATTTCTTTTTCTTTTTTCCTTCTTCTTGTGCCAGTATTTCATTCTCAGTCATATTAAAATTATTGACATTGCAGGTACCTTGAAACTCTTATGGTAGAAAGCATACTAGAGAAAAGAGCTAAATTGAGAAGCAAACCGGATTTCCAACCATCTTTGGTAAAAAGTTAGGTCACAAAGTGCCTGATAACAAGATACAACTAATTTTATGGCCTCGCCATCAATGCCATGATGCAACAAATACTTTCTTTCTATAAGTCTTGAGTTCCCTGTTACAGCTAACATAGACTCGAACAGCAGTTAAATGTACAGAAAACAATAGCAAGTTGTCTATTACTAAGATTTAATTTAAGTCACATTACAGAATGAAATGTGCTAAAGAAGAAACAAACAGCACAGAGGGATGGGCAGGTACAAACATGGGTCATTGGTAGGATAAAGATGGACCAGCAAAAGAGTACCTTGACAATACTGGCGCAGTTCCTGATTCTGGCATAGGTGCTTCATGGTGATGTTGTCGGTTATGGGTTGAGTGTAACCTATCACCTGGATCAGTTTTTCCCCTTCTTAAGGGATCAGTTCCACCTAAGTAAGTCTCTCTCCTTCCAGCAACAGAGTAGGAACCTGGGGCGATATCCTCTCTCCTGGGAAGTGGCAGATATGAATCCACAGATGAAGTGCCACATTGGTAAGTATTATAGGGATCCCTTGAGTAAGGGTCTAAAGTTGTAGCAGGGGCAGTAATGGACGCTCCTGCTACAGGTGAAACTACAGATGACAGTTCATGTCTAGCACCAACATTATAATTCCGATACTGTCTGTCAGTCAAGTAGAGAGGATCAGCAAAACCAGGTTCCATGGATGCGAGGACATTGTCAAAATACACAGGATTTGGGTTTCTTAGAAGGTGCTGCCGCCCTCTTCCATGACACCTCTGGTAAGGGTCTAAAGGACCAGGCATGTGATTAGTTGTCAGGTTTCCTCTCTCTCCCTGAAGACCATTAGTACGATATAAAATTTTCAGTCTACTATAAAGCATGGGGAACTTCCTCTCTTAATGAAGATCCAACCTGTCCGAATGTAATATGCTGATCCCTTTCAAGGGACAATCTATTATAACTGCTAGAACTAGCATTAGCATATGGATTCCTAGCTAAGTTTTCTCGGTTTGACTCTCTTACTCCCTGAGCTTTTGGCAAGGATGGGGAGTGAACAGGAAATGCAGTTGAATGACCGAAGCTGGTCGGAAAAGTTCCGAGAGCTTCCTAACCTGAGAGGAAATTAAAATTTGATATATCATAAATTCAAGGATGTAAGAGGAAAAGGCCACCCAACAACACAAGGAAACATGAAATTCATACCGGTCTAGGAGTAAGCTCGATTTTGAACTTGTGCTTCTCATCATAATTTTCCTTAATAGCCTTCTTGAAAACGCTTTCAGGGAGAGGAAGACAATCCCTGCGGATGTTAAACCACACCTGTAATCAGAAGTTGTCAGCACACACGAGGTTAAATTGATTAAAACGGAAAAAACCAACTGCAATTAAAATGTGACCTGAGCAGGAAAGGCTCCGCCAAAAGCTTTTGGCTTGAGCTTCATGCCACCAGAAGAGGATGACTTGTAAATCCCATACATAAGCTTAAGATTAAAATCATAGAGAAAAAACTTGAGTCCAGGTTTGATACCAGCACGAGATCTTTTTTACCAGCTGATTCACCCATGACACGATAATGGAAACAATCTGGCTTGGGTTTCTTGCTGCACATAACTATCAAACCACCAAGCTTTTCTTCCTTCTTTGCCTTCTCTTGGCTCTGTTCTGTGTCTCTTTGTTTTTCTTTGTTCTTTTGATTCCTCAAACTCGTCTGACACCACATTTTATTCAACCCTTTGTTTCTGGTGACTTTTATCTGACCAGCCAATCTCCTCTTGGTTCTTTTGGCTTTGTTGGCCTTTGTGTCCTTTTGTTCAGAAAGGTTCCCCTTTTGATTTTCGTCCCTTGAATTCTGCTTCTTAGAATCTGCTTTTGCAATGCAGCTACCATCTTTCCTCTCATCTGATAGATTCTGTTTCTTCTTCTTACCAGCTCCATGCCGAGCCCGTGAAGTAACTTTAGCTTTTTTGGTCTCCAATTCATTAACCGGTGATTTCTTGGCAGTTTTAGAGCTGGCCTTCAATGATTTTGGTGTTTTATTTTCTGATGGTGCTCCAGCAGCAGCAGAGGCTTCCGCAGCATCCCCAGATTCGTCGTCTTCATTTTACCCAACTAACCGGGCTTCTGCACCCAAATGCTTCCCAGCAAACAATGGATTATTGGTTTTTCTGTTGTTTGCTATTTACAACAAGAGCTACAGAATTTAGTAAAAAAGATATGGTTAAAACAAAAATTTAGTTAAAAAGAAACAAATTTCAGTGAGCCTTATGCATCCAGAGCCACCAAAAGTAAGGGCATATCTTATTGAAACATCCAAACATTTGCATTTAGGAAAATTCTATCTACAACCCTGAACCTCTCAAATAATTGCACCAAGATCACTTCTATTTTCATTAATCATCATCCACACCCCCACTAATTTCTTTTTAAATCTAAATTGGGAAAAAAAAATGTCAACCAAGTTTAAATATTGTCACCAAATTTACAGTAATGAAGGTAACCTGATTGTTTGGGGTCATTTCTGCATCATTTTGTTGACCTTGCAAACTCTTTGGAGAAGTAAAATTTCAGAGGATTGTGCTCGTGGTTTCTGTGCAGGAATTGTGTAATAACATGCATGTTATTCACATATCTGAATCTCAATAGTGAAAGCATGAAATGCACAAGCTTGTTTGATGATGCCATCTACATTGACAAGAAAAAGTAAATGTTACAATCCAAAGGGCCGATAAAGAGTAGATTCAGGAACAACTGCAACAGATTCAATCGAGAGGGATTTTAGCATCGATTCCATCATCAATGAGGGACTGAAGCACAGCTCTAATCTTCGAATCTATCCCTTCCCCTGTGAGCATAAGAAGTATAGACATCTGCTTCTCTTGCCCTGTGAGCCGAAATCCGGCCAATGGCCAAACATGCAGGTATATCTGCTCGCGACTTCAGTGCTGCTTTAATATCTTTGGAGTTTGTGCCAGCAACGGCAACTGGTCACCCTATGTGTGTGAGCGACGCTGAAACAAATCGCTTAGACGCGAACACGTCAGGTGCAAATTGCTCCATATATGCAACAGTCCGCTGTTTGGACGAATTATTCACCTCCTCTCCTCCTTCTAAGTGTATGGGCGGCTATTATCATCATCAAGGAAGTCCTCAACCCCAAAAAAGCTCCTTGGAGCACATCAAACCTGTAATCATTTTAGGTGCAGAAACACAATCAAACTCAGGTTGATGGTCAGTCCACGAATACACAAAAGCAAAAAAGTTTCAAGTTCAAAATCCTGCAACAACAATTAAACCTAATATCCATGTTCCCAAATATATTTTAGATTATAATCTGGCATATAAACTTTACACAACTCATCATTTTCAACAAGCTACAACAATAAAAAAAGACACGGGCATCGGCACCTTCATTTTCGGCTCTCTTGGTTTCTTCTAAATTCATAAAGTACAAACAAAGGTGACACGAAGTTTATAATCAAAAAAAGACCTGGCCTTGGGTGACTCATAAGATCAAATCAAATGGGCATTCAAGAAATAGCTTAATCGGAAGACTAGATTAGATACCTGTCCTTGGTTCAAACTACGAAAAGGGTACATAAAAGCAAGGCCTAATAGCCTTCTCTCCTTCATTTGCAATAAGCGTGTTGTCTGAAATCTTGCCAAGTACTTGCTTCAGCATGTTTCAGTATTCCCAAACTACCCAGCTGTCCTTTTTCCACTACTTGTACAATAACGAAAAAAATGGGTTTTTTGGAAATGCCAATTGTAATCTTTGTGGCATGCAATACCCCCGCCGAATATAAAGCAAGAATTCAAACAAGCATTCTATCTAACATGCAATCATAATACCCTCTTTCGGACCCAAAGAAACTAGCTGCAAATCGCTAGTTAATTAAAACAAGTAAGTCCGCTTCCTCCAAGAAACTTAAAATTTGTAACCGGACAAAATTCTAGCAAGCACACGTTAAGAGAGCCCAGGAAGATACATAATGAGGGACCTTGTGTAATCAATAATGAGGATTAAAGAGAGCCCAGGAAGTATAAACAATGGAAGAACATGTACGTCCACAAGGAAATTCGAGAACTTCCAACCTTTCAGGGGTTAAATGCTGAAATGCATGCGACGTAGGAGGGAGAAAGAACACATATCAGGAATTAAAAATGAACTCTATATATTCTGCGTGCAATTGGTCTAGCTTGACGTGCAAGAGGTCCCGAGTTCAACTCTTTGAATTCCCCCATCTCTTTCTTGCAGCAACAAAATGTCAAAGAAGATTGGCATTCTTTAATCGGACAAAGTGTTCTACAACAACCACATTCTTCAAGAGGCTTTCTGGGATATCCATAAACAAAGTGATCCATTGCAAAGTTTAACAGTTTTTATAAATTTAATTAGCTCAATATTTCAGTGTCGTAACATAGTAATTGTGAAATATAATCACTCAATGGCAAGTATTAAAATAAAAATAAACAATCCCAACCATAATTTTAGCTTTGCATTCAAACTAATCCAGAAGACATTAATAAATCCATGGTGCCAGAAAAACAGGAGCTCCATGCTACTTGAGTTGAATTAAGGAGACCCAACCTTTCCGTTTGATACACTTACATTAGACATCAAGCCTGAAATGTTTTCCCCTGTCAGTGCCAACAAGATTTCAAAGTGCCAGCAACAGTTGTACAATTATAAGGGATTGAATTGAAACAAATAACTACTTTTTAGCCCTTTCAGGAAAAGAAAGAGAAACGGAAACAGACTACTAAAACCAAGCACGGCCCACACGAGTAAAACCTAAACTCCCATCAAAATAACCAGTGATGACAAGCTATCAAAATAAATGCTGGAACATTTATCCCCGTGCAAAAACTGGATTTGATTCATCATGTAACAGGTTACATAAAAGCTGGCCCAAAGACAAAAAGAAAATTGGTCAAGGCAATTCATGTTTGACTGGAAAGAACAAAACGAATTCCTCGTGTTTCTACTAGATTCATTTGAGTTTTTTTCACAAGGATCAATCTGGCTACACTAAGGTGTGGGGTAAAAGGACCGTACACCATCCTACTCAGTCAATGATAACAGTATCAGGAATTGCTGTGGGATCAAGATTCCAATAGCCCTTAAGCTGAATATCTCTTGCTCCTGTATGTTGAAAAGCGGGAATCTGATGAGAAAATCTGTTTAAATCAGCTCGGGGAATTTCCATAATACCAACTTTTGACCTTTGGCTTCTTGGAGCTTTGTACAATGAATTAGAACCGTTAACGCGCGACAGAGCCACCACCTTTATGCTCTGGTCATGGTCTTCCAAGATTTCTACAATGTCACATTCACCCTTAATCCGCTCAGAATGGGCCAACTCAGAGTTGCAATTCTTGTATACAGCCCAAACCTCACCCTTTCTCGGGTATATTTCAAATATATTCCTGCTACTGGCTACAGCTTTTACCCTATGAGAAAAAGCAGAGCGAGTTAAAACCTTGATTTTACCATTCTTGACTTTAAATGTCCCACAAGATAGAGGCTTGATTGGGTCCTTTGATGGTGAGCAAGCTTCGAGCAGCACCACATGCAATCTAAATTCAGGGGCCCATTTAATAATTTTAACTTGAGCATAGCTCTTAGGCAATCCATCACTATCACTGTAGAGTGCCCATATCTGATCAAACTGAAACTTGTCCTCAGATTTTTCAGCCTTGAAGTCATGACACACTGGTTCAGCAATTTTGTGAGCCACTGATGGAATCGTAGGGGCATTAAAGGTTTCCAACACACTCGTGGAACTTTGATCCCTTGCACGTAAATGCATCTTAACATCAGACTGACCATAAGAAGCACTTCCCATAAACTGAAGTATGCTGCTCTGCTTTTTTACTTTCCTACCCTCTGAATGCCTGTTGACTTCCTGCTGGATTGTACATTGACTTGCATTTGCTTGATCATTTTTCTTGCCCAAATCCCTTGGAGATCTTCTAAGTATTAAGTTCTCTCTCCCATGCTTCTTTGGTGTAGTAATCTTCTTAGAATCCATCATGGGCTTCTCTTTGCCTTCAACAGACTTGGGACACAAGCTATTTAAGTCAGTCACCATGTTTTCATTTCCCATCTTAACATCACCAGAATCAAGCTTGTTGTGATTGGTAGGCAGAGAAGCAGGATCAAACTCAAAAGATCCTGCAGGTACACCATACCGCTCCCTGCCAGACATTCTAAATGAAGGAATTCGATGTGAAAATCTATACAGCTCAGTTGGTGCTATATGAAAAGAAATAATTCCACGCTGTGGTGTTTGCTGAAACAGGCTGACAAAACCTTTCACTTTGCCCAGATAGGCAACCCCGATGCCAACATCCTCATTAAAATCTGTCAATACCTCAACAAATTCATACTGGTATGGTGGTTTATGCTTTTCCGGATCAGAACTCCACTTAATATCCCAATCCCTAAAGATGGCCCAAGTTTCACCCTTCAAAGGATATATCAGGTATGAGTTTCTACCACCACCTTTCATCCAACTTATAGGATGAGAAAACATTAGAAGATCTTTGGTTTCTTCAGAACTTCCAGAAGTGAACTTACCACAGGCAATAGGCAGATCAACATCACACCAGGCATTCTCACTTGCATCATCTGGATTAGGCTCTAGCCAAGTAATCAGTAGCTTAAACCCGGGTGAGAGAACTTTCTTGATACGGGCATAGAATCTTGGCATGCCATCACATGTATCATAAATAGCCCAAATTTGATTCACAGCAAAACAGTTTTCTGCCCTATCCTTGTCAAAATCACTGAAATCTGGATCAGGATACTCGATGATCTCTGGATTCAACATCTTCTTATCATCATGACCTGAAATGTCTGCTTCCTTACTTTCTGCTTTGTGTTCCCCAGATTTGCTTTTCTTATTTGGCAAGATTTCTTCAACAGAACTGGCTTTCTTTCTCAACTCTCTTTGATATCCATCAACAAAACTAGCTGATGCAGCATCTTTAGAAACCCCACCAGGACGAACACCTGTTTCATGCATGTCCTTTTCACCGTAATGGGATGGTTTGCTCCCTTTTGACCTCTTTGAAGGGCTTGCAATGTCATCAGCACAAATTTTTTCCTTGCTAGAAAAGTTATGCTTTTGTCTTGAAGATCTTCGCAGCTTCTGCTTCTTTCGAGCACCAACTCCCGAACTCTGTTCTGAAAAATTACCACTATTTTGTTGAACCTCCACATCCACGTCTTCATTACTGTTGCTAGCCTCACGGCTTTTGTTGGATTCATTCATGGACTTCCTCTTTCTCTCGTTTGAATTTCTTGAAGTTCCCAATTTACTGGGCTTTCCAACATTAGGCTTTGCCATTCTGTCACCTTCCTTCCCATTTGCTAAATCAGGCTTGGGCATTCCAACATTTTCCTTTGGATCCACTTGACAATCTACTTTCTCTTGGGTCTTAGAACACCCACCAGCCCAAGCAGCATTTGCAGCATGAGAGGCAGGATCAAACCGTGTAAATTTATCAGAGAAGTTTCTACCAGAAGGCTTTCCACCATTGGTTTGTGATGCCAAGTTAGAGGGGCCTGGATTTGCAAAACCATTCTGCATCCCTGGATTTGGAACCCCATTCTGATTGTTGACCTGGCTCCAGGGAAATCCTGGCGGCACACCATTTGTATCCAAATTGTAGGCAGTGAAGGACTGTTGGCAATTTTGACAACGCAGTATCCTATTTACAAATGTTCTATAGTATTGGTATCTTATACCACAAGAAGAACAGTTTGTCCAGAACGTCGCCTTTTCTGCATTTTCAAAAGGATGCAAACCTGTAAACTGCGAAGAAGTTTTCGGAACTGCATTTGCAGTCCCATACTGTGGAGGACCATTTGGAAAATTGCTTGCAGGCCCATATTGTTTCTTAATAACAGACTTCCATTGTGCCTGCAGTTCTGTATTGGGTACAGAAGTTCTCATTGTTGCACTAAACTTCAAGTCATACACAGAACGTTTTGTCTGGTCTGAAAGCACCCTATTTGCTTCCACAACCAGTTTGAAAGCAGCCTCAGCACCAGAAAATTTATTCTTATCAGGATGAAGCAAAAGTGCAAGCTTTCTATACTGCTTCTTGATGGTGGCCTCATCAGCTGACCGTTCAATCTGAAGAATCCCATACCAATTCATTTCCGACCCAAAAATTTTGTTTTGCGCAGAGCAGTGAACCTTGCATACTGTTAACATTTGAGAAACATTATCAAGTTCAGGGTAGAGTTGTTGAGCCTTGTGCGCTATCTTTTGTGCCCCTAAAAAATCTCCATTTTCCATCTTATTTTCTGCAATCTGTTTTGCTCTTACTGCCTCGTCTTTGTTGCACTCCATAATTAAAGCACCTCCAATTCTCTAAACTTTCCTTGCCCCTATTTGCAAAAGCTTCTCTACCTATTAATCATCCAAAATCTTCACCCTGAACCCAACACATGCCAACCAAGATTTAATTAAATTGGTCCGACAATTAATACAACATGAAAGAAACAGTAGCTCATCAACCATTACCACAAAAACAACCATCAAACTTTTCTGAATCAGAAAAAGGCAATAAGCTAACCAGACATTGCTTTTCCTCCACTAACAAAAGGTTTCAGACCAACCCCGGCAATTCTCCAAACTCTGCAGGTACAAGCTCTTAGGTTTACACCTGCAACCAAAATCAAAATAAAAAAAATTAGAATCATTGACTGACTAACACAGAGAGAGAGAGAGAAATGCAGACTACAAAAGTATCAAACATGAAATAATGATGTGGTAGATGTGAGTTCCAAACAACTGATTTCAGATAAAATAATCAGGCATTATAAATTCAAACTATATTAGTAGAAAAGCTCAAACTGCAAGCTCAGATACCCACATGCAAGCACTAAAAATAACTGTGACAGAAAAAAGAACTGGCCAGGTAATAAGATCCAGGTCCAGAGTTTTATGTTTTCAGATATAATGACATAGTTTGTCCATTTGTATCAAAAAGAGCCCTGAGATCTATTGAACTAATCAATTACCCTATAATATTCAATTTTGACCACCAAAGTATATGGAACTTGAACACTAAAACGTATCTCGGTAATTTCAATCAGCAAGGTATAGGAAACTACGATGCGAATGGAAAAACTATATACTTATTTGTGAAAACATAAAACCCATGGACCTGGATGGTACTGCCCCATTCCTGAAAGTGCAAAGCTCCTTAAACATACGAATTGAAATTTTGCCGATTAGTCACCAAAAACATGTATGATGAAAAATAACTCAAAATTAGCGTTTAATATTTCCATTCAAGAGAAAGAACAACTTAACTAAACTGAAATTAAATTCCATTTTTGTTCTTTGATAGAAAATTCCATTTTCTTTTCTCTCGTTGTATCTACTCAACCGCCCAGAACACCTCAGATGATAAGAATTTCTTTTAAAAATAATTTAAAAAAACAAATAAAAATTGCACCAACAGGTAAACAGAAAACTAAAATTTCAAAATCTAAAGCATTTGAATAAAAAATAATAACTTAAGAAATAAAAAGCAAAGCACATATATCCACAAAACTCATGATAAAAACGCTAAATCAACAATTAGGATGCTACAAAACAAACCCTAGATTGAAAAAATGAATTACAGTAGAAGATACTCACAAGTCGAAATGCAGGAATGTAGGTCAGACTGTGGAAAATCGAAGCGAAATTAAGACCAAAAAAATCAAGCCCTAGAAATTTCCAGAAGAGGTTGAGAGAGAGAGAGAGAGAGAGAGAGAGAGAAATTGAAGCAAAAAGCGGGAATCGTAGAGAGAGGACACCTAGTTGAAAAATTGGGTGTTTGGGGGTTTTAGTTTAGAGAGGAAAAGACGAGGGAAAATTTTGCCCATCTCTCCCACCTTTTTCCTACTTCTTATAACAATTGTTTTTTTTTCTTTATTATTTAAACACTGATAATTTTTTCAAAAAAATCATAGAATTTCTAGAATTTCAAAATGGGCCGGGCCGAACTGGACCGCCATAAACAGTACTATAAAAAATAATATACGATATTCAATAGTTTTAATTTTTACTTATTGTGGCTAGATGTCAGAATCTGCTGAGGCAGAGAGAGGCAGAAATTTGGGGGTTTGGAAAATTTACCTGCAAGTGACAGAGTGGGAAGGGGAGACTGTTCGATTAGAATTTCAAGTTCTTGTGGAGGATTGAAGTTTGGTATAGCCTAATCACAACAATGCCTGCACCAATTTTCCTTGGCTCTCTTCATCTCAGCCAACTTTTGATCAAGTGTTGTTCCCATCAATGGAGTACACAGCAGAGTTGGGACTGCTTTGAATCCCGCCATTTTTGGTTCAAAGATCCGATGCAGCAAACTGAAAAACACAAAGTTAATAAATCATCAAGGAGTTATCACACACGAGCTACGGCCGCATGGACTCTCTGAATTTCATTAAACTTGCAGAAAGTAACTTAAAAATTACTGTAAAATGATGACAAGAAGTGAATACTAAAGCTAAACTAATTAGCTGAAACAAATTTGACTCTGAAAAAACCATACTGGTGACAGAAGCTGCTACAATATGCTTGATTTTAGGCTTAGCGAAACTCATTTCGAATGAACGTGAAACTTATTATCTGTAAGCTTTGTAAGAAGATTACGAGGCCAAAAAAATCGTACTTACTGGAAGGCCGCTCATTTTAAAGGACAATGCTGCCTGCTGCTGCTGCTGGGTGTGTTCTTGTACTGTTGGTACGTGGTTTTTGCAGGACTCAAGAGTGTACATAGGGAAGAGTTGTATATAAATTATTCAGTGATTTTGGTCCGAGTTAAAGACAATGTAAGACTCTGTTCTCTTTGCGGAAGTGTCTCCTATTCGCATACCCGTCAAGTATAGATGAGCTTCTTTCTTTGGAAATCAGGTGGATACAAACAGGGTCAGAATTAATGGAGTTATTTGATTTTGACATCCTTTTAACGAAAACCCTAACTCCATTTGTGTTCAACAAGCGAGTTCAAACTTCAATCTACTTTTATTTTCACTTAATTACATGGATTAATGTGGTATTATGAATTAAAAAGTAATGACTTTTGGTAAAAGGGAATGGGACAAAATGTGATTTTTCATTTTTGGAGATTCTAGTCCCATCCCACCTTGTATTCTACCAAAACGTTCGAAAGGGGCAATTTTCCTTGGCGCTAACACTTCGGTCCCATCCAACAAACAACATATCATTAAATGTTCCAAGCTAATCACAGGATTCTTGGGGTAGTTTACAGGCCACAGAGAGAACTGCCTCTATCAAGTTGAAACGGGCTGCAATCCACCTCAGGCTAGCCCATCTAAATACATAGTGAGCTCCAAACCGTGGAAGGAACGAGGCTGTATGACTTGTAAAAAGGAAGCCTTTAGATTCTCAGCTTCGGCTTGATTGTTGCAGTTCAAATCAAGGAAATAATACGAGAGAACGATAAACGTAACAAGATTTGCATTATGCAATACAACAATCAAAACTTGGTTAAAACAATCTCGCGCATGAACTCCTTCGGAGCTGCAGAAACAACAGAATTTGGATTACCATTATGTTCGATCCAGAGGACATGAAACAGATAATTGGAAAAACATCCAGAGATACTCACCTTCTTTGCCGGTGAAGAGATAGAATTGGCCGATTGACTGTCGCAGGAACATTTCGACTCCACTCACGGTGAGTGCTTCTGCAGCTTCTGCATCTTTTAACCGTCTGGTTTTTCTAAGAGTGTAAACCGCATCGAATACCAGCTTTCCTTGAGACCAGCTAAGAAAGGCTTTTAGTACTGAAACAGAAATTAAAATATAATTTTAAAAAGTTACGATGATAGTAGAAAAAACCTCAGCTACAGGAACTCAATTAGTGTTCGGATGCATTCCTAGCGGTGTTGCATTAGCCAGGATTGCTCCTTTCTAAGGCTGGAAGTTGACTACATCTTCAAAAGGCCGAGCTTCACCCATCAAAGTGGAAGCAAGAGACTTTGCTCTTTCTTTTTGGACAACAAGAAGCATTTCACAACCACAAAACTTATCAGCATAGAAGGTCAAGAGAGTATATTTATTAGCATTATGAACAAAAAATACTTGTAGATTATGTACCAAAATCAATGTCAAAAATGACTACCCGGGCTTTTAGCACCAAAATGCTGGTGCTCATGCTGCACCTCCAGCACCTGCTAGTACAAACAATTTCCATGCAAGTGGAGAGCTGGTATATGTTTTTCCATTAGCATATCCCCAATCTGCCGTGTTCTCCATTATAAGAACCCACACAATAACACTCTTGACACTACTACATAATAGAGAACTCTCGTTTGAAAAATGGTCGCTTTTGGAGACTTTTGTGATTGCGGTGTCAAAGTGGAGAACACTTGTTGAAAATATTGCAAATGCTGTGGAACTGAAAGTCTAGGACTTCCGAGTTTTCTGTTGCTGGAAAAAAGGAACAAATGTACAATAGAGGGAGAGAAGGTGACACCTTACTTCATGATCAGTCTATTGTCGTAAAGGCAATTGCTATAATCATAGTTTTTCTAACCTCTAGATTTATTTCATGCCTTCTGAGTTAAAATTTAGTCAATGAAGCTGGTAATCAACCCAAGAAAACGCTGATAACAAATATCTTTGATTAAAGAGTAAGACGTTTGAGTAGACAGCAGTGAAAGCTGATTCATCCCACTACTGCAACCCAATGATGAAATTTTGAAGGGAAAATGTTATCCACCAGCCATAGCTGTAACCCAGTCTATGAACAACGGAGAAATTGAAAGAAAAAAAAATCATATTCTGAAACAACTGAAAGACATTGTGGATCATCAATTGCTTGAATTTCAAAATCTCAATCCTGAAGAGTGAGTGGAAAAATTGTTCTACCACTACACTCATTTCAGTATGTATAGTCTACATCTTCCAGTGGCTGTCAAAAAAACAAATGGCATTCATATTTCAAGTCTACACACGTAAAGGAAGTTCACACATTGAATATTTTCAACAATGGTTCATCCACAAGTTCAGACGCACAAATCCATCAATAATAACTAAATGCATCAACCACATTCTTAAACCCATATTTCTGCTAAAATTTCATCAGGCCTTTACGCGGATCACGAACGAACCTGCTCATTGATGTATATTCAGAAGTTCAGAATTATATCGTCACAGAAATACGGAAAGAAAAATAAACATAGATAAAAGATCTTGAGCCTGATCTTTATCTTTTGAACAATGGAAGTTATTAAGATACCATGCCGAAACAAAAACCAGCACAATTCTTTAAGTTGAATTTCCTCAAAGATATAAGGAAACAAATTAACAATAAAGTGGAGATTTTTGTGTGAATGGTGAACAGTGAAGGCACATAATACAAATTGCTGTAAATTTTATCTGAGGATTAATATAGCATAACTGAAAAAGTTTAGCAAAAGCATGATAAGGCATGGCAAAGTAGAAACCCAGAAATATTTAAATACACATAGGAGTCCTTGGAATGATTACTCTTTTATCTTCAAAAGAAAAAAAAAGGAATGGCAACTATATGGGAGAAAAATATGAAAAAAACACATTTGAATAAAATAAGAACTACATCAGTGAATACAATCATTGCAGATTCTAATGGAGGTAAATAAAAAACTTCAACAAAAAGTGATTTAACAACGCTTGAGTTTGAAAATAAGGGCATCAGTAATCATGTTCTGCTTCATTCATGTAAAATCAAAAGTTAGCACTTTAAATATAGCAAGATATCTTACTTAAACCAAAAGTACTTACAATTAAGTACTTGTAGATGTAATTTAAAGAGTATCAAAAATACTGAATAAATCAAGAGTCAGTCCCTTACATGTAGGAAGATTGGATATGTCTGCAGAAACTGCACAAGGGATTCCCAAGTTTGAGAGAGCTCCCCTTATAATTCCACAAGGGAAATAAAGATGCATGCTGGTTGCTTGTGCTGCCTTGCTTTCAGCGGTAAAAGAAGAATCTTGAGATTCTGCGTTTTCAATTGATGTATCGATTGAAATACGTGAAAGCCAACGAAACCGATTATCTTGCAATACGAAGGTACCCTATGAGACAAACATAAGCTATGTCAACAAATGCATGCTATGTCAACAATGGTTCCCAAATTTTGGTTCTTAAACATACTCTATGATTTGTCTTCAGGTTGTCTATCTGCTTCTGGAAGACCTCAGACCAAAAATCTTTGCATATGAACTTTATTGCCTCTAGATGATCACTAAAGCGTGGCCTCTCCATTGTATACCTGGCAAGAAACAAAAACTCCGTTACCATAGGCCGCATCTTGTGTACTTCTACTCCACCCCATTTGGACATTTGCCATAAAATTAAGAATGACAAGAGTTATTTGAGTGTGGGCATCGAATTGTAGAAGGCTTCTACATGACACGACTCATTTGTTTCTAACAAAGTTCTTGTGCTGTGTGCCTAAGGCTCCTACTTTTATTCCTAAAATCATCTTTTTCTTCCCCTTTCTGTTGCCACACTTTTTCAGCAACCAAACAACACAATTCGAATTCAATGATCAGATCTAAAAACTCAAATTTCTAATCACTATTAAATCCCAATCATTGAAAAAAAATCAACACAATAGAAACTGAAGTTGGGATTAAATACGATGCGGGAGGATATACCGTTCGGAGAGCTGATGCCCGACCTGATAACCAATGGCCTCGATCGGACGGGCGGCAAGCTCGGGCTTATTTGCATAGTACCGATTGCAATATGTCGAAACCATTTCCGTCAGCAGGCTATCCACGCAACTCTCTGACACTTCCCTCCCCATTCTTCTATCAGATGACACTGTTGCCGCTCGGATTCTTCTTCGTTTGCACTCCAAAGAGCAAAATTATTCCACTTCAAATTTTCTTTTTTCTTTTTTAATTTTCAGAAAATACTGGGCCTTTGTTCTTGAGCCGGTACATTGAAAGAGAGGCCCATAATCCAAGTATGAGATAATAACATTTTTATCCCTAGTTTTTTATACTATTACAAATAAGAACATAATTTTTATATATATAACAAAAAGGTCCCCAGTTCCTATTAATTGACAAAAACAGCCCTTTTAGAAGAAATTAAGACATAAAATCCCTGTATTTCAGAATTTGTAGGGGTGAGAATTAATGTTTCTCATCTCTAAAATAAGAAACAAATATGTTTAAGCTATGGAATAATGATTTAAAATATATGCAATTAATGCACCACAATTTTAGAAAATTAATGCTTTATTGATTTACCAAAAGCAAATCCGAAGCCCTTCACATTTTGCTTACCCGTAATGTAGACTATATATATATACCAATGCCACCTTTAGCTCTTGTATATCTTTAATATTCTGCAACAGCTCGAAAGAATGGAGAAATCTTCTATACTGAAATTGGCTTGCTTATTTGTGGTTCTGCTAGTTCTTTCTTGTGGTATTTATTACTGGTTGTGCCTCTGATAATCCATCCCTTTTTGGTATTTTTCTCTCTTTTTCTGGTTATCCCACTTTTTACTGCGCATTTAAGTGTTTTTGATCGAAATGCTTACTTCCTGTTAACAATTGGTTAAGCGTTTCTTTTTCTGTGTCAATACAATATGCTTGGTCATGGACTTTGACAATGTTTATGCAGGTATACCCATTGGAGTAGAAGCAAAGCGTGCAGATGAATGGCTATGCGGGAAGAACAAAGACTGCAAACCTATCTGCGAGAATTATACTCCCGGTGCTAAGTGCGACAGCGATGGACATTGTATCTGTTCAGGAATAAAGATTGCGAGTGCTAGGATTCTATCCTGATAATCGAGTGTCATATAGCCATTCAGTATATGTTGAACATCAGCATGTCTTATTAGTGATTAAGAAATAAAATTTCCATTTTGCAATATTTACCTTCCACCATCCCTTAACCGTATTAAGGATTTTTACTTTTGCATTGTGCATTTGTAGCATACGTACTTGTTGAGTGAAGCAAGCGATCGATCAAAGGGCCAAGTTCAAAATCCTAAACAAACTAAAATTGTGGTGAATCTGAACCATAATGATCTATCGACTGACGCATGGTTTTCAATCTTCTATACGTTTGTATTCCAACTTTATTCAATATTCAACTTTATATTCTATGGTGAGAAAGAAAATCTTGTATAACAGATTTCCAAATTAAGAGAGTAATAATTTCCCTGTCAAAAAAAGCCTCCATGCATCTCAGTACATAGCCCTGGTATAAATAATAAATACAGAAAAAGTATATATAAGCTCGTGGTGATCAATGCACCGTCGACGCAGACTGCGTAAATCTCTGTCGTCGATGGCAGAGGACTCAAGGTTGAAGACAGCACTGCCTGACTCATGTTAATTCTCGAATGCACTCCCTCCCCCCAATAAGCTTGTGTTCTGTGGAACAAGTACTTGATCAAAACTATGTTTAACAAAGAATAACATTCGTTTCTCTTTCAATGCCTACGCTTCCTTATTATTTGAAGACTTGCACTACGAAGATAACGACCAACCACAATCAATCCGTTCAGAAAACACGATCAACTCTCAACTAGTTTTCTATGGTTTAATTGGCTTGAGGATTCTCATATCAGCCATTCTCCATTTGCATTGATTTGGCTAAGGACATTCCCACTTAAGACGCAAGAACATTTGATTCCAATGCATGAGCATGCACAGCCACTGAATGACCCGAGATTTGTTTTGGTCCATTCCGCAGAAATTTGGAAACTCGAAGGCATTAATTAGGTAAGAGACCATGCAAGCGAAATGGCATCATAGAGAAACACCATTGATGCTGCAATTCTTTTGTTGATTCCTTATCTATCAGAATTTAGATTTTAAGTTCATCTTAGTAAATTAAGTTAGGTTTCTCCATTATCATGAGAGCAGCGTCAAGAAAATGATGAACGACTAAAGCAAAACTTTTAACATCAGAATAAACAAACAACTGATTAAAACGACACTTTAACATCAGTTGGCTCTGGAGAAATCGAGGCTTGAGATTAATTCAACTTGAGAAACGATGTGCAGGAATCCTGAGTTGATTTCCTGAAGAGAAATCTTGCCTCGGGAGAGATACTAAGGCCGGGTCGATCTACAAGTGCACGTTTTTGGGTTCTTGCAATTGCAATAAACACAATCCAGGCAAACAAAGACGGGTGCAGTCTCTGAGATTTTGCTATTGCATGATTATGTATAAAATAGCTAACGGGGTAAGCAATAAAGTTGAAATAGCTGCAGCTTTCCCCATTGTCATGGACGAAGAAGATCAAAGAGTAGTGTGTCCAGCGAGAGCAAATCTAAGTTGTGTGCGCTTTAATCACATCGTCAATGGTTGTCAAGATATTCAATCACACTGGATATTTCTTGGCCACTGATAAAAATGATTCGTTAATGGCGATGGAAAAAACATCGAATTAGTTTTCTGAGAACGTAGAATTTATTTATATACCTTGTCATTGATTTACCTTTGATATACATTGTCATAAGATCACATATTGATCGTATACGGCTCCAAATTAACAGGCAAGCTGCATTGATGTTGCGGCATCTTGTTGTTCTTCAATCCAATTTCACAATGAAAAATGAATCGGTTCATTCAAGATCAATCACATTAGTAATCTCAAATTTTCATTGAAAATTATTATATCATATATGAACACCACATTCTGAAATTTATTCCAGGCTTTGCAACAAATCAGGTCTGAACAATTGATTGACCAGCGGTGCACCCGCAAACACAAAGACCAGCGGTGCACTTGTCCGCGGTGCATCCACGGCATATTCTCACGCAATCAGATGGAACTCGGCATTGAATTTGATCCGGATTGAGCTCCTCCACCATTTCCCTTGCTTCGGCTCCATTCAGTAAACCTGTAAATTATTTACTGTTAGCAACAGGGATTAATCTATATTAAAGAAAGAAAAAAGTTTGTGCTGAACTCAAAAGAGCTTTTCAGCACAGAAGGGAATAAGAGAAAAATAGAGGAAGGGATTCTCACTGGAAGCAGAAGCTATTAGGACTAACAGGAAAGTTAATTTGAGCAAGGCTTTCTCCATTGTTGTTTGCAGGTGAACTTGTGTATATATTTTATTTTGTATGCAATGGAGTTGAAGGATTTGGAGACTGAATTTTTAGGGGAAGGCACCATTAATATCATTAACGAAACAGATCTTTTTGTAAAGAAATGGGAATCTGGAATTCAAATTACCTCCAATTTCTTCTCAAATTTATTTTACCAGAAGAGCAGCACGTGGCATCAATTTTTAGATTACATTCCATATTTATTGAAAATTAAAATTTTTAAAAAAAAAGTACGGAATTTTTAAATCGAATTTGATGAGTTGGCAAATTAATTACTGTTTTTAAAATTTTTTATCTTATTAATTAATTTTTAAAAAATATCCATTAATAAAAATTAATATCCCAATTTAAATGCCAAAATATAAATCAATACATGCCAAAACTAAATATAAACAATATATTACATAATAGCCGACCCGACACCGTTTTATGGTTGGGTGATTTGCTGACTTGATGCTATCCAACCACAGTCCACACCACCCAAAAGTGGAAAACACCATATAATAATTAATTTTTTAATATATATACATATATATATATATAATATATACTAATAAAACATTAATTAATTAAATAAATTTTTATTATTTTTTATCATTTTAATAATATGTATTTAAAAGATATTTCAAATCAAATTTATAAATTAATTTTATATTTTATAATTTAAATTATTTATTATTAATAAATTATCAATTCTTTTAAATCTGTGATTCCTAGGCACGAATATCCAATCCCCGTACTTGCCATCACATAATTTGGCTCGTGGGATTGCAATTTACTTTTTCATTGCTTGCTTGCTTGCATGATGATGTATGTTGCACCATTAACACGACCTGGAAAATCAGTGATAATGTTTCTAGCTCAAACGGCGACACACAGTCTTAAACATCTCATTACTCCCAGAAAATAAAGGCAAGAAGAGTATATATAACAGAAGATAATAAACTTGACCAAGTTTTTCACTTTCTTATTCAAGGAGTCTAGTCAAGTCATGCTTGCTCTAAAGCATACGGACCAAAATGTAATGGGCATCACAACATGGATGTATTTATTTATTGTAGTCCACGGCGAAAAGTTCATCCTTGGAGGCCAATGATGCCTGCAAAGACAAACAAATTGAGAACATTAAAAGGAAACAACATCTTAAAACTACGTGAATAGATGTACGTGCCAACAAGCAAAAAGGGCACTAGCAGAGCATCTTAAGTCATTGTTGTTGAATTAGCATACTTACCGCAAGCTAGTCTGCCACCAGCATTTCCAGTGCTTTTGCTGAGCTCATGCCCACCTGGCACAGGAGAACATTTGTAAGTAATCTGCAACTATGGGAAGAAAAGACATGTCCATAACTAAATTACAGATATTTGCTTGGGGAGAAGCATGATTCACAGAGCACAAAACTTGACACAAAATTCTAACAGTTCATTCTTACAGCTTACTCAACCTTTACTTAACAATACAAGATTTGACGAGTTAAACAATTAATCTGATACATCTGATTATTGCTTTTTAGCTCACTATATTTTATGCAAATCCAAGTTATAATGAAACAAATCAACTTGGAAAAAAGAGTCTTGAAGTTGGAAACATTTATATATTACCCTTGCCAAGATCATCAGGATCTGCATGGACCACAACAGCCCTTCCGATAATGGAATTTGCTCCAACAAGAGGAATCTGCAAATGTACAGAAACAGGGAAGAACCAAAGTTAATTGAAGTTGGATCCATGAATGATTACAAAAAAGAAAGAAAATGTCTACTAAATGAAAGAGAAGAAACAAATACCTGACTGTCAACAATTGTAAAGTCAACAGTACCTGAACCACTCGTACAAACCAGAAGGAATTAAGGACCCAAAAAATATATGAAACACAATTAAAAAAAAACAAAACTGACTATAAAATGAAAATAGTCAATGTAGCAGAATCCTTCATAAAAATATGAACAGGATATAGAGAGAGCCTCAGTGCAACAATTGGGAGAAAAAAATGTAAAACAAATCAAATAGTAAAAACTAGAAGTGTAATCGTATAATTTTGTTAAAACATTTATACAGACAGACAATGATCAATCATATATGCGTATGCATACCATCAGCACCAACATTGACATTTCCTAGATCACCCGCATGGCGATTCTCATCCTCTGGTGCACCGTGTTCTTTGCCAGCGGGATTAAAGTGTGGTCCTGCAAAAAGATGAGCAAATACTGAACTGAGAAGGAATTCTATAGAAAGTGGATTTTTTTAATCCCTTATTCGTTATACAGAAATGAAAGACTGTAGTGAAGGGGCTATACCAGTTGACATGCAACCATTTGTTGTGTCCCCAAGGGCGTGAACATGGAATCCATGAAGACCAGGCTTCAGCCCAGAAAGGCTTCCAGTTACAGTTGTTGGACCTGGAAGAAAAAAGAGAAGAAGAAAAAAAAATATTAATTCGGACATATAAAAGAGCAATAAGTTTCAGATCCAACTAGTCAATGATTAAATTACCATCCCCTTCCTGGGTAAAGAGGACAGTTCCCTTGACACCCTCACTGCTTCCAAGAAGTGCAACTCCTTTCACCATTGTGCTATGTGATCTGAGCATATAAATAATGAATTTACTTGTGTGTATTTTCAAAGCATGAAATTCGCCAACATTCAAGAAGATAGAAAAGATAGAAAATAGTGACAATGCCATCAGCAGCAGAAGGGAAAAAAATCCTTAATATTACGCCATATACAGTTGAAGGATCAAGAAGATAGAAAAGATTAGCGTTCTGATTTCAGCCTAATCAGCAGAATAAAGGCATAAGTTAAATCAAATCTCCAGAACATTACTGAAGCACACTGAGCTGAGTTAAACCACAACATAAACTGTTGCACCAAACACGGCTCAACTACTTAAAATGACCAATCCAACAAAAAGTAGCGAACCATACTACTAGTACTAAAAGCTACATGCACATAGAACAAATCTCCACCAGATGTTGACTAGAAAAGCTTCAAGTAGCTTCAATTTTCATCGCTTGACCGCTGATCAGACAGAAATAAGATATATGATCACTCCTCCCTACTGAAATTAATGCAAAAACACTGAGGCGATTTGATAGCTAAATCTAAAGAAGAAAAAACTTCACTAACTTGCGTAAGTGATAAAAATCCCTTCTATCTTTTCTTTTTGTCTCTTTGACAATCCCGCAAGGAGAAGGATCGTTTTCATCCGAAACTCCAATCACACGCTATATAGCTAAAAGGACTTTCCTTTTTCACCTTTTACAATAACAAACAGGGAAAAATAAGAAAAATAAAAATAAAAAGAGCCATCACCGGCTAACTCACCTTAAGCAAAGAAAACCGATGAGATCTGTGAAACAAGCAGGTCAACCCACAAGCACACGCAACAAAGCAATCAAATCTAACAGTCAAGCTCAGATCTTTAAACATAAAACCAAACAGATAAACATAAACTCAGCACATAGACATCATCGCAACCAAGGACACAAAAAAAAATGCCGTAACGATCAGTTTAGCAAAAAAAAAGGCAAAAATTGATCAGCTCTGAAACATGGAAATCCAAAAGAGAGAATTCGAACAGTACCTCAGATCACCCCTTTTAGAGAGAGAGAGTAAATGAGTGAGTGGCTATACGGGGTTTTGACCCTTTTATAGGAGCCTCTGAACGACAGCGATTAAAAATAGATATACTGGCGTAGTAGCCGTTGTGGTAATGTTCTAGACTTATCTTCTTCACCTACCCTTTTTGCTGCCAACAATTATCTGTATTCCGATGATTTACGGAGTTTGTTTGTTTGTGGGCTTGATTGAAATTGGGCCCAATTCAGTAATTTTACTCCCAAACATTTAACTCTCTAATAATAATAATAATATTATTATTATTATTATTTAAGTTTTTATTATTATCATCGTAATATTTAACGTTAATAAAGAATAAAAAATTAAGTATTTTAAAGTAATGGAATCTTTGTGTTCACATTAGTATATAATAAATTATCATTTTAAATATTGATTAATACATTGAATAAAAAGAAATCATGAGTCAGGATCATTAATTTCAAGTCTCCGAGATTTTAAAGCTGCTTGCCAAGAAAACGTGAAGGCATTATTAATTAATCCTGCTGCACTTTCTGACCTGTTCCCACCAGTCACTTCAATATTCATAATTCAAGTGCATACCAAACAGAGAGAAGAAGAAATTCAATTACTGCAAATGGGTCATTAGAAGTCGGACTCTGTGTGGTTTCAAAGTCTGGTTCAAGCCCTTTGCGGTATGCCTGCCATACTGGCTCTCCAGACCAACCTTCCGGGGCTCTGTAAGGCCTCGTTCCACTGTGCGCGGAGGAATGCTAATACAAGTAGGGGATAATGTTATATCCACTTCGAAACATGCTAATAAGAAAATTCATTTGGATAAAGGACAGAAGGTGTGTCAGGGTGAGCAAGTGGGGATGAGAAGCAGAGAGTACCTTCAACTGCATCAGGTGGGCTGGAAGACTGACTGCCGTGCATGATACAGAATTGCAGTCGATCATCTGCTTTGTCAGATTCCAGCCCATGGTTTACAACTCTTCTGCAAAATTTATGCAAGCCATGCCTGCAGGATCGAAATTAAGTAATTACATAAGTCCTCTCAACGCACAGTATGTTCTTCTTTGAATGAATCAAAAAGAAAAAGAGAACCAACAGACAGCTTCATTCCTTCTGAAAATTACAGAAGATTCACTTACCTGCTTAAAGCGTGCATCTTCGGAACACCTCTTTACTTTATTCTGCAGATAATGCCCAACTTTAACAAAATCCCAATCATAAACACGTCGATAATCCAGTAGCGAAAAAGAGAAACTTGGATCTTGGGTTAACTATAAACTTACCAAATGCTTCAAACTCTCCCTCAGATGCTAGTTTCACTTCATCTACAGACATCAATCAATACACGGGAAGAACAAAATGGTCAAGTCATAAAAAGTAGCCTATTAAGAACCAAGTGAATTCTCCAAAAACAAAAATCTAAAATTTCCAAGGTCTTGCTGAAGAATCTTTCAAAGCGTGAACTGCATAGAAACTTGCTGTTACAATAAAACTATAGTTTGTAATAAATAAGAATACCAGATTTCACATGATTTATGCGTCGTTCTTGAGCCATGGCAAGTGCTACTGCATCCTCTACCTTCATTCACAAAAAAAACATCAGCTGGGACTTCCTTCTCCGTGTTGAATGAATCAATATATAAAAACATAAGCATCAATTATTTGAACAGAAGAGTAGAATATACATGCATACTCACATTGTCAGTAGAGATAATTCCAAGAGACGAGTTCAATGCATAATCACATCAGCTGAAAGATCAATGATATTTCTAAATATTTTTGTCCGCAGAATTATCGAAAGCAAGGAAATGACAGAAACCATGAGTAAAGCCAGTTCTCGCAGACCCATCTCCACTAAAAGCATACTCTCGATTTTCGCTCTCCAGAAATTTCTTTCGGGTCTTGTACAACTTTTTCCCTTTCCTCTGCAGCAATCCTCTCTGCTCGGCAAGAAAACCAAAAGAAGAAAGTGAGCAAAATTTAGAATTCTGAACATCGTCACTGCCAGCGCCAATACCTCTTAAAATATAAGACTAAAAGATTGAGCCTAGGAGGAGAAGTCCATTCCCGGTTAAGCTTTCAAACACTATAGGTGGGAGAAGAAAAAAAAAGAGGCAAATTCACCAACAGTAATACATGATATTCCAAGCTTGCAGACTAAAGGAGCTCAAATTTGATTAAAATGCACTCAAATTTCCGGTTCAGACTGAGATAGTGATTGCATTACCTATAACAATAGGTGAATTAATTCAGTCCACTGGTCCAATGATATAGGAAACTAAGCAACTTAAATTACAGCACAACGAATGAGCAAAAAGCTTCAATATATTTTTTGTTAATTGAAATCTATGCTTCCTCTGTGTCATATTCTTAGGAAATAATAATATATGCCAAGAGTCTAATCGACATTCGTAGACAATGCCATAGTAGGGTGTGACCGCTTGAACTTTCTACCGGCAAACACAATGCTTGCTGTGCAGCTGCTCTGCTCTCTGCTATTTTGGCAGTCCTCATTTTTTTCTCATTGGCTGGTTGGTTCACCATTTCCTGTTTATATTTTTGAGGTTTAGTTTTGTCTGCCCATCACTATGTAAGCTAATTAAAAACCTATATGAACTATATCTATTTCGAGGCATGCAAAGTAAGGAATAAGGAGGGGTTAACGCACTGCAATGAAACCGAATTCACTGCATCCCTAGACACATATTTTCTATAGCATTGAGTTTGACAAACACTAAGAACTAAATCCATGGTGAGAGATAGTTACCAAAGAAGAGGGTGATCGTATGGACCTTCCAGCGGCAAGTCCAATGCAAGCTCTACCGCTGATCCTAATTTAGTCATAATCGTTGACATCGTCTTCATTAGCTGGTTGGTATTATATTCCCCTGCTAGTGCCTTGGAGGTGTAGTTTTAGTCTGCACTTTGATATGTATGTCAATAAAAGAATCTCTGAGTCTATGAATGCTACTTGGATCAATTAAGAGTTAAAATGATATGTAATGCAGAACTTAGAAATTTAATGGTAATTGTAAAATATACAGCAATATGAAAAACTAAATTCATCAACATTTCAAGATTCTAAATCAAATATCAAAGATAATTACCAGAGGAGAGGGAAACCGCATGGACCTTCCACCAACAAGTCCAGTACTCCCTGCGCCGCTCACCTTGCCGTAATCATAGTTAATTGGTTCGCCTTCTCTTGCTTGTACTTTCGAGAAATAGCTTTGGTCTATGTTTTTGTTATACAAATCAATGCAAGAACTTGTGTCAATTTCCATGTATAAAGGAGCGTAAAGAGATATAATATAAATGTAAATTAACTTACCACAGGAGTGCACGACTGCATTGCTCTCCCCCAAGCAAGCCCAATGCTTGCCTTACCACTCCCCAAACCCAAACCATAGTCGTAGTCCTCAACTCCATCATCGTCAACTGGTGGGGTTGTCACCATTTGTGTCCGCTTTTGAGGAATGGGTCTTTTCTGCAACTCATAGTTCTAATCTCTTTCAATTTTCGGTAATAAACACCATAAAGAGGTTTTTTTTCTTACCAGCGGAAAGCGCGACCGCATTGCTTTTTCACTGCCACAATTATTGGCAAGTCTAATAACTCCGATTTCACCGGCAGCATAATCATCAGAACGATCATCGTTCTCGTCGTCATCATTCTCATCGGACGGCTTATGCACCATCACCGCAGCCAATGGTTGCGCCGCAGCTTTCGTCAGAACTTTTCTCACATTCGACAAGTCAGCCGAACCTGACCACACGTGCTTGTGCTTACGTTCTGAAAAGCATTATGGCATCAGTGCATGCAAACTGGTAGAACAAACCTGGAGCGAGTCTTGTTTTGATGGTTAGTACGCAAGTATTGAAGATTTGGAAGAAGTACATTCGTTGTAGAATACGGCTATAAGATGAAATCCTACTCGTAGTAGAAGACTAGTCTGCAGTCATGAAGAAAATGAAGACTATTGAAAGCAGTTCACGGTCTGATCTTCCACCTGATATCATTAACTTTATTGTTAATAGTCTTCATTACGTCGATCGGATGTATTTCCTGGCCGTTTGCAAGAGTTGGCTAGCGGCCGATGTTGTCAAATGTGCAGATAAATTTGAATGGATGTTGCCTACGGCATCCATTGTCGCTCATGTTATCTCTACGATCCTACCCGCAAACAAACCTACATTTTCCACACCACTATCCACCACAGCACAGCTCAAAGCAATGTAAGGAGATTAACGATGCTTGATGCAAAACATGATTGGGTGTTTTTGGCCACTACAACTGCAACCGATAATTAGCGGCTTTTCTTTCACACACCCTTTAGATCATGAACTTCCTGAATTGAAGAATCGGGATATCTGTTTAGCAACCTGCTCAAAGACTCCAGTTTCTCCAGATTGTCTGATACTTGTATTAAGCCTATGGCATGAAGGGGATGATCGGAAGTGTTGTGTCAGCATGTGTAGTCCCGGAGATCAAATCTGGAGGGAGAGTGAGTCTTCTTTTCATGGTACCACTTATCAGTGTGTTGAAAATCTGCATTATGTGGATGGAGTGTTGTACAGATCTTTCAACCGTTGGCCAAAGGCCTTGGGACTCTTCAATGTTGAATCGAAGGAGTGGGAACTACTTCCATATCCATGGGTTACAGTAGAAACTCTGACTAATTTGGTAGAGTTGGATGGAAATCTTTTGCTGTCATTTCAATTTAGAAACCGATTCTGGTTTTGTTATCAGATTTGTTCCGTCGGAGAAAGACTGGGTTCAAGATGAAAGATCGGAGGATAGAGCATTGTTTATAGGATATCCACCAAATTCACGGTCAATCTCAGTAGAAAAAGGGTGTGAATTAGCCAACACAACACATTACTTTTGAGTCCTCCCGTTGTTACATCGAGGACCCTTCAACAGACACAGGATCAAAGATTTGTGACTTGCATGATTTGGGAAACCAACCGGCAAGTCACTGGTGGATGTTAACTTGTATTGAGCCTCCTCAACTAATGAGTTCAATCAATTTGAATTAGATCTTCTTAGATTTAGGATTATGATTTGGAACAGCCCATTTTTCCCTTTCTCAATTAATATATTTGAATCCAGATATATATATATATATATATGTATGTATGTATGTACTTATGTATTTACAATCGAATTGCATATATGAATGTGATAGCTATTGTATTTTCCTTTTTTCAAACAGTTGCTGGTCCTGGACGGAACACCGACACAGAAGGGAAGTTGTGTTGGTATTTATCAGTGTTTAATAAATTATTGAATAATTCAGAATGATAAATTTAATTATTATATTTTAGTTTTAATAACTCGATTCAATCATTATTATTATCATTAATCACAATTACCATTGAATATCAACTAGCCCAAAGTCGCAACCGAGGCTTTCCCATTACGATACTCAAAATTTCCCAAATCTTTTTTGATCATTGAAAATCTAGGTTTAGGGTTTGGGGGCTTTCTCAATCTCGCTTATCTGCGTACATCACCTACAAAATGCGAATTCTTGAGCAAATTACAGATTCCCCATTTTCTTTAATTCCTTTACAACAAAACCCTAATTCTAATTCTAATTCATCTTCAATTCTCAAAGGCGGTTCTTCTCTTGCACCGGCACTTTACAATTGGTTTTTAGAGTGTCATGGGTTCTTCCATAATGTGGTTTTGATCGTGTCTTCTCTTTCTTTTGTGCTCTACCTGTCTTTTCAGGCGAAAAAGTGCTTCTCTAAGCTATCAAATGGGCGATCCCATATCATGATTGCTTATTACGGCTGTCTTTGGCTTGTTAGCTTGCTCAATCTTGCTTGGTGTTTCCTTCAGGTTTGTGGGTTTTCACTCAAGTTTGTAAATTGCGTAGGTTTTCTAGGACATCCGTAAATTGCAAACTAGTTAGTGGATGATAAATAAATTTTAGCTTGCAGTGACTTTACAGGTTTCTTAAATCAATATTTAGTTTGTGCGTTTTGAACTTGTAAATATCACATGTTATGGAATTGCTGCCATGTGAGCTTTTTGGTTATCTGAGCCCTGACGAGACTGGACTTGATGGTGAATTACGTGTGCTCCAAAACTTGTTGGATAAATTGCACATTCATAATTTTTTTTTCTCTGATATTGATACGAGTAAATGAAAGAAATATTTTTCTTTTATGACATTGTATAACATGAGATTGGATTTGTGAGAACTTTCTTTTTTCAGTTTAAGAGTGAATTTTTTTAAATGAATTGTGGTTACTTTTTGGAATGCTGTGTTTATGGTAATTGTGTGTAATTGGCTGGTGTGCTTTATCTCTGTTAATTCTCTTTTCTCCCAGGAATGTTGTTAACTTTGTTTTGGCCTATGTACTTGACATAGATCCACTGTCTCCTTAGGCTCTTATTGGGTCTAATTGGAATGAAGTCTGTTGAGGGACAGTTTAAAATTAAGTTAGAACTCTAAATTTTAGATGTTTGTGACACTAATTACCGTGAGTATGTGATTCGGTGTTGCATGCTTTCAGGATGCTTGATATCATTGTCAATTGTATGTTTATTGTTTAAGTTTCTCACTGGACTGCTCTGAACCTTCTAAATAAGATCAATTTAAATTTTTTTTGCTGACACAGTCATGGGAATGCACTCCTGGGAAGGAAGTTGCATGGAATATCTTATCTTTGCTTACTACGTCAGGAATGCTGTTTTTGGAAGTAAGCTTGCTGGCCTTTCTATTCCAAGGGAATTATGCCAGTGGGCTGGAAACTTTAGCACGGACCTTTATAATCTCAGGACTCATTGTTGGCCTGGATATACTTCTCAAGGTATTTTCTTTCACTCTGAAAATAGTTTTACCCTTCTTGTAGCAAGCAGTGTGCATTGTTGACCTTGGGATACTAACATATGGCTGGAAGAAATGTAAAGTCTTCTTTCTCATTATGTTGTTCTTAAACTTACTCGGCAATATCATTGGGTCCAATTTTAGATTGGTGGTCCTCTTGCGAAGCCCTAAGAAAATCGGCTAACATTGCGGAATATATATGTTTAATATTTATTTATTGACAATCTACCACTAATGCTCTGCAAAATTTTATCATGTTGATTCTACGGCTTTCCCTCTTTTTAATTAATTTTTCATCATGCTGTTTCATTCCACTTTATTTCTCTTTCAGGCAGTTTACCTTTTCGCACTTGGGATCCCTCTGTTCATTGACAGCAATGAACAATCGCATCATGTGAAATGGGGCTTATGGGTGGTCCATAGGCTAGTGCTCACAGCAGTGTATGGCTTTATTTTGTTCATGTACCACTCAAATTGGAGAGAAAGATTACCGGGTATGTCAAATGTATGCACATGGACATGGATATTGTACCTGTTTAACAGTTGAACATTATGATCTAGTGTCTACTTTCCTTTTCTGCAGCAAGACCTGCATTCTACAAGTATATCAATATCATGTTTATCTTGAATGCACTTGCACTGTTTGCTTCTGGGCTTTCTGGGAATGGAGCTGGCTTTGGATTGTGGTAAGTCTAGATCACACTCATTGAAGCAAACAATTCCGTCTACAACTCATACAAATGTGCCATCCAACAATTCTCTTTGGTGTCTAATTCATTGGTTATATTATTTTACAGGCTGTATGGTGGCACAGTTGTTTGTTACCATGCCTTCTATCTTCCTCTTCTGTACGTAACATTCTTGGCAGACTTTTTCCAGGTAATTAACATTGTTCACCATTTGCAAGAATCTGATTATATATTATGGTATAGTTACAACTCATAACTGTCGGTCTTACTATTGATGATATAGGAGGAAGATTTGCATTTGGAGAATGTATATTACTCTGAGATGAAAGATGCCGGATTTTTTGACGCCGATTGGGAATGAGACAGAAGCAACCTCAGAAGCATGCGGATAACTCGAAGATTCAATGTATATTGTGATAAATGTTTGTATGTTCTAATGTTTGCTTTTGGCAATCACAATGCAAAGTATGCCCTCACTGTCTTGGATGCCCTGTTACATGTCCTAGCAATTTTCTGTTGAAGCTGGTATGTATCTGCAACTCCATTCCTTGTATGTTCTAAATGTGTAATTGAATAAATCAATCCCCGTTTAAAAGTTTATAAAGAGTGGCTTTGACAGTGAGCGATGAAGAAGTCACATGTGTGTAATCGGCTAGTCTCTTATCACCAGTTGATGTGATGTAATGCAACTTCTAGCCGGTTTTTGAATGGTCCATAGAGAGGCAGATGGGAGAAATTGACAAGTGTTTTTTTCACATGCATTGACATGACCCCATACCCAAATATTAAATATCTGGATGCCCCTCTCAAATTTGTCAACTAATTAATAGAGTTGGTTTTGCTTCTATTTCATGCTTCCAAATGCAAACATCTCTTCCCTTGTTAGAACCACATGTATATTCTTCAAAAAATTTTATTTTGAAGGCAATACTGGTGGTACTATGTATTATCATACAACTTTTACGATGTGGGATTTGATTAGTCATTCATTATTTGTTATTACAAAAGTTTGCAGTATGTTCTTGCCTCCCTAAATATTTATTTCTCCTCTCCTCTCATCATGTCATAATGAAAAGGAGGAGCAAAGCAATGAAGAAAGGGATACACCTACAAAGAAGTAATTACAAAATTCTTGTACTGAAAAGAGGCTTTGCAGGAATCACCTTTGAACTTGGAATGTAATGTGATTTTACACAAAAGACTAATCTTCTAAGGTGAAAAAAGCACATCAGGAGATCCCAAAATTGATCTTATAACATTTGATTTCAGTGTGGGACACACACACAATTTGGATTGTGCCAACTCATTCAAAAACACAACCCCCAATTTAATAATTGTCTTATTATTGAGCTACCAGCTTTACAATTAACATGGAATTATTGTCACTGAAATTATTAGTTATATTGTAAAATTATGCAAAATCTATGCACGTGTGCACCAGTCTCATTACACACGTGCGAAATTTACATTTAAATTATTACACAATTAATTGCAACTTTTTTCAATGATGGCTACTTTGTTTTTTCTCTCATTCTTTAAAAATAAATTTTTAATTTAAAGTATAGTCTACCATCCCACCACTAAAGGCTTACCCAAATAAAAATCCAAGTGATGCCATGCCATGGAACATATAATACCAAAAGGGCGCAGTGGGGGTGGGGGGAGGAAGAGAGTGTTATTTTGGTAATTAAAAATTAAAAATTGGAAGTTGTTGCATGAAGCAATAATTCATAGTCTTTCTTAGGTTGGAAGCTTACAAAATTTGGTTACACTGCCTTCATACTTGCATACAACCTAACCTTATCCTTCAAGGCATTATTAGGACTAATTTGTAAATTAATTAATATTACTAATTAAACATACCTATACCCCTTTTTGCCTTATGGTTTCTTTAAATATCAAGTATTCCATATTTATATTTTGTATTTAATTCAACAAATTTTCAAACAAATTATTTTTAGATGGAGTAGCGGTGTTTGTATCTCCCCAAGAGTTTCTATTTTTGTAAATGAAAATATGTTTTTTTCATTTGTATCAAAGAGGTCCTCAGCTCTATCGAAATGACTGTAATAGCCTTCACTGTTCGGGTTATAAGTTCATTACAAGTTCAATATTGTAAGGCTAAGTTGGTCGTTTGGAAAAGAATTGGGGTCTTGTTTGATATAATTGGAAAAACTGTGTCCTTATTTATGAAAATGTTAGAAGTGAAGGATCTAAACCAAGAGTAAACGGCGGGTACAACTAACGCTTGTCAAAACTTGTCTTTCACTTCCCGTTGGCAGTTGTTGAATTACAGGATCTGCACCACCTCAAGTCTTTTCTCTTTCATTTTCAATCTCGCTAAACGCAACTTCTCTCTCTAGCATTTCTTGGACTTCTCACTCTACATAAACGACGACGTTATCATCCCAAAACGACAGTTTCACGCAATTCCCGCCCTCTCTCTATATATTATTCTCTCTTCACCATTAATTCATCACTTTCTCTTTCTCGTTTTTCGGAGTAAAAAACCGGTAAGCTATCTTCTCACAGTTGTTAAACGTTGTCGTTTTTGTTTGTTGAATGTTTGACTCGTTATTGAACATTCTGGCGAATTTGAGTTCCAGAACGTTGTCCTTTTGGACATCTGAAAACGATTTAGAATTCTGAGATATTGTTGAGTTCCTTTGCTTCGTTACATAGTGAAAATAGAGAAGATGATGTAGGGGTACGTTGGCGTTTCCCTGTTTCGTTTTCATTGAGTCGGAGCAGAGTGCAGACTGATATACAGACACTGAAAAGTTGAAATGTTACCATTTCATTTTTGTGTTTCGGTTTTGATTCCAGTGCTCTCTAATGATCCGCACCGAAAGCGAGTCGGAGTTCCATTTTGTTGACTATTTTACATGTTGTTTTGTTGACCAAACGATCTGAGTAGGAAGCGAGTCAGTATCGAGTTATATAGTACAAACACACATATTTTAATTTTATGTGACGTTGACTGGTTACGGTGATTTTTTAATTCCGCTTCCGTGATTCTGAAGCTGTGGTTTTTGTCTGGTTCACTTAACATTTTCGAACGACGTCTGAGTTGAAATTGAGTAAACTGCACTCAGTTTTTGAGTTTGGTGAAGTTTCGGATTTACAGATGACGAAGTGTCGGGAATATCGACTCCTGTAGCTCGGTTGGTTTGCTCGGAAGTCGTTTCTATTTTAAATTTATATAATTATAATCGAGTCAAAAAAATAATAATAATAAACAGACACTAGGTGTCGAGTTTAAATTTTGGAATTTTATGTTAAGAAGACGATCCATTTACTGATATTGGTAAACTTGTTTTACTCGTTTTACTTGTAAGTCAGCTTATGTATTGCATTTTTATTTAGATTTTGCGTTCTTTGAATTGGTTAGGATGTGGAACTGCCGGCTAATTTTATTTGATTATGCAGGGCAAGAGATTTGGATCTGTAGATACCTATAGCTTTGGATGCTTAGTGTTTTGGTTTTGAAATCAGAGGAACAGACACTATGAATAAACAACTTTTGGAAATTCAACCCAAGGAACTGAAATTCATATGTAAGTCTATGATGGTTTGTGTTAATCATGTTTTCTTTGCAGGTCATTGGATCTACAGTTGCCACAAAAAAGGCTGTTATGATGTTTTTGATCTCTGAGATGAACAAGGAAGGAGATAGGTTTTGCAATTCCCTCTATTGATAGAACAAAAAACTCTGTACAACCAAGTCAACATTTAAACCTTGTTGCTTCTTTGTCCTTGATTTTTCCGGTACCTGAAACAATAAAATAATTACATTCTCTTTGTGGTACTTCTAATTTTCTCCTTATTATCTGCAATGAAACAGAGCAGTAACTTTTCATAAGTGAATACGGGAATTGGAATATCAGTACTATTAGTTAGGTTTTATCTGGCGTTGTTAATGTTCGGTTGTTAACTATATGCAAAGATAATGGACTGACGCATCTGGGTGTTTTCATTTTGTGTAGTTGAATTGAAGAAGCAAAGTTCATGCTCAATTCGACTTACCAATAATACCCATCATTATGTTGCTTTTAAGGTGTGAATCTTAGGTTGTATTTCAACTTTCAGGAGTGTTATTTTTATTTGATTAGATAGAATGCACAGATGGTAATATGTTCTGGCATGATATTGACAGGTTAAAACTACTTCCCCTAAGAAATACTGTGTGCGACCAAATGTTGGTATTATTCTGCCAAAATCTACTCGTGACTTTACTGGTATGCTCTTTTCTTGCTTTGTTTAATTCATTGTTTCTCTGTGTTTATGCGAGTGTGCAACTGAACAAATGTTTTTATTGCTTCTGGGTGTTTTGTAATATATAGCTTAAAGCTACTGCTGGCGGTTAATATGCAATTCATATCTTCTAGTTTCACCAAGGTTGTCATGTTGTTAAGTCATTTAAGAATCATGTGATGCACATCAAGCATTCCTATTTTGGAGTGGTGACGGAAATGTGGTAAATTTAGTGGGGCAAAGTTGGGAAGTATGAACACAGAACGTGTATCATATGCTTCATTGTGCAGTAGTCATATAATGGCTATCAATTTCTCTGGACCAGTGAAGTCTCTGTAAGAAAGTGGTGATTGCCTGCCTGAAAGACTCAAACCTATAGACCATCCTGTTTGACTTACCATGACTTGATTGGGTAACTGAACTTAGAAAATGATAAATAACATAATTTAGGACGCTGTGCTTGAATTACCTGACAAGTGATTCGAAAATAATTATGCAACTTAGTGTTGAAGTATGCTAATACTCTCAGATGTTGTTGCTGTAGTTGTTAATTGTTTAATCTTTTGACATTTTATTCTGTTCTTCACCATACTTTCTGATTGTGAATTAATATCATTTTGAGCATTCATTTTTGTAATGTCTCTTTTCCTTTGGTGTTGATGCAGTGACAATGCAAGCTCAAGGGGTAGCTCCACCTGATATGGTGTGCAAAGACAAGTTCTTAATCCAAAGCACGGTTGTGCCTGTAGGGACAACTGATGAGGACATTACAGCGAGCATGGTAAGTTCTTGTAGTGATAGATGGTCCTGGTTATTTTGTTTTGATTACTGATTGCTTTATATGGCAGTTTGCCAGAGATGATGGCAAGTACATTCAAGAGAACAAGCTGAGAGTGATCCTTATTAGCCCTCCTAATTCACCAGTATTATCACCAATTAATGGAGCACTGAAGCAGGGTCCAGCTTATGAAGCTTCTTTACTGAACGATCCAGTTTTGAGTAAAATTGAAATTCTCACTCCTCTACACATGGTTAGAGAAACTCTTCTTCCTTGGGAATGTTGGATCTACCAACTCTTGTCTCTCTTTTTCTCTCACTCTCTTCCTTATTCAAACTGAATACACCATTGAAATTGAGTTGTTTTTATGTCCATGATTTTTCTCAAATCTTTATCATCATTAACGGGGAAGTAGGTGGGCCTGGAAGTATAATTGAGCATTTTCATGTTATCTACCCTTTTTTCCCAGTTTAGTAAGCCAGAACTTTGAATCTGAAGATCAAACTGTACCACATCGCAAACTTTTGCTCTTTGTTATGGACTTTTGCATCTGTTGGACCAACTTGTAGAAAAGCATATATACAATTTAATTTACATGGTTCTTTTCTTGCTCATCAGGTTTCTAAGAATGTGGATGGATCCAAGAGGGTGAATGGTGAGAAATTAAAGCCAGCAAATGTTGAAGAATTGAAGCCAGCAACGTATGCAGAGATGAAGCTTAGGAAGGTTGTTAACAGCAAGGAGTTAACACCGACAGTGAATGCAGATTTAAATCCTGAGAAAGTCGTTGCTAACGATGAGTTAAAGCCAGCAAAAGATGCAGAGCTGAAGCATAGGAAGGATGTCATTAGCAGTGAGGAGTTAACATCAACAAAGGATAAGGACTTGAAGCCTAGGAAGGATGTGATCAACAGTGAGGAGTTAATATCAACAAGGGATGCTGAGTTGAAGCCTAGTGAGGAGTTGAAGCCTGAGAAAGGCACAGAGTTGAATCTCCCAAAGGAGGTTGTTAGAGATGAAGAGTTGCAGCCAACACAGGAAGTAGAGTTTGAAACAATGAAGCCTGTAGAGGAGCTGAAGTTGGTTAAAGAAATTGATGAGATGAAGTCAAAACTAAATGAACTTGAATCAAAATTAAGCGAGGTCAGTTTCTTACTGAATATTTTCCAAATTAGTGGCAGATTTACCATGTGACTTTTGTTGTTTCTCTCAAGTTGCATGGACAGAAAAGACTTTCAAAATCTGTTGGTTATTGAAGCTCTCTCTTGTTCTTCTTCTATATTTATTGCTCTTGCTGGGAAAAAGGTGGGTGGGTGTGGAGAGTGTATGCATATCCTAGATATGCCTTGTATTGAATATTCAATTCTTTCAATTGTTTTACATAGTTTCCAAACCAGTAGAATCGACTTCAATTGAGACAATTATTTGGTGCATTTTCATAGTAATTTCTCTATTTTCTTATGATTGAAAAAACTCTAGGCATGTTAAACAGTTAATGGATATCGAGGGTTTTGATTGAGTTTTACTGGTATCTGTAATGGTCCCATTTTGTTCTTAATTTGATTGGAAATGAGAATTTGCATTTAGGACATTATTGGCTTTTCTTAAATTATTTGTGGTTGTGGATTCATTTCCTTTTGAGAACCCTGTCCTATGGAATAGATGATTTCATTTCTCATTGAAAGATTACGAAGTATAAACATTTTCTGAATGCTTATTTCTTCTCCTTGAAGTAAGCCTTGACTTTATTTGCAGGCTGAAATTACAGTTTCAAAGCTCACATTGGAGAGGAAATCAAGTATTCAAGAGAAAAAGGTCTTACAAGGAGAACTTGTAAGTTGTTCATACATTTCTTCCTGAGTGCTGTTTGTTTATGTCCGATATCATGAGCTCAGTCATAGCTCCAGAAATACTACTCATATATTTTTAGAATGCTGCGATCAGAAGATAAATATATTAGAGGATCTATATGGTGCTCTTGAATGGATGATTGATGAATTACATCATGCCAAGCCATTAAAAATTCTGTTTAATTATGGAGGTTTTGATTTTGCTGCTTTATTCCTCGTGATTGAAGTTTTCTTTTCATTTTATTTTAACATATAATTCTTCTCTTATTTAAGCTTCCACTCAACATTAAGATCCTATAATTTATTTATTTTTGCCTTTTTTATGATCGCCAAGACACACTGTCTAAATATCAGATCCACAGTGCCATGTTTGAATTCTCTTTTTACCGCAATGCAACTGCAAAAGTCCTTGACATATCTGATGCTCTTGCTAATACTTTTTCACTGCATCATTTTTTCCTCTCAGGACATGTTGAGGAGCAAAAATGTAGTAAAAAATGTCCACGTTGGATTTCCTCTTCTGTTTGTGTGTATGTGTGGCACTCCTCAGTTTCGTGCTCGGCCGTCTAAATTCATGAAAAGAAACACTTACAGAGGAAGAGATTACTAGAATCATTAACAAGGTCTGTTTGTTTGCCTTTTTTGATAATAGCTAGAAAGTGAGAGTATATAGGATCACGCAAAAGGACTTCTAATAGTTTGCTTACTTGCTTCTCTCCATTCGATTCTATAGACAAAGAAGGTCTATCAGTATGCCATGTAAACGGACTTTTATGCCCAAACATGGAGCAATAATTTTCTTTTGGTTAAAGGATGTGAGATAATAATTAGTTTTTGTTTAATGGTGGGTAATACATACAACTTTCTTGAATTTCTTTTTGGTCAATTGTGAAGAGACGACTGCTTCATTTTTCCGCAGCAGGTAATCCAAGTTTTCGGAATTATCAGAAATTTTACATTTCAAAATTTTGATTTATTAAAAATAAAGTAAATTCATAATAGTTCTCTTATTTAGCTGATGAAACGTGTTAAACATTGGTTTACTGTCCTTGTAATTTTAAAAAAAGATGATGAATAAATTTATTTATATATGTTTATATTATTTTTATTTTTAATTTAATATGTTAAAATATTAAATAAATTCATAGAAATTACAAGATTAATTTGATAATTACCACAAAATAAAACTAATTAAACTTATAATAACCTTTTATTTCGTATAAAATGATGGGGATGTTCATATTAAATACATATTAAGAAATAGTATAATAAATAATTCTAAAAATTATTATTTATTTAATTTAATGAATAATATGTATCACATAATATTGTAAATTGCATGTTATTTCTCGAAAACTAATCACATTTTGAAAAATATCAATTGCTAGATGGCCTTGCTGCCGTTAGTTTTGGATGGCGGCCGGGAGACAGGACGTGACGAAATGTTATGTCTACTAAAACGTCAAATTTTATGCGAACGTAAGCTGTCGTGGTGTTCATCTTTTTGACAACTTTTCTGATCACTTGGACAACTCTGCACCGGGAGAATAATGGGATTTATGAACAATTGCCCTTTTTGTTCCGAATACACAACCGAGATCCTCAGAATCCAGATTCTGCAAAGGAAGAAGCAGAGGAAAGCTAACGCAAAAATCACTGCCTCTAATGCTCAGTCACAGCAGAATAACAGAAATAAGCGTACTGCTCCTTCCCCCAAGGCTCGGCAGAATCGTCAGAAGAGATAGATACACAACATTTAATCCCATATTTTGGGAACTACCGCGGAGCACTTCTGTTACGAACGTCGTGTACGAGCTTCGCAGCCCGATCCTACGAATTGCCAGGCTCTGCAACAATCCGTGGACACACGGGTTCCTCACCTAGACCATACGAAAGAGGTAGTACTACCACCAATGATCTCCCTGGGCAGTTTGGATTCGCCGCAGCTAATACACATTTAGCCAATGCTTCTAATGCTAGCTCAAACATATCTCTTCGGAGAGCTGCCAAAGAAAATGTCGGGCAAGTCTCTGCCAGCAGGGTGGGAACTTGCGCACAGATCTTTAAATTAATATGATTGATATATTGGATTTGTATAATTAGCAATCACAAACCACTGTTAATTGTACATAATTGATCGGTTGAACGCTTAGATTTCATAAAACAGGTTTAATCTTCATGTGGTAAGAATTAATTAAGTATTTTTTTTTATGTTTTATTTTTGTTCTTCCCATTAATCACAGTGGTAAGGGGGTTGTTAAAGGGTTGTTGAGAGGGAATTTTATGGGGTTGTTTAGACAATAAATACGAGATATAACTCAGCAAAATTGCCGGACCATAATCGCGACAAAATACAGACATTCAATTGAACTTATCATCAGAACACACAACATACGAGAGAAGATGAAATGAAATTGGCTACGGATACATGATACAAAGCAGAAATAATTTACAAAAATATCAGACACTGCTCTCACACAACCCCTGCTAAAAAAGCTGGCTCGGGAATACTCTTGAGGGTTTTAAGAACTGCATTTGCTTGGCATCAATTCACTTGCATTCTACTTCCAATTATTGTGCATCTTTTCTGCTTCCTTTCCCTCATTCCCCTCCATGAACACTCCGTTCTGTTGGCGAGCCAGGAACAAACGGAACAAAACCCCGCCCACCAAAGACAGGACGCATGAAGGCGTTGTCAAACTTACGCCAGTAGTAGTGAACTGTGTGTGCAGGCGTGGTCAGAAGAGCGCGTATACTGCCTGGACGAGGAATAGCATCCCCACCAAGATCAGTGTACGAGTCCTGCTGGTCTCCAAGAAGAGGCACTGTAACTGACTTTGGAGTATCGGGATCTGATGCTATCAGGCTTGTGTGTTTTGAATGTGGCAGAAGTAACCTTATTAGAGGTTTAGTCATCAAGCCAAACACCTGAACATAACCAAAATGCCGGATAACTACCATTACCAAGGGACTCAACATTTTATGTGCATAAGATATTGTAAAATGGATTGTTTGAACCTTCCCCATACAGTGAAGGGAGCTCATATAACTGGTATAACATAAAGTATGAGTTTATTGTAACAAAAGTTCAAAAAATAATAAAGAAGAACATTATTCTGTCCAAATGAGGAACCAGATCAATTCTAAGCAATGTCTTACCACTGTGCTGAAAAGAACAACAGTTATGGTGCTGGTGATCATGATTGCATTCTCTCGCAATTGAGTGTATCCAGACCTTGTAAACTGCACCACCACTAAGTTTATTCAATAATATCATCTAGATAATACAGCCAATTACTACAATTTGAAGCATCATAAACTTCTCACGAAAAAAGTATTTGAAATTCAAACATCCTGAATTCATAGAAAAACAGAACTTTCCACAGTTTACCTGATTGTAAGCAAGTGCCATGGATACGGCACCTCTCATGAGGCCAGACCACCATATGATAATCTGAAATTGGAAGTATGGTTATGCACTTTGATAGATATATGAGGAAGAAAAAGAAATTTATTACACCACATAAACAGTGAACATACTTGCTGCTTAATGCCAATTTTCTCTGTAGGAGATTTCTTAGCTAAGTTGGATAGAAAGGATAAGGGAAAAACGAAAGCTGCTCTTCCTGCCATAACCAGAGCCATCAGTACTGAACTCACTGCAATTGATGTTCCGGGGCTGCATAAATAAAATTGAAAAGATTAAACAGATGATGGTTAATTTTGATTAATTTTTGTAACTATACAATCTGCAATTTCTAAAATCTCTGCAATCTCACCTGTCACTCACAAATTTCCACTTCTCAATGTCCAGGGCATCCATACCAACATAAAGGAAGATAAAAATTTCAGCAACAAAAGATAAGGTTGCAAAAGTGTGCCTGCACCAATTTGAACATGTAACCAACTTATAAGGCATATGACCAATTCCACAAATTTTAGACGAAGTATACAACCATTGGGTTTTGACAGCCTAAGACAATTTTGTGGATAAGACATACTTGGTAGTAATTCTTGAACTCTCAGTAACGTTGTGCCATGTATAGTGAGACATCACAATCCCACAGAAAAATACAGTGAGAATGCCACTCAAATAGAAAAGCTGCAAGACAATGTATCATTGATCAATACATTCACATATAGAGAAAGCAAACAAATGCCTTTGGAAAAATTTCCACGAAGGAATCTTACTTCAGCCATCATATATGAAAGGTATGCCAAGAGCATCATGAGAGAAACCTCACGATCTGTTGAGTGCCTGGATCATGTCATATATTGAAAAAATAGTCAATTATTTGCACTTCTGTTCTGAGGTAACATAACTACTCTTAAAAGAATTGAGTACTTAAAATTTGGTGTAGCATAGAGTAACTATACCATATATGATAAACTATTGTTCTCTCTCATTAACAGTGTGTTCTACAAGATGTTACAGGTTGCTATAATAGAAGAAAAAATAAACCAAATAGGTGGAGACTCAATGGTTTGAATAGAATCAACTGTCATTCTTTTATGGTTTAGCAAAGAATCAATATCAGTTAGTTGGTTCTAATTTATTCAATGATCAAATTGCTTCAGGTTCCAATTTCAAATAATTGGTGCTAAACAGGGGAACTGCTGCTTGTACACTTTATCAGAAAAAATAAATACTGACATGTGAATGTGAAAACTACTCAAGAAGGCAAAAACAAAATCCGAAATAACAATAAAAACATACCGGCCAAAATACAGTTTTTTGATAATGTAAGCACTTAGCAGTCCAGTCTGTAAGAAAAACAAAAACATTACACATCATAGAATATTAAAGGCACTGCTCAAATATACTCAAACAAATGAGAGAGGAACTTACAACCACCCCAAGCATGGTGCTTGCAAAAAATAAATAAAAGAAGTTGCCAATAAACTGAAAAGCTGTGCTGGTGTTGATATGAGTGAGATCAAAGCTCTGGATTGCATTGAAGAGCACCACAGATGTAGCATCATTAACAACACCCTCCCCGAATACCAGACTGTAGAGCAAAGGTGTCTCATCCTGATTTAGCACCTGCACAGTCAAACAAACAAGTCTAATTTTGTAAGTATTATGTATCTTGGTTGTTTGAAATTGAAATGCTCCCACAACTTTGATGATAGACTTACCTGCAATGTGCAAACGGAATCCGTCGCAGCAAATATTGCACCAATTGCTGAAATAAGAGATTGAAACACTAAGACTCCTCACAAAACATAAAGCAACCCTGAAAAGAGGGACAAACAAAGATAATACCTAAAAAATCTCCTATATCCAGGGTACCGATATCCATTTTTTTAAAGAACTTAATAGCACCTGTGTCAAGAAACAAAGTGACAATCACAATGGGTAATAATTATAAGCTTCTGTTGCTATAACCAACTCAAATGGCATGCTAATGACACTAAGAGAAATTCAAGCATCAGAGGAAATTTTACTCAAGCAATTCTCACTTACTGTTTCTCCCTTATGAACAAGAAATCACACAAGGAAACTTCAACCCATGAAACACCTCAAATACCCTTTTGGACAGAGACTCTAATCGAAATTCTTTTTAAGCAATTAATTTAGAGGAAATAAACATAGTAGTAAAATCCCTTAATTATTCACTTCCTATTCTAAGATAAGATGCAAGTAATGCATAATCCAATACATCACCCTACACAATCTAAAATAAAACATCAGAATCTATTCAACCACATGAATTTCTGAAATATAACATTATATCTGAGTTCTTTAAGTCTCATGAGAGCCATAACCTAGTTATCCGAGTCATGACCACATGCTTACGTTTATAAAACTTAAAAAGATCTGTACTCAGAGTAACTGGTATACAGAAATAAATTTAAACTTACCAGAATGCAAACCATAGGGGTTTCTCAACAATTTATCTACCAAATTCAAATCAAGAAATCTAAATTATAGATCAATTTCACAGATATTTAAAATCTCAAATCCAAGCAACCAGTGATCAGTTGGCAATTCTAAAGCAACTGTTACAGAATCCATTCTGAAGGGTTATAAGGTAACAACATATGATAACCAGCTGGCTACACTCTACATGGCCTAACAACAATAAAGAGTTATGTTTGTTGGATTTTAGTGCTCATGCCTTTTGGAGCAGTTAAAGAAAAAGTCCAAGGCACTCTACCATTCAAATTAAAATAAAAGTCATTACTAGTGCACAAACGTGACAATATGCTATGCCTTTTTACAAATCAGGATGTAGTACATGAAATAGAACTACCAACGCCTAGAGAAAGAGAGATAAAAAGGAAATTTAATGAATTCACCTAGGGATATGATGCTGCAGCATATTAATGTACCAATAGCACCAAACATGATGATGGTAATGAAGTTACGAAAGAACTGCTTCTTTTTCACCTGAAAGCTGACACATTGAAAGGTACAAGAAAATCATATATTAGAAACTGATCATCGGAATACAAAAATGATTAATAACACAATAAGACTCACCCTGCATTAAAGATAATGGGAGGCAACAGATATATAAAGAACAGATCTTCACTGAAGACAAGTATATGTGAGCTTTTTCCCCCAGTTGTCAGCAAAAAAACAACACCAGTACAAAGACCCTGCCACCAATCCACATCATTTAGCGTGCAAAATCAAGTATAAAAACCAAGAAAAAATAAAAAACTGAAAGAAAACTCAAAAATACTGGATATGACCTCAATAACTCCAGTTGTTGACTCTTAATGCTATCACTATATTAATCAAAATCGGCTGCCCTTCTTTTCAAGAATCTTAAAAGTTACAATAAAATGTACACATAAACTGCCATTAATCCACATTAAAAGATATCCCATATCAAAATATATTACCCAACCCGTCAATCCTGCTTTAAATTCCTCCACTCAATTAAATCACTAGATTCTGTTAACAAAGGCATTTCTTCATTTTTCTTTTTCTCCAATTAGGGAACTTAAATTACACTAAAATGTACAGAAGACTTAGCCATCAACCCAAATTGAGCATTATATAGATAAAATATAACAAACAACCTATCTATTTTAGACATAAAAATTCAAGTCTCAAAACCAGCACTGATTTAAGCCTACATCAATCATTGGACATCGATCATTGGATAGGTATGTCTTCTCTTTTATGAACTTTTCAAGAAGCATAAAATTTCACCAATCTAAACTGCATGCACAGCACGCCACTGATCCACATCAATTAATGCAAAAACCAATTACATAAAGCAACCTATCAATCTAAGTTTATTTTTGGACGTAAAAACATCCATTTATGTAAGCCTACTGAAAGCAATCAGACTCTATTAAAATGACGGCGATTGTATCACTTTCTTCACTATATTAAACCAAACAAGGAAAATAGAATGTAAAACAAAGGAATACTCACAATCAAAAGAGCAGTAATGGATTCGTTCATCCACCGATTTTCTTCAAGAAGATGACCAATCACAATACAAGTACATAGAAGCGCCACAAAGAGGGTTATTGCGGTCACAGAGCCGTAATCAGATGTTGACAACATTTGCAATCTCCTCACAGCAGAACTTATTAGTCGATCCATTTTTGCACCAGAGCTTAAATCAATCAATTGATCAACCACTCAACAGCGACAACCGCAGCAAGCACTACAATTTGGTTTAATTGATTCCGTTTTCACAACTCGGCAGACTTCGATTCCCTCCAAACAAAAGAATTTCCAAAAATCTGCATTGAAATGCAAATTTCAGATCAATAAATGCATCATTATAGAATTTCGCAGGTGTATATTAATTGGTTTCTTCAAACGAAGCTTCCACGGAGCAACTACAAAACAAAATACAACTCGGATCCCCGTTTCAGAGAAAAACAAGAAAAAAAAACAGTTTTCACGTTTTTTAATCTCAAAATGGCTCAAAAAGCAAAATTAGAAGGAGATTTAACGAATAAATGTGCAGAAATTACATTTGGTAGCTGAAAAAAATCTTTCCTTCATTTGTTTCAGACAAAAACATATTCACGGAAACATCTCATAAACTTCAAAAAAATTAGAAAACTTGGAACTTTTCCGATGCAAATAACGCCTCCGAGATCAAAATTACACGAAAAGCAATGTCACCGAAAAATCTTTGCCGGCAATTATCTGAAAGCTTTCTCGTAAGCTGAAAATGCTTACCATCTCACTTTTCATTGCAGCCGGAAAATGGACATCAGCAACAATTGAACACGTCTGCACAAGGCATTAAAACGCAGAAGAAGAGAAGAGAGAGAAACAGAGAGCTGAATTTACGACAGATACCAATCAATAATGATGAAAATATATTCGGCTCCTGCTCTTAGATTTGCAGTAAAACACACACAAAAAAAAAGTAGGAATTAGAAAATATAAAATTGAAATTTCCAGAAGGAGAGAGAAAAGGTAAGAAGGTAAAAGAGGCGTGCGGTTCGGGCATAAGTTTGGTAAGCTGAGGTGGATTCAAGGGAGATGAATAATATTTGATGAATTCTGACCGTTGATTTGGATCACAGTATTTTGTTGAATGGATCGGAGGGATGCTGGGATTGGAATAGCGTGAAATAGGGTGGTGCACATTCATTGGAGAGAAGAAAAGATAAAAAGTTGTAATGACGGAAAACTCCAACGGAATTTGCAGTAAGTATTATTTTTTTATCTATTTATATCAAAATGACCCTCAATCACTGTCCCAATTATCTTTAAAATAATCAGATTGATTATTATTATTAATTAATTAATTAATTAAGAAGTGGCCAAAAGAGTTTGTGTCCAATTTGTGCTTGGCAGTTCCTTGCATTTGTGTGCACTCAATAATATTGTTGTATAATTGAGATCGGGAGGTTCACGTTGTGCCACGTCATTAAAGCGGTTTTTGATTCTTGTTATAGGCACTAAATTCTCGGTCAAGTTCACATGTTCAAAGTTAATCCGGTTAGACACGTGTTTTGAAATCTACTTTTCACCAAGACATTTTCCGAGTGCCCCCCGTTGGAGACCATGCCGTCATGATGAGCTCGTGATCTTTTCAGAAAGCAGATTTCACGAGACTTCGGAGTTTTGTGTTAAAGGAATACATATACACACATATGTATGTATGTATGTATGTATGTGACCGTATAGCATGATTGGTAACATATATGATAGTATTTTTAAAGAAGATGTACGCATGGAAATAAAAGAAAGACCTGGCATTTTGTATTCCCTGGTTTACGCATTGACGAGATAGGTAGTTTTTCTTCTTTCTACAAAAACCTGACAATCTGGAGAATCAGGAGAGCCTGTAAAATGTTTGTGTTATCATTGAATAGCATTATCGAATTCGGGAGTTGAATGATCTGATTAGCGGAGAAGGGAGAATCAAAAAAAGTGTTCTTTAGTCTTTGGAGAAATAATTTCTGTCTTCTTCTCCATTGGCGAAACCCTTGCGTAAATGGAAATTCCACGTCTTGTAATACTGGTTTCAATGTTTGGGGTCGTAGAGGTGGCATGAATGTGATTCGATGGCCATATTCCATGGAATTTATCAGCAGATTTGACGATTCCTTGCCTTTTTGCCAACTCTTGCACACTGCCTGGAAACGTATCTCATCGACGCAAGTAATAAAGACGATTCCTGATTAAATATTTTATATCATCCGGAAGATTTGACCATGCCGATGACTGCCTTTCAATCTTCATCTTCTTCTTCCCCATCCTGACGCCAACGCCAGCCGCTATTGCAGAAAAACCAACCAAGAGAGCCGAGCTTACCATGCTTTAATTGGATTGGAACTGGAAATTAGTGCAAATGACAATGACAGTCAACTTTTGTTAAATGGCATTTGTGAGATTTAAGACTATGAAAAACTTAGTTGAGTTGATTGTCACTTAGGGTTATTATAATAATTTTGTAAGCCAACGAGGACTTGTATGTAAATTACTCTTCAATTATTCCGACTGTGCTATTCATCCATAGTTCTTTCTACCGAAACACTCCTCGGGCTGAGCCCACGAAAATCCATTACCCAAACAGTAGCAGTGCAGTTCTCCTCTTGCCTTTTGCCTGCAGGGATTAAACTTTTTAACTTTCCCAGTGTTTTTAACCATTGGTAACGAGACGGAGGAGGAGAAACAAAACATGGGTGCACAGAAGAAGGGTGCAGCAAGGGTTACAGAGGACCCAGATGATTTGGCTCGTCAGCCATTGCAAGCCGTCCTATTAGCGGATAGTTTTGCTACCAAGTTGCGGCCCATCACTCTCGGACGGCCCAAGGTAACCCCATTAGATGATGATGATTTTACTTTTTTTGAAGCCAAGTTTAAGTTTGTAGATTGAAAACTGTTTATCTTGGATTGGAGAAGTGAATTCAAGTTGGTTGTTGGTTTACATTTGGGCACAAGGGAAGAATGCATATGCTCATCATAGTTAAAAGCAGCTTTCTGTGTTAGTTGTGGCGAGATTTTCCAGACGATAATGTCACTAATGCTGGTGATACAAATTTATGTGCTAATATATTATCTGGTAATTTTTTTGAACGTTCCCTGATAAATTACGCATTGGCATGGCTGGAATCTGCAGGAGTTGCTGTGGTTTTTGTCTTTTGCTGTGCTCACTCAAGGCAAGTGATTGATTATTTGGAAAGTTCAGAGTGGTATTTCCAGAGGAAGCATCAGACAAGCAGCTGATCATGGAGGTCCAGGTGGTCCCGTTGGACCACCAAAGCAGTGCTGTGGCAACCAGCAGCAGCACAGAAAGCTCAAGCTGTGAAAACAAACTAAAACCAGTATGGAATTACATATTTGTTTCGGCCACTACGAAAATTTCTGCCCACTTTGTTGGCTTCTTCGGTTTCTTCAAATAAATAAATAGAAACCTCAAACATCTCAATTCCGTGTTTACGTACCACGAACCAATAATATCACAAAAGCCGCCGAAAAAATACCGTCCGGTTGGTCCAGGCGGTGGTGGACCCAACGCGGGTGGCCCTCCAGGTCCCATTTCTTCCTCCTTGCGGGCTCTATAAGCTCTATTACACAAAGGAAAGGAGTTGTCAGTGAGACTCACACGATTATTATACACAGCAATTTCTTCTGGCTAATGTGTAGGAAGATGCTAGATGTTTGAAGTTCTGACAATCGTACGAATTTGTTGGGAGTGTTTATTTATAAGAAGTTAATGTTTGCCTGGAAGCAGCCCTTATAAATATATCTATCGAATTTGTGATCAGAATTTCTAACCCTCAAGGCAAAACTTTAGCATCTAGCACTTTCCAACTGTTGGTCTTTCAACACCTACCATTCAAGACTGGTCTCTACGTCCAAACTGTATCGTCGTTAATTTGGTCACTTTTGTCGTTGGATTTCATGCATTCTCCATTTTTGTTTGCCTGGTACAATTATTCTTTATTTTTTATGGGCAGCTCAACGTCGACCCGATTGGTGAACCTAGCAACCCACTGTCATCGTTCTTCGGTTTTGGCATGGCGATAAAACTGACAGCATCTGCAAGTAACATTCTACAAATATGATGTTAAATATTACATTGCACACTGTTGACATTTTGTGTTATCTAACTTTGTTGATTTTAACAAGAATCAATTGGTTCAACAGGTAAAACTTCTTAAAATAGTTTGAAAGTTCCAAGTTTCAAATTCTTTGATTACGATAATGTCTCCAGAACTTGCTACTTTGGCATCATAGTCAAAAAACCTCATGGAAAATGATGTATTTCGACTGAATCTGAGCAAAAATAATTCCAAACTGCAACAACAAAGATAGGAAGTGGTATTTAAACTTCCAAAGAAAGATGAAAAGAATACAACACATCCATCTACAAACCTCATTTCCATGGAGACGAAAACAATGAATAGCAAAACCCAATTGAATTCTGTAATATTTACGTGAAAATTACATTCGAGGTGGTCTCTCAAGTGGGTAAAGTGGTTACACAATCTCTATAGAAATGTGGCCAAAAAGCTACATTTACTTCTGTATATGTGTGTTAACAGTTAAAATAATATTATCTTCTTCGTCAATTCATGCACCTGTACAATGCCGCCAAATCATAAGATTCCTTCACGAAATGGTTGCCAATCCGATTAAATCCCCCTCTTCGGCTCTGTTTTCTGGGGCATTGTCTGAGCTGCGAGGCCTCACTGAAAATAGGGCTCAATGGGATAGCATGTAGAATGCATATGTAGAATTAGAGAATCTCTTGGATTGAGCATTAAACGAAAATTAAAGCATACATTAAAGCAGGAAAGAGCTGAAGGAAAGTTTACCTGAAACATTTGTGATGACATTAACACTTCTCTGAGCAGCAAGCGCTTTCAACTTGTTCCCTGTACCTAATAATAGCAAGCTCCTCATATTTTGCTTCTGCTCCTTAGGACTAGCTGTCTTCGATAAAGCATCTTCAAAAGCAAGCAAATCTTGTGGGGCAATGCATGGGAGAGACAGTAGAACCTGAAAGAACCCAAGAAAAAAATCGTTCCAGTAATAAACCCCAATCCAGGGAAGGATCTATGCGCAAACGTGTTAAAAATTGGTGCATTACAACTAACCTGCCTTGGAGCAGGATCTCTATCACACATATATATGAATATCTCACGACAGAGGCCAACCAGATCTGCACTAATAACAGTATTTGACTCAAGGGCCAAACCTTGGATAATAGCAGCAAACAAATCTTTAGAAACAAACTGCCAGAGTTCCACATTATTTGATGATATAGCTAGAAGAATCACAGCAGAACAGAAGGAAGAAACTTTTATCACAGCTTCACTGTCTGTCCATTTGAAAGCTTCTAAAGAAATTTGCAGTGCTGGAAGGGCGAGTTCTTTGTGCTTCAAGAGGAAACTGCAAATGACCCAATACAATAATCACATAGATGTAAAAATGTGCCAATAAATCAAAAGAAAAGGCTATTCTTATGAGAACTTGTATGCATGCCACATACCCAATCATAGAGCTTGATGCAAAAACATCCAGATCTTTCAGAGATGACATGTCCACTTGGCCGTAATGCCCAGACTGTTCTATGGCAGGAATCCCAGTATTTAATCCTGACGAGGCCATAGTAGAGAGAAGTGCACATATCTCACGAGTCAGATCCCGAAGTAGTTTCTCCTCCATCACTTCCATTTTCAAGTCAGAGCCAGAAACTATTCCCTGGATGTCTGGAACCTTTGCCCTACCTTCACGCATAAGAGTGGACCAAAAGCAGCTAAGAACTTGCTGACAGTGAAAAAATAATGGGTACAGGAGCTTTTCCAGCCAGACTTCCCACATATGTGGAGGACAAAATTTAACCAAATGTATTAGCACTGAATGAACAAGCTGTCTTATATGCCTGAACTCCATAGACTGTATATTCTCCATCAGTGCCACGGCAACAGAATTGGAGTCCAGAGATTTAAAAAATGGATCTCCAACGGTAGCAGATAGTCCTAGCACATTATACCTGAGAATATGGAAATTGTGTTAGCAATAAAGGAGACACAAAATAATCGAGAAACTGGAAAGATAAGAAACAAATAGTAAATACAGAATAACTCACTTCACATTTTTCTCTAACTGTCATTGTTTTATGTAATTTTTCTCTTTGGAAGCATGAATAAAACTATTTTATGAAGGGTTTCTTAAGATATAAATGGCTTGGGTGGAATGAATGGTGGTGGATCTTTTTTAATTGAAAAATCAGATGGTAGGGCACCAGAAAAAATACAGAACGTTTCCAGTGTCCTAGTTAAAACTACAAGCATGAAACCATACTTACCCACTGTCTCTGATGCCTTTTAGCCAATTTCGTATACCAGATTCATTAGGCTCTCCAAAGCTTTCCTTGCTTGAGTCGAACTGGGATCCATCTGTGAAAGTTAAAGCCCCTTTTGACAATTTAGGGTTACCTTCCCCAAGAAGACTGAACCTCTCAGCATCGCTCATGGTCATTGCAGCTTTTATCTCTCCAGGCAATATTTGAGAAATGGAGGGAGACCAAATGGAATGTACAGCACGAAGCAGCTGCAGATATTTGAAAAAAAATGCTTACTACACTGTGCTCGTGGACAACATATTGTCACTTCAGATGGATCCTTAATTATTAATTTTAGAAAGCCACATATATAAAGAAACTTAAAATGGTCAAGACAATATGGCAAAATACATACTTTTAGAAGAGGAGGCAGCATCCATGAAAGATGAGAAGCCATTGGATGCATAAAAGTTGCATTTTCAGCAGAGCTGTTCTGTACACTCAAATTGCCTTTTCTAATTCCACTTCTTTTCAGTCCTTTTTCAAAGAATGTCACAGTATGAAAAAGTGACCACATAAATGGTGTATCAGAGCACAAACGGACAAGACCTAGTGGGTCAGACAAATAATTATTTTGCCACTCTAGCTGCGTCCACTGTTGGCTCAGAGGTTCAAGTAACCAGGCCAAAACTTCTTGCTGCTGTTGAATCCTGCACCAAGTTGAAAGTTTTGCAACAGTAAGGCAAGAAAACTGACACATTAATAGGTAAAATGTCAGCTTAGTAATTACCCAGCAGCAGACGCCATAACAAGAAATGCTTCACCTAGAAGATTATGTTCACCACGAAGCAAACGACCTTCTCTTTGCAAATGTGCCATGGTGTCTGCTATACTCTGTGCATAAAACAATAAGATAAAGTTAACCTGATATCTCCCACAAAATCTTCTTTCAGTGAAAGGTGAACATATGTGGGATCTGATCTATCAGTTTCTGCATAAAATTGTACATCTAACATGTAAGGAAAATTAATCTCTTAATTTCAGTGAATCTTTGAATGGCATAAGAAGTGGATTGATACTAGCATTAATGAGAATCTAGCTGCAACAGCGAACCCTTTTTCTGGTCACATATGCATAAGTTCCATGGGTTTTTGTTGGATCCTACCTGGACTAGGCCTACAACTAGATTAGGATTAATGCAAATATCAAAAAAGTAAGACTTATTATCATGATCAAATGTTGTATACAATCACTTTCCAATAAGAGAACAAGAAGTCACCTTCATATGAGGCAGGATGCTCTGATCAGCAGCTTTCGCTATTCTAATAAATGATGTACAAATTTGCAACCTTGCATGCCGGGCACTACTCATTGAGGGATCCTGTCAAGCAAACAAACGGTTGGCAATGGATGGAAAATTCAGTCCTCTTACTAAGCATTGATATTTAGAAATAAAGGAAAAAAAGTTAGAGCTTGTTAAAAAAAAATTGAACCTTGACAGCAAAAGGAAGTGAGTTTAGAAGCTCAAATAACTTATTGATGACACTCCCAACAGCATCAGGGAAATATTTCAGAAAGGGACCCAACGCATTTAAATAGTGCCCAAGAGCTTCAACAAGGGCCGGTTCAGTCCATTTCAGGGAAAGAAGTTGCTGAAGTAAACCTTCAAAACAAAAGTAATCAGATATTTTCAGCGGAGCCTGAAAAAATGAAAGATTGAAATTTTTAACCAGACACAGAATCACAAGTAACCTTCAAATATTCTGCACAGTGCAACTTGGACATCAGGAGTAGTCCTACCAAATTCATTTAATCCATCACAAACTGCACTGACAACATTTTCTAAAGCTGATTGCATGCTTTCCATTATAGCTAAATCCTGCTTTTTGGAAAAGAAGTGTTTGAATAATAAACATGTAAGCATGATTGAAGAGTGAAAACTAAATCCTCCACAGCTTGGAAAACTAATACCAAGGAATCATGAATCAATTCCGTAAAAGCATTCATAGTCAAACCTGAGCTGGCATTGGAGAAATCAAGATACTTTTAATGATTGCAGTAATTTTATCAGAAACTTTAACACCAGCTACGAGGGGCTTGTTGTAGGCAACAAGTTTGACCAGCTCCAACTGCATTTAAGTAATAATGCATCAGCAAAAATTTTGTTGAAAATACAAACTAAATCAGAAGCTAATACCTAGCATTAACTTTTTTTAGGGTACAAAAGACATAAATAGCACTTAAATGTACTCAATACTGATATGTGAACTTAATGGAATGAGCATTGAACTATGGCTGAAAACTCCAAAGGTAGAAACTTAAATTGGAACAACGTGGAAAGGCTTACATCAACATATTATCTATTGGTGCACACACTATTAGATTGTTATTCATGTCATTCACTATACTAGAAAATATGTGCAACATACTTCATCACCCTCCTAAGATAAAGATAACATGATTTGGAGAGATTATGTCCATGTATAAGCAAAACTTCCAAGGATAGTCTGAAATCTCTCTTACAAATTGAAGCTACTGTCAAAGAAATGAAATAGACTGGCAACACCAGTCCATGCCAGCATGCAAATTGCAATCCATGGTCCAATGAAGCCAAAACTAACATATGCCTTGCACACCATGCAAACCTTGATTAAATAAAAAAAATGGTGACAACTGCAGCGGACACAGACAAAAATAATGAATCCCAAGTGATGAAAAACTCCCACTTCAAAAGGTTATCAATGAAAGAGACAGAAAACAAAAACATCTGAGTCAGATCCAGGTAAAATTTACCAGTCTTGATCGGTACTGGCCAAAATCACCCTTGCCTTCCAAATCATCACTCCACAACTCCAATGCCCCAAGAGAAAATGCCGTTCCAGGAAGAACTTTTTCTTTTTTGACAGTGCGCTGGAAAGATATGTCAAGAATTGCACCACAAATATCATCATTCAGAAAACTTAAAATCTTTCTCTTTTCTCTATCAACCGGCCCAGAACCAGAGTCTGTATTATTAACAACTAATCCATCTCCAGTTGAATGCACAACTTTTGTCTTTGACATTAAATCCCTCATTAGTGCCTACAAAAGAAAGCAAACATGGGAGATGTTCAAAGATGGCTATGGGATTTCCAGCCTCTGTCATCAAATACAATAATTTTTGAAAATTCTCTCGTACCAGCCAAAAGAACAATGATTGAAAATGAAGGGCTAGCTTAAAATGTTGAAAATACCCCAGCATCTGCATCGACATCAAACAATTAGATTGCCTATTCAATTATGATATATTCGAAAAAATTAGAATTTGTCAGAAGACGAGCCAAAGAAGATGTTCAACAATCCATTCATTGACTGATAGCCGAGCTAGACTGTTAAGCTGCTTGTGATTGTGCATGAAGTCCATATTAAAAACATGAATTAAGATTTTCCAAAATAAATAAGTAAATTAATAAAAGAAATAAAAGTCATAAAACAAAGAAGGGGATTCTTTTTTATAGTTTGTGCCTCTGATAGCCATGTTTGATCTCATTTGGTGACGAACAAAAGCCATACAGATTCCAATATGATGTTTAGATTCAGTACAAGCACAGTTAATAGACCAAGCCATAAGGAGAATCCAAGGCGAACTATATGTTGACCTTATCAACAATAAAAAAATACAGAACAAAGGATTCTGTTAACAATAGGAGAAGATCCAAAGATATCAAGGTACAGGTTGAACTTAAAAAACTTATATAGTACAGGTATCAGATATGCAAAGCTAGAGATGAAACTAAGAAAATTATATAAAGTAAATTCACATAATACATACCAAACATTGTGAGGCAGGGATTGGACACAAAAACATTTTAAATGCAGTGAAGATATAAAGGGTTTAGAAGTCAAATGCAATGGTCAGATGCATGGAATTTCCATTCTGAACCGGGCAGATGCAGCTTTGTGCTTCCATTAATGGTCCATTCATAGCATTGTGGATATCTGAAGCCATAACTGCTCAATTGAACAATAACAGAATGGACAAAGGTGGCACAAATAATATTCCTACTGGCTTTGCTTTTCGAACTTTCATTCCAGGAAAGAGCTAGGCTATAGGAATTACCTGCTAGGCTATAGGTATTACCTGCTGTAGGTACAGAGAGAGCATGGTGTCATCGTCTGCAATACATTGCAAGTTTGAAGTACCCAAAGACACCATGCTCTCACATATATATTCAGCAAACTCAAATTCAATTTCATCTACAACTCCAGCATTGGTCCCAGATCTGTTCAAAAATTCTCTGGAGACCTTCATCAGGATCTGAAAGACATCCCGCATTGCAGACTCAAATTCAGAAGCAGATGCATCAGCAGGTCTCTTTCTGCAATTCAAATTGAAAATTCAACAGTGGTCATACGAATGCTCTTGCCAGGGAAAAGAAAATACATAAACTGCATAGGAGTTCTAATATATACCTTGGTGAGACAAATTTGAAAAATTCACAAGCATGAAGACGAAAGCCAGGAGATGAAAGCAAGAAACTGCAACTGATATGAGCGAAAGCAAGATAGAGAGAGGGAGACAGTGTGAGAGAGGGTAAAAAAGCCAGTTCAGAACAACAATTGAAACCAGAATTTCTGAGAGCTGCAAGAAAGATTGCAATACCCATGAATGATGCCATATTTAGCAAGATCAGGCAAGGGAGCCCACTCAGCATAAGCATTTATAGCATTCAGAGTAGCTGTTACTGTGGCTGCATGCTGTTTTGCAATGTCCAGTTGTTGCCTACCAACTTCACTTAATGCAGCTCCAAAGTGCCTTTCTAATAACTATATGAAGAATTTAGAAATCAGAACAATGCTAAAATAAATAATGTGCAGCAAAGGCAGCAAATGAGCATACACTGTATAGTAAAGGCAAAATTTCAGGCAAAGAATGAGTAAGCCCTCGTAGCAGTAGTCTACGCCGATCACCTGAATAATACAATTTAAAATCAGGGAAAGACATGGAAACAAACATAAAAATCCACAATGAAATTATCCACAAAAAAAATTTTCCAAACAAGAATGAAAGCATGGAAGGGGAAAAAAAGAATCCCACTAAACTAAGGCTTTAATTGGTAGGATAAAAGAAGGAATCAGAAACCAAAACACCAGGTGGAGGATGGTGGGGGATGACACATTTCCTTGCTTTCAAGATGGAAAATCAGGAGGAATGCACTTTCCATCCTCGCTCTCAGTTTATAATCTCTCCAATTGGGGGGAAAAGGGAGTGGACAATAGCGCAAGTTTTGAATAATGCAAAAATCTGCAAATCTGCCCTCATCCCTTCCATTTTCCATCCTTCTACCAAACAGGCAGGAAACAAATACTGTATTATTTCTTCCATTTTTTTACTTAGCTATCCCTTCTACAACTATACAGCCTGAACAACAAACCATTCCACACCCATACTTTACATTCGGGATTCAGACTTCCATAAACTCAACTGCTTTCACCGCTAAAAGTAAGCATTCCAAGATCTCAAAAGTTTACAAGGCCGAAATTACTCATTTTCAGCAGGTATACTAAAGAGTATGGCCAGGGTATTTCACCACAAACCTTCCAGATCTTCATTGTGGACGGTAATATCTTCAGGAAGCCACCTCAGCATCATGGAAACCAACTCAGCCTAATGTAAAGTGGGGGGAAAGAAAATCAGCATAATTACCTAAAAGTATAAGAGGGTAAAATAGTTGCAGTGAAGGATTAAGCGGACATACCTGTATGGGACCCTTGCTGGATAGGGAAACTAGAGAAGGAAGCAGCTCTTGCCAGAGATTTAGGCCTTCTCTTCTAACCATCTGTTAGAAATCAAACCAAATGAGTAACACAACAGGGAAACCATCATCGCTATGACAATAGCTTAAACAACAGTCAAGAATGATGAGACCAAAACCTCAGCAACAAGGGCAGCTGTCTGACTTTTCAAAGCCCATTCTTCACAAGGATCTGCAATCTCAGACATCAAATCAACTGCAACATTTGCAAAGTCCCGACGTTCTGTAGGATTCAATTCATCCCACCTTAATCTGACCAAATGCTGTAGAAAGATACACATGCTACAGTCAAGCCACTCCATTTATCCTTAAACTTTAATCGCTCATAAGATGTATTGGTTAATCAACAAATGTGCCTCAAAACCACATTAACAATAAAATTTCTCTTTTTTGCTGGGGATAAGACATATGAACATTAATATTCAGAAATCAAATATGCAGCACACTAGCATTTGTATGAAGTGAACAGTACAACCGCTTTAGATAAAAGAGCACAAAAAGCTGGAATTCTGTTCTCAGACAACTCGAGGGTGCGCTTTGACATTAGGCAATTTGAGAAACAAAATAGCAAAGACATCATATGAACTAAAAGAACATTTTTTTTATGTGGCTTCCAATGATATCTACTTGTCACACACCTACATTGTACAAACATAGAAGGGTCTCCTCCCAAGAAGAGCAGTGCTTCGGAAAGCATGCACCTAGCTTTATAATGGTGAAGTTGGAAGGGGAAAAAAGAAATAATAATTGTGGATTTCTGATTTTACAAATGATTCTGGCCAACAAGGTATTACATGAAGATTGACTTCTTATAACATATGACAAGTCCCAACAGTATCAAGTAAATCACATTGGATGTGTTAGATCCACAGCAAAGACAAGATAAAGGCATATCTCCACAGACCTGGAGCATTTTAAATGCATGTAACCGGATTTCAGAAGACCAATTCTTTTTGACCAGTAGGAATGATGTGCTCGCCAAAAACCTTATATCTCCTGTTTTCACCTGCAAATATAAGAGAGCAAATAAGTATCAATCATTTAAAAAAAATAAAAAAAGGTACTAATTTAAATGAAAAAGAATGATTCATCCTTTACAGAACATCAAAGAGCATAAGCTCATTTTTTAAGCCCATTAAGAACTGCAAAGTCTAAAATTGCCTACAAGGGCAATCAATTGTGAAGAATCAACAAAGCAATTAAAGCTAAATTTCAACAGCCCAAATGCATGATATTGATTCCAAAACTCCAGTTACTAGTACCATTTCGTTTAAAGCCTAAATCTGAACCAATTGCTCGCAAGTTTGCCACTTTTAAGAAGGAGAATTTATAGTAACCCAACTTTCTTTTTTTCTGAAACCCTAAAAACGTTCAAATTACTAATTTTCACAACGAAGAAGCATATCATCAACTGTTGAGCCCAATCACCGCAACCATTTCGCCAAATTCCTAAAAATCAATCAAATTTATGATAATGAATCACCATAAAACATTTCAAACCATCCTCTGCCATCAAAATTTCAAACTTTACCAGCACATAAAATTTCTCAAGAACCCTCGACTAAATCCCCCAACCCCAGTTAAAAAAAAGGCACAAATTTACATCCTTTGAGCATCCCAAATCATCGAGAAGAGTCCAAACAACCATCTTTTGATCAGTAAATACATATCAACCGAACGAACCAGAACAGAAACATACGTATACATATAAAAACTAGAAGAGATCAGAAAGAGAAAGAAAGAAAATGGTACGCTTTCAAGGTAAGAAACGGCGGCTTTCCGAGCTTCAGCAGTTGAGTTCCAGTCAAGGGCAGCAGCAATAACCCGAGCCACATTGGTTGCTGGATTATTACCGTCGCCCATCTCTATTACTCACTTTTGTATCTGGGTTTGACTCCCTTTTGCTGAGAAGATGAGTTTCCTGCGAAGATGAGTAGAGTTCTGCAAATATTTAGTGGTTCTGTCTCTGTGAAGTTGTTTCTAAAGAGGTTTATCAACGTTTTGAGGAGGTTTTATTGGAGCTTTTAATTTGCTTTCCATATTTATCTATTCATTTATTTTATTTTACTGTGGTAATTCTTTTCCCCTTCCTTCCGCAAGTCTCTATAAGCATTGGCTTCTTTAAGAAGTATGGTACGGGATGCACATTGGACTCTTGAGAAGAATATTGTTAGGTTCAGTCAAGAGCCATGACCACATATCCTTTTTATTGTTAATTAGTACAGATCAAGAAAGCCGCCAAGGTACCAGTAATCACTCTACTATAAAGCATTTTCATTCTCTGGGAGGCAATGGTTCCATCAAACATACTATACCCCATAAAATTTTATAAGCTTTAGCAATCTGTCAAAAAAGGAAATAGAAAATAGAATTTCTCACCTTCGCAACAAACTAGAAAATAAAAATCTTTTGTATCTTTGAGACAAAGGAAATTGTGGAGGGTAACAATAAAATATCTATGATATCACCCTTGATATACTATCTAACCCAAACAATTTCAGCATCCAGTCTTCTATGGGAGAAGAATCAGTGCTCAACTAGTACCCCTTGCATATGAATCTGCATTGCAACCTGCCTGTTCTGCAGATTTGTTCCTTGATGTATGCACAGAAAATTCAAATAATGCTTTTCTTTCCTTTACTCCGGGAATTGCTACTTCTATCTTTTGTTGGTTTTGATGATTCTCGATAATCACCTGAAGCATGCTTCTTTAGCCTTGAAGCACCAACAATGGCATTGTCAACCAGTGGACCTGACCAAGTTTGGATTGGTTCCTTTGAGTAATTGAATGAGGTAGTGCTGAATGGGACATCGGGAGGAACAAATGTAGGATCAATGTGATGTGATGCGCCCAAGGGAAAGCCGGGTCCATCTTGATGTGGTGGAGGAAACTTTTCGCTCTTGCTCTTTGCATTTGAATGGGTGATTAGACGCCTCCTCTGTTTCAGGAAAACAATCAATATCAGTAACACGTATAAAAAATCTCAAGGAAACGGAAGTCAGGTTACAAATGCACTTTAAGCTTAAACATATAAAAAATTTACTTGTAAGGAAGATCTCAATTACTACTCAAGTCAGAAATTAGTAAAAGTGGTAAAGAACCTAGTCTAAGCTGCTTCATAAATATATAAAGGGAGCAAGCTGACAACTTAAGCTGGATTAAAATTTATAATCTTTCATCTTCCCAGAAATCAACACTAGCTCAAATTTTCAATTCTCTGAGCCCTATGTAAGTCATTCTAATTAACAGCATATTGATCTTCTGAAAATGTTTGCTATGGCAATTATTACACATAGCAAGCTCTGTGGTTTTGAATAAATAAGATTCTCCATTACCAGCAAATTCACAATTGTGCAACTCCTGGAGAATTACTATGAATGACAGAGATAGACAAAGAAACCATATTTTTTAAACAAGAAAAGAATACACAAAGAAGCAGGAACAATTATGACAGGAAAATAGCAAGTATGGCATTACAAGAAAATATTGTTTCCCATAAATTGGTACCAATAGCACCAAAACAAATGAGATAAAGACTTTTCTGTAGAAGCAACAGATGGCACATACATCAATATTAGATTGAAGGTCAGCATTGGCCTCTGGAGCAGGCATTGCCCTAACAGCACAATCACGTGTTCGTGTCTTCTTTGCACCATCACCCTGGGCTTTGCTAGCAGCTCTTAGTCTGCAAAATCATACAACAAAGACATGCTGATTACAACATGCACATGTGAGAGGGATCAAATGCAGTGGGAATTTAGTCTAATGCACAAAAATCTGAAGTCAAGGAAGTTGTTACAATCTGATGAATTCAAAAGACTTATTCATATTGAATTAATGTTTACGGTCAATTTAACTCTCACCATGCTCAGCATAACTCCAACCCATGCAGCAATTTTTTTATACCCCAAAAAGTCCAAAATATTTTGTAGAATATAAGCATATTGAATATGACATAACTATGTGCAAAGAGAAACTACAATAATAATTCTTAAAATAAATTATGCACAAATTTCTAGAATAGACCAAGAACAAATAACCAGCTATCAAAGGTTAAGTCAAATGCACTTACCTCCTTGTCTCATCATCTCGCCGTTTAGCATCCATCTCCTTGCTTGGGGGATACCTGGGGAGAGTAGACGGTTCACAAGCATAAGGCTTTGTCTTGAACAACTGCGCCAGGATGACAAAGTTGACAATAATTAATACATGCAATAAGCCATCATGGTTATAGTATGTGAATACTTTATAAAGATCTTAAAAAGACAAGTATTGGATAAATATGACCTATTTAACTGGATCCAAGTCTACTTTAATCCCTGCCATTTCTCTTTCCCAGCGGAAGAATGAAGCATCGTGGTTTAAAATGCCAGACATAAGTAAGCCATGAAGCCATAAGTAAGCATCGTGCACATTCAGCAACTAAATTTGGTGATTAATGCAAAGATTGCATAATTTATAAAAACAAAAATATTAAACTCCTCTTTATAGGAACAAATAAATTGGATAAATGTTACAGTATCCAGAAGTTCTTTTGTTTCAAGTTTGTGCACTGGTAATTTAGTTAGAATGTGTCTAATTTACCCACTGTCAGTTGAATGCACTTACTTTCGAGCATGACTTTGGGAAGTTCACTAAAACCCATCATAAATGAAGAATCGTACAGGTGACACTAAAATTGAAACCAAGCAGAAAAATTGGTAACAAAGAAAATAATGGCTTACTTCACTGTTTAATGCTGCTGTTGCTGTCAGACGTTCTGCTGGGTCAATTGCTAGAAGAGTTTCAATTAGGGATAATGAAGATGGTGGAAATTCTTTAAATGTCTCTCTTATGCATCTTTTGTAAGGCTCTCGGGGCTTAAATAAGGTTGCATTTGGCAGCTTTGATTTTTTCCAGTATTCTTCTGTAGGTGAACCACATAGCTTGTATATCCTATGTAGTTGCTCAACCTAGATAGCATAAAAGATGATCGTCAATAACAGGAGAAGTAATAGATGTTCCCTACAACAAACGTTTCCACATCGAACATCCTGTAAACTGTTTATCATGATAAAATACTTCCCAGTCAACAGTATTACATAATCATAGACTACAGTGCTACAGGACAGTATGCTGACCAATAAGACAAATCAAAGCTTAAAGCAAAAGCAGAAAGTTAAGCAATTACCTCTGTACGACCTGACATAATAGGCTTCCCAGCCAACAGCTCCGCCAAAATACAGCCAGCACTCCATAGGTCCACACCCACACCATAATCAGTAGCTCCAAGAAGCAGCTCAGGAGGTCGATACCAAAGAGTCACCACTCGACTAGTCAAGGGATGCTTATGATTTGGATCAAAGAAAGAAGCCAAACCAAAATCAGCTATTTTAAGTACACCACCATCATCAATAAGAAGATTTGACCCTTTAATATCCCGATGAAGCACACCATTGTTGTGACAATGCTCAAGTCCAGATAGCAGTTGATGCATGTAACATTTAACCTTCAAGTAAACAAATTTTCAATATTAACATCCCCATTTATACGTAGTAGATGACCTAAAAAGGAAGTGAACTGTTATATGTGCTTTATTTAGATTAAATACATGCCACGGGCTTACCTGTGGCTCTGTAAACTTCACTTCAGGGCTTGCAGCAAGTCCAGCCAAATCATGCTCCATATATTGAAATACCAGGTACAAACTACATGACATCCTTGAAGTCACCAAACCTTCCAACTTTACAACATTTGGATGATCCAATCTCCGTAATATGAGAATCTCTCTAGCCATAAATTTCACACTCTCGGGTTCCAAATTGTCAAATCGTACTTTCTTTAGTGCAACAATTTTACCCGTTAATGTATCTTTAGCTTTGTACACATTGCTATACGTTCCTTGCCCAATCTACCGCTCATAAGGAAAAAATAAACATTTCAATTTCAAAAACAAACATTTAATTACAAAAACATTAAATAGAAATAAACAAATGAAAGACAATCAAGAGCCATGTTATGCCATGGTAAAACCCCCATCTCAAATGATGCAACCAAACACATTCTTCAATTAAAATGCAAATTGATCATCATGGCACCATTAATAATAAAAAAAAATCTTCGCAACATCATTTGTGACAGGCATTGAAGATGTCAACTTTGCAAATCATCCATCTCAACGTCATGGATCATAACTTTTCTCTTTCAGTTCAAAAAAGGGACAATGGTTACACTTCCAAAAGAGACCAAATGACCCACCTTATCAATTTTCTCAAACGAGTCTGCCCTCCGCGGAATCCAACCATGAAGTGCCTCTCCACAAACAGCCGTAAGCCAAGGTGGCCACCCAGCTGCCACGTGTTCGCCATGCAAATGCTTTGGCGGATTACTCAACCTGGGGTTCGGTTTTGACCTTCTCCTCTCCCCCTTTGGTTTTTTCTCCCCTTCAACAGCTTTCTCGTCCTCCTTCTGGGTATCACCATTTTGAACCTCGACAACATCATTATTGACTTTTTTCGCCGAAACAGTTTCTACTTTTCTATTACTAGATTCAACACTCAACTTACTGACCTCCTTAGATTCAGATACTATACCTGAGGATACCTCTCTCCCCAAAACACACCCCATCGCGCAATCTAATAAAAATCATCATTTCCCAACATATTCCAAGTGAATACCTCTGCAATCAGCAATAAATCACTACAAATCAATCATATTCCAACCATAAGTCATGCTGCTAAAGAAGAACAAAAAGAAATTAAAACACCCATCTCTTGTCACTACATAATCTTCGTAAAAACACATAACTCACAGTTCAAAATGATCAAAACTCACACAAACCAAAAAGAAACCAAACTAAACATGCAAATCATAAGCAATATTAGACTTACCTGGAGCACCCAGCTGTTCCTTCAAAGTCAGGATGATCTAAGAGCATAAAAGAAAGAGAGACAATACCAAATTCAACAATCTAAAGAATACACACCCAGTTTCCCACACGCAGATGAACAGAAACAAATTGATATAAAATGATCAAAACTGGAATGAAAGAGAGAGAGAAGAGGAATAAAGTATGATAAAGTGATGATGAATGAATCTGGGAGTTAAAAGTGCAGAAAATCTGACAGAAGAACTTGTAACAACAGTATGCGTTTTTGCTATGATTAAGGAGTTACACAGTTTCTGCGTATGGTTACGTTGATGTCTGTCTCAGACAAGAAAAAGGAATAATAAAAAAGGCAAGTGGACAAGAAAGAAAGAAAGAAAGAACAGATCGGTTGCTTTTACTTCTTTTTTTTTAATGTTTTTGTTAATACAGGCATATGTAATCGAAGAAGGCCTTTGTAGTTGTTGCTGTTTGTATAATGATTTCCTGCGGTCAAAGTCAAACTCGAACCCCACAAGTCCCTCGGCTCCGCTCAGCTTAGGTGTGCCACTGCACCTCATCGGACTTTTAATTCCTTAATTCACGGCCACCTTTTTTTACTTTTTATATATATAATTTCCATAAATATTACACCTTTAAATCCCCCCCAACCCTAATAAATTTTTTCATATATTCTTGTAATTTTTGGATTACATCTTTTCAATATTTGGAAATTAAAATAATAAATTTATTAAAAAAATTAAAAGGTTGTTAATTAATCTTAAAGATATAATAATAATAATAAAATGGGTGGATTTTAATCAATATATAAATACCAATAACGATTCTTAAAACCAGTTAAAATGAGATAAGTTTATGCCACAAAATTACATTTAATTATTTACAATGAATTTCAGGTAATCAATCATGATCAAATCAAAAATGGATTCCATCTTTAAAGGAATTTCTGGAGCTTTCTATTTTCATTTCATTTATTAATTGCTAACAGTGACAAGTTGAATTTCTGCAGGATCTACTCCCTGCCACATATGAAGCTTATCAAGCTTTGAAGTTGCCGTTGACACGTCTTCTTGTTCAGTATTTTTCTGTTCTCTGTTGGGTAATGTTCCCTCTTCCATGGAACTCGGTGTTTGTCTTGGTGGGGGTGCCGAAAACACTGGCACAACCGTCCTTATCCTTACAGCCGGTGCCAGAAATCTGGGATTCACTTCTCGCGCGCGCGTGTGGGCATGCTATCAGTGCCGCGTCTGACTGAACCCGTAGGAACTCCAGTTCTCATTCTTGGGGGAGCGGGCATCTGGCTTGGCAAATTTTGCGGTATGGGTCTTGCTTAAGGTACGGGGCTAACAGTTCTGATTGCCAGAGGAGCTGCAGCAGATGGAGGCAGTCTAGGACTTCTAAGAGGACTTGCTCTTGGCGGATGCTGGGGTCTAAGGCAGGAATGTGACGAGTCAAAACCAGATGAAGTTGGTAACTGATAGTCGTCAAGTTCCTCTGAGGAGTCCACTCAGATTGCCTGGGTTGGTTTCCTTCCAATTTAACATTTGCAAATCTGCTTTCTGAATCAACATTCTTCTGATCTCTATCATCCTGGATTGGATCATTAGCTCTAGGCTCAGCATTTGTCAGAAGAGGAACTTCTGGAACTATAGAGGGAGAGAATTTCGTTGACTCTTCTGTTTTCCCTTCATATATCTCTTGAATGGTCACCGTGGACCTGCTCCTGACTGGATCAGGAACCGGCTTACCTGAGAAGTACAATGATGGACGGGAGGTGGCCACTGGGAGCCTTGGTCCTACGGCTATAGGTAAGGGTTCTTGATTTCCTGCTGGAACATACAGACAGTGATTTGGGTGGAAAATAGACTGCATATAAGCAAGAATTTGAGGAACAAATGGAGAAGCTGGTGGAACTGGAAGTGTTAACAGGTGGTTTTGAAGCTGTAGTAATTGTTCTTGCTGACACATATGGTACAAGGCCATTTCAGGGGAAAAGCTAGGGTAAGCCACACTTTGGGGTTGCATAGAACATAAGGTAGAAGCTGGTGGCGTTATGTCTTTGCACGTTGGCATTGATCTCTGGCCTTCATATTAGCAGTCATGTTGCATGAATTGTTTTGATCCTGATTGGTGTAAAGACGAGGAAGTGTGCAATGACAACTTGTTCCAGCTCCTCATTGCCTTTAGACTCTAGTGAAGGAGAAGAAGATGAAGTAGATGCGGTTGAGACATGTTGAGACACTGCACAAACAAGAAAGAAATATAGTATTTGTAACACAGAATGAAGCCTGCCATTGTCATCCTAAACTCAAGAAGCAACAGAATAAAGTAAATGTACCTTTTAAAGATAATACGTATATAAACTGTTTAAGATATTAGTATATATAATTTTTAAACATCTTATGTTTATGAATTTTTCAAAGATATTACTGAGGCATTCTTGTTGGACTTAAACAAACTAAAGTACTAAAACTGAAAATCTAAGAAAATAATGAGATAAATACATCTTTTCAAGGTAGACCAAGCAGCCATAGCCCCATTCTTCTGCGCCTATTTCTTCGTCCTAGCAGGTTCCCCTGTAAAGCTCAGACCGGCAAGCTCAACTGTGCAAGAAAAAACAGGAACATGGCCAGGTCCAGATCGAACAGTGGTATATAATGGAAGATTTAAGCCAACTTTGTGAGCAGTCTCCTGAAGCAAGTTCTTGTAGACTCCAGTTTCATCCTGTTCAGTGGAAATTTAACAAAACGTATTATATGGTGTGCTCTTTTTACCCTATAACGATTTATTATTTATGATCAGAAACATCAGTAAGGTTCAAGATTAGAAGGTGAGATAAGGTATGAAACAAGATTACGATGGAGCCTTAAACCAATATTATGGTTTACTGTTTCCCATAAAGGATAAGGAGGGGGAGCCAGTTCTCAACAGATAATTAACTCTAAAGTTCACATGTTAGAACACTCCTATATGACAAATTGAAGACTTTAAACAGTAACTCTTAAATCCTACCCCAAACAATCAAGCTTCAGCACCATCATTGTCTGCTTGCTCTTGCTATCGTGTGGTCTCAATACATCCAATGCAAAATTTTCTCAAACAAACAGTCAACGTAAGTTTCCGCATAAAACTAGAAATTCTTGATTCAGCAAAGTGATTGTAAACTCAGGATAAGCTAATCAAATTTTGTGAAACAAAAATATGAAAAAGGATAAATTTAAATGATTACCAGAATTCTCGCAGCTAAAGCTTTGGAAGGGCTACTATTTGCGAGTGTGTTTAGAGCTACCTCAGCTGCAGCATGTTCTGCCTGTCTCAAAGTAGAGCAAAAGGTAGGGCTTTCAAAAGTCTCTCCATTGACGTTGACAGTCGTTTTGAAGCGAGGGGCAAGGTCTGGTCCTTCCCGGATGCATGAATAAGCTGGTAAGTTGAAGCAGCTCCTCTGAGCGAATTCCTTCAAGTGGTTCTTGTACATACCTATATGTGCAACAATGGATGTATATTAGCAACAAAAGCATTTAAATATTATTCACTTTTCAGGTTAGAGAGGAATAGAGAGAGGAAGGGTATGAAAGGTCGGGAGAGTCCAAATCCTCTGTGTTTGTTGATGCTTGACAAAATTGACCTCCAAAACCATATGAAAAACTTACAAAAAGAAGACAGGAGAATGATTACATTTTTAGAATTTCTTAAAGATGTTTTGTGACATGCAAAACGCAAAGCAAAAAGTAGCCTTTTTGACAAGCAACAGAAAGTAGGAAGAAATAATTTTAGAGATTGAAAAACAGGCAAAAGGACAAACAAACAAATGCTTCTAGGATGCACAAATGAATACTCCTAGTTCTGCTTCATAAATCAATACATTCTTTTACTGTTGTTTATTCAATGGAGAGAAGAAAAAACACAAAAACTACAATTTAACTTTTCAAATCATTACTCAAAACATCTTTTCCTAATACTCCCAAGAGCATCAAATAGCTTATTTATAGCTTATTTGACCTCGTAACAATTTTCCAAGATGGACAAGGTTACACGCTAAACTTTAAGGCAAAAGTAAGTAGTCATTTTCCTTCCAAATGCAAACATGCTATACCAAAATGAGCAAGAAGATTATTGTAAACAGTCTATTAGCAAAAATTTTCTTAATCTTCATTCTTAATATAACCATGTGTATTTTGATAAGTAAAGCTTTATTCTCAGATATTTTCTCAGTAGCCAAACTGTGCAACATTATTGCCAACCGAAGTACATGCATTAACGAAATGTTAGATAACTTCAAACTATCACCCGTGGCTCGTAGAAATTCAAGCAACAGAAATAAATCCTGAACCTTTCATCCGGCAGCTGACAAATGAATGACAAAAGAGCAACATTTTTATCAACCCCATAGAAGATCAATGTCAGCTACTTCTCTTTCCCAAGTCTTCCCAGCAACCAAACAGAGGAAAAAATTCAAGCAAAGTCGCAAGAATGTCCAAAACCCACCTCGATAACACCATTCACAAGTCCAATGCTTTAAAAAAAATCTAACTTAAAGTAATGACAATAGATTTAACTCAAATCTTCAGTAAATAATGAAAACAAACGAAATGAAATTAACACAGAAACACAGCGCGTAACCCCGAACAAAAGAACAATAACTGACCTATTTAGTACATGAGGCTTCGTGATCTTGCTAAGCGTGGAAATTTGCCCGAGAGAGCGACGGAAAAGTTTCGAGAAAGGGAGTTAATATTGGCAAAGTGAACGTGTGACAGTGGTGGTAAGTGGGAACTTCAATTTTTCACGCCAAGTCGAACGGCTTAGGAAAGAAGAATGTTAAAATAACATCCAGGTACCTTTACTTTAACATAATGATAAATAAGTCTACTATTTTTTAAGAATATTGTTGATAGTCAATATTACCACCATTAGCTAATGACTGTTAGTTTCTTTTTAAATTAAATTTGACTCATTATCATCCATTTAAAAAAATTTTGTTACTAAAAAATAATTTTAAAAAAATCACAGTTTAAACCTCATTAACTTAATAATCAAATGGCATGTATGGAAGCTGAAATATATGATCACATAACCCTTTTTATTCAAATCTCATTACATTTCTCAGGAACAAATGCCACAGAAGATGTTTCAACGTCAAACAAGTAACGATAATTTGCTTGTTGAAAAGCCCCCAGCAGATCGCCGATTGTCTGAAACAAAGCATCAGACTCCAGGAAAAGATCAGCATCTTCAAAAATGTATTGCCATTGATGGTAGCCATTGTGACATTTCCAGTTATTAATAATGCCCTAAAGCACAGATCGTCTGCCACTTTCTTTCCCTCCACAGGATGCCGGCCGTAGCGGGAAAAAGTAGTTGATCATCTCATCTTTCAACATGTTAGATGCACCAGGAACCAGAAGGGTAGGTCCAACGCCTGAATCAATGGCAAACCCACCAGCACCTTCTGGTTTTCGCGCAAACAAACTTGGATCCATAGCCAATTTCTTTCCATTAACGCTAACACCTGAAACATTCACGAAATATCTTGAAATTCCGGGTACCAGTTTCGTTGTCAGTACTTTTAGTTTATCATCTCTAATTATTCGAGAATCAATGCCGATACGCAGGACAGAGTTGTTTCCATATTGTGCAGTCCACAAGGGCAGACAGTAAGAGAAACGCAGGTCGGTTACAAAGTCTTGTTGCCTTAAAAACGAGCGTGCTCCTGCTGCTAAACCGAACACTCCTGCTATGACATTGTTTCGTCCCATGTATCCCCCGAAAGTTATGTTCTCATTGTCATAACCACGGCCGAAAATTATTGTCGGAAATGTTACGTTTACTGAACTATTATCTCCAGCAAATGTAAGACTTTCCACTGAAACCTCGCCCTTTGTGACACTACCTTCTCCCTACATCTTGTTTTATAAACACACTCCTAATTTGCTGCACAATTTGGGAAAACAAACCTAGTCTTCGCAAGGAAAGCCGCTATATGTTGTGGATTTGGCAGGTGAAAAGCTTCCTCCCTTTATAGGAAAGCAACTTTTGCATCCTGAGAATTTTCCTGAGCCAATCGATATTCGAGTTAGATATAGATTAGCTAAAGGAGAGGAAAAAACTGGCGGTTTCATTCATCGATTAGGCTCATGGTTTGGAGTTTGCTGGGTAGGTGAACTGAGATGAAGAACACGATCTCTGGAGAGTAGAGCAATTCTACCATGTGTTTCTTCAGTGAAGATTTGATTCAATGGAGGTTCTTGGGATGAGCTCCATTCTGAAGCTGTAGGTTCTGCTGGAAATGAAAATGGCAACTGCAGCTCCATACAGCCCCCTGTAAACTACCAAATGTTTTCATAGCCATTGCTTCTGACTGTATTAATGATATGACATAGTTTGCAATTTTTAAGTGATTTACTGGACTATTTTATAATTTATATAATAACTATTACCTAATTACTTCGATGAATTGTCAAATTAATTTTTTTAAAAAATATTGTAATTAATGTTATGCTACTGAAAAATATTTCATAATTAGTTTATTCTTATTAGTAAGAAATTTAAGAACGCCTCCTGTGTGCTGTTTGGATAGTTTCTGGCCCTCGCAAATTGAGATTAAAAGGACGGTGAGTCCCACGATTGACCAGCCAATCAATGACAAGTGGCATATGGGATTCGTCACAAGTGGCATCACGAACCAGCTACTGAGACAACTTACGTAGAGAAGTGACGGAACAAAAGTGAAAACAGGCACAGATACAGTTACAGAAGGCCACTACAACAGGAAAACACTTAATGGACTTACAAGCTATAGCTTAATACGTTCATGCAGATTTGTTTCTTTCACACTGGCAATGTTGTACCCTTGTACTTTCTTGCAGCCTCCCTACTGTCAATGGTCTTTTTGTATGTCTCTTCGGACTGCAATGAAGGAGGCAAGTTTCCATACCGCTTTGCAGCCTCCCTGCTGTCGATAATTTCAGCATAGTCATCCCTTCTAGGCCCTGTTGTGATTGGTACAGTGAACCGGGAAGGTGGAGAAGTGGTGACTGAAGAAGGTTTGGCAGGTTCCTTCAAGAATTCCGTGGCTTTACCCATATCATTTGTTGGTCTCCAAAGCGAGGTATCTGGTGGTGTGGCCCATCCTAAGCGACTTGGCCTTGCCCATCCACCACTGTTGATCATAATTGGTTCCGTCTTGCTATCATTGTTGCGATAATATCCACCATAATCTCCTTTCTGGGTGGTATTTTCACTCGGCTTGTGCCAAACCTTGCTGCTCTTGTCATTGTAATCACCATAACCAGTATTGCCAGGCCCATGCCCGTATTCATGTCGATTCCCAAGCTCGTGCTCGTGCCCGTGTCCATGATAGCCTGTGGAATTAGGGGACTGATGCCAATATGAAGGACGCATAAGATTAAACTTCGTGCGTGGACTTACTTGAGGTAGCACCTTGGAGAGGAACTCCTCAACCTTATGTGGGCGGTCATGAACTGGACTTGAAGACTGATGCCATCTATCCTCAACATGTCCATGAACTGGACTTGAAGACTGATGCCATTGATCCTCAACATGTCGATGATGATTCAGCGGCTCAAACTTCATATGAGAGCTATGTTTGTATTCAGTGACAGAAGGTAAATGAACCTGCTGTCGCACAACAGTTTCAGTTTTTGTAATAGCGGTCCCTGTATTATATCCAGGATTGTATATAATTGGATGTTTCCTCCCTTCAGCATCAACAATTACTGGCTTGCACACATGATCAGAGGCGTAGTCTGCTTTGCTCCAAGTATCCGTCTGATGAGCTAAACCGTTGTCTGCCTGGTAGCCCCTAAAACCATAGCCATAACCAGACATTGCTTAGCCTAGAGTCGGAAACTTTTTTCCTTCTATGTAAAGGGCTCTAGCTAGGACTTGTTTCTCACCTTTCAGAAATGTCAAACTTCTCGTTATATAGAAATCTTAGGCTCCTTGTTTGGTTAAATGAAATGATGCACCATTCGAAGGCATTGAAGTCTAAAGTCGTATTCTACTCTTTTATCACGCACTTCGCGATTCCCTTTCATGTCCTGTAAAAATACAGACTGAATCTGATTCTGGTTCATCCATCGATGGCGACTTCATTGCCTTCAGACCAATAATTTTCGTTCCTGTTGTTAGGATAGCAAACTCACATTATATATTCTGGATTGAAAAACAATCGTCTAAAGATTAGAACTCGGAATTACAGCTTTCGAGAAGCGTGAAAATGAGTCAGGACAGAATTTCCGCGATGCCGAATGCCCACATCAAGAGACAAGCTAGCCATCCTCCACTCATGTCACTGTAAACACACTCAACTTGGCTAGAAAGATTCTCTTCCCCAGATTCATAATGGATCGAATTCCACCCCTTTCCTCCTACATCGAAATCCACTTGAAATCTACCATTACATAAAAGTCTGAAGAATCATATTCTTCGTGGGCTGCGACCTCCATTACCTAACTCTTGAATTCCCTTTAATTTTGTTTGCCACAGAATCTTCCTCATGCGTCCAACCTGCCAACTGTTTAAAATGTGAAAATAGGTAGGATGCTCGTCGGAATAATTTTGTGGATATGACTTTCGCTTACGGGCTTTCATGACTACAGCAACTAAAGTCACTTTTCATTAAAGCATTTATCAAGTGGTTAACTCCTTTCCTGATCTAAAAAGCACATTGTGGGAATAAAAAAAGAAAGAACCCATCACATCTCAGGTTCTCAGAGAGTGCAGGCAACAGTGGCCGTTCATGCCCGAAGAATTTCAACTCTGGCATTTTCACGAACAAACCTCACGGGCACTCTTATCAACTTTTTTGAGCTCTCTTCTGGTGCGTAAATATTGAAAGTTGTCAATTTCAATTTGATTTATATTCCTGTTATATATCTATATATAATTGAATTAATATGTTACCTCTAATCTATTAAAATTCAGGCAAAATTGCGGAATAACCCCAAAACACAGATAAAGCAGGACCCTAAATCTTTTACAACTGCTTTTTCTCTTCCATGCATCTGCACTGGCAGACAAATTCAGTGTTTTATAAGTTTAGATGTGACCCTTCTGAGGCAAGAGAACGAAAATGAAAATCCCACAGTACTGCCATTAAGCTTCTGCTGCTGTGTCATCAAAAGCAGCTCTATGGAATCATAGATGCCAATGCGTAGGCATATGTCGCTTGGTTTATAAACCAAATAGCATAACGTAACTATTTAAGGTACGGGATGCTAAGAACCTTCCACTGTTGAATTGATATATTTTAACAGGATACAGATGCATTTCTTCTGCAACTGGAAGATGATAATTTCTTTCTAATATCCCATGTAAGTAATGGGTATAATTAAAATCCTTAAATGTTGGTAATGCTGTATGTCAGACCTTATATGCGACGTTGGAATGAATATAACTTACGGAAGTTTGCTTACAGTCGCATGATATTATACACAATTATTTTCAAAAACCACGGCACATAATACTCACTCAAAATCATTTATTTTTCCATATTTGTGTGTAGAGAGGAGATGAATGTTCCAGCAAAGGATGATTATTATATCATTAAGCGAGCACCATGATTTTCCTACGTTCACATCATATAGAACATAATTGAAGAATGTACCTGCTACATCAATCTAGCTTGAATGTTGGAACTTCATCACTATGAGTCACGCGATAAACTGCTCTATCAATGAGACTCCTATAAGGATCCTCCTCTCGCTTCCTCAACAAGTAAGCAATGCAGTGTTCAACTTCAGATTTTATGTGCAAGTACAATCGGTTTGCATTCTCTTTGTCCCTCAGAAACACTTCTCTTCCCTTTGTTGGGACGGGCTTACCAAAGAGATAATAAAATCGGCCAGGAACCTTTGGCAGAAGTCCCGGGAAAAAGAGTGCTTGGTTGGCAACCTCCCCACTGATTTCATCCCTATAACCACAGAGCGTATTCTTCATTAGTACTGTAAGTAATAATATAACTGAACTGTACTTTTGCAGCTGTTATGTTTGTTACAGCTTTGCTTTAAACTTCATCTATGGCCTCATTTTGATTAACAAGAATTCTTATTAACTAAAGGGAAAAGAAAGCATCTTTATAACAAAATGTTAGCTAACACAAAATATACAATGCTGCACAGGGAAAAAGATAAATATTTTTACGGTAGTTGATCACCTTATCTTTACAGTATTTCGACTGGACTCCTTGACATAGTCGTTAACCACAGGGATCTTCATTATATCATGGTAATCAAGAACCAACTGCCATAAAGATTGGAGGATGGTAATATGTTAATTTCAAGCAGCAAGTGAAAAATATAAATATTGTGAGTTGTTCTGTGGTTCTGGAGAGGAAATAGGGAACATAGTGACCGGATCAAGTATCCACAAGTCTTAAATCATTCAAATTCTACCAAAAAAGTTCTGGGGTTTTATACCTAACTTTGTTCTATTCAGAAGTTGCTTGCTCAGCTATATACAATTTCTAGCTTTTAATAAAACTCGGTTGCACTGTGATTTAGAATGTCATTCTTGCATTGCATCAAAAACAACACCAAAAAACAAAAAACAAAAACCAAAAAAAGAAAAGAAAAGGAAAAAGAAATATAGGAATAAGCAGTATAAATGTAGATAATAAAACTAGAACCAAAGACAATATGTCAATCAAAACCATTTTGCAGGTCAGAGGAATGCTCTTCGGTTAAAATTTAAAAACTTGTTCGTAACAAGAAGCAAAAGCTTACTTCTGCTATATCATCTTCTCCTACAGTCCCAAAGGGTACAATTGTGGCACCAAACCGTGCTGCCATTCTCACAAATTCCTGATGTTCAGGCCAAAACAGTTTATATTCTTCACCCTGGCATTTGCAGAAGAATTATCAGCTTAAACTTTTCACTCAAGTGATCAGTTGACAAGAACTTCTAAAGAAAAACACAGGAATGGACTTTGTATAAACATGGAATAGTCTAGCAACATATGATTTGAAAAATAAAAATTCAGAAAAAAGGAGCAAATTACCTCTTTCTTAAAGTTGTACCCACTAAGTTTTACCCAAACCAGTGAAACCTAAAATTTAGCTTTAATATTGGACTTTGGTCCCAAGTTAACAGGATTAATTCTGACATTTTGATCGTTTTTAGTTCAATCAATTAATATTTTAAGAGGTGAAGATCCAAAAAGAATCAAAATATAAATCTTGATATTTCCCATTAGCAGGCTGTCAGAAATATTAACTTGACACTAAAATTCCAATGAATTTCAGGGTTTTGAGGATTTCAAGGTTAATTTGAAATCAAGCTGCTTGGCTGGTAAGTATGCAAGGTAAACATTTATCAAGACATAACAAATGTCAGAAGTAAAGACATGAGTGTTTGAGATAACATAAACATAAAGTGATATATAGAGCTTTCACCCTATGTGTGCTTGTAATTGTTTCACTGTCCCAACAAAACCAAGCAGATATTGGAAAAACAAAATATTTTCAAAAGTTTAGTTCTAAGGAAAGTAAGAAACATGAGACACCTTGTAATGGAGAGCCTCACGTGCACCACCGGGATATAGAAGAACATGTGATTTTGTAGACAACAATTTGAAAAGATTTCTTGCTGAGACTGGTACAGCACCCATTACTTTTAACCAATCCATCAGAGAAAATTCACTAGAAGAACTCTCAAGTCTTCCTGAAAACAACATTGGATGGGCCACACCATGGACCATTATATTCTTTTCTCTCAAGAATGCTTCAACGAGTGAGTAAATTTCAAACCCCAGTAGCATGTGGTAACCAACTAATAAGACAGGACCTTCATTTGGAACCCCTGCAAGGCCTTTCACTACTTTTCCATCTTCCAAAGTTGATAACATGACTGAACTAGTAGCAGTTTGAAGCAATCTGCAATTCATGAAATTATAATAACAGCCTCAGGTGCCGAAAATTGGGCTATAACTTACAACTCAAACAGGCAAGTTTGCACAGGTATGCAAGCAAAGCCCCAGTCATGGGTATGAGATTATTATCAGCAATTTTGATTGCTTATCTAGTCAAGTAAGAAAATGTAAACACCAGATAAATCTATTTAGTGGCAACAGAATTTGGCTGGTTTGTATAAATTCTAGTAGAAACTCATCATAGGATTAGATATGAGAGAAATAAGCATAGGGACAAGATATGATGAATATTTCAATAACATATGCCAGAACTTCTTACAGGCTACTTTTCTTCTACAATATAACTTCTTCACAGCAACCAAATCTTTGTCAAAGTTAAGAACATCAAGGGTTAGTTTTGTCTGAAAATGAAAGATGGAGGAAAGGTGCAAGGATTCTAGTTTATCTTTAGAACATAGGTTCAATAAGTTCTCAGAGAAAATCTGTAAAAATGATTTTAAAAAAATATAATGTAAACTCAAATTTCTATCGTTCGGATTAAATATTTATAAGGCTTCATATAAAAAGTGTATTCACATGGTCAATCCCTAGCAGGATAGGCTGTCCCAGAGCCCTCCCTAAGAACAATCTTAATTATAGATCGGATTGAACAAGATTCAAATGCATTATGGAAACGTTCACTAGAAAAATAAATAAAAAAGTGTACGTGAAAAATTGCAGCGTTGAATTACCCAACTACTTGATCAAATGCAATGTTGAATTCTTCCCTGCTAGGAGGCAGAAAATCTGCAACAGAATCTAACTTCCTTGAGCGACGGTATTTGCCAGTACCTTTAATTATAGTAAGCAAACTAATGCCTTCTTCCTGTACCAACAAATAAAGCATTCAGCTACATTTGTATCCCTACAGAACATCAGTAAATAAATAAGTAAAAAAAAGAAAAAATTGTTCCAGAAAGTTTTGATTATTTAAAAATTGAAAGAATATCAAAAATACATTTTTAACCAAATAAAAAGAAACTATTAAACCCTCTATGTATGATTTAAATCAACAATGAGGTCTGCAAACCGCTGGCAATACTAGAACAGAGATAGCTCACTATTTTTCTCAGGTAGTTCACTATTTTTTTCTCACAACAAATATAGCCAATGTGCATTAACCAACATAATTCGAGTAAACACAAATGATGGCTACATTTGCTGTGACCGAAGGCTCCAATACTGCAAAAGAATATATGATGAAAGCATAAAATGGAGCAGCACAACAGTATCTAATCATCTACATATGCACTTGCACTTTGTCTAACTTACCAGCAGAAGTGTATGGCCATTGTCCTTGAAGTGACGAACTATGCAATTCTGCAATGAATTCTTGAGGCGTTTTGCTTCATCCTCACTAGGAAGCATGTTATCCTTGCCACTGGAATAGAAACACAGTCAACTTTAAAACCCATCCAGAACCTTTTTTTTTGTGAGCTTCATAAGCTACAAAATCATGGAAAGGTAATTTAGTCCACAAGGATTTATTTCCCCACATATAAAATACATGATCTCAACTCTTAAACCAACAAATATCATTGCTATCACACCATACATCAATACTAAGGAAAAGTCTTACTCAACCAGTTTAGCTTTTCAATTTGTATTACCACAATATCTAGTAGTAAGACTATGTCTTTCACTGAAAAAAAATTCAGTACCAAATGCATTTGTGCCAATGTTCAGAAGGATAGATGTGAACTTCCTGTGTAACCTCTTCAACACAGTGGTATGAGTATGTTTAAAGTTTTTAGTTATGGTGAAGGAAAGGTAAATTGGGAGTGGCTGGTGGTGGATATAATATCAAATGTTGTGCTTCAAAATGCCAGATAAAATCTAATTAGTGTTTTCTAAATATCAAATATCTTACAAGGCTCAAAGTTTTTGTATAATTCCTGTCATTAACCAAAAAAATACAAAATATCTTATAATACCAGTATACTTCCTCATACATGACAAAATTGATAAAATCATGAACTTGAAAATGCTGCATTCAACACTAGACAACCAAAAGTAAAACATTAATATTAATGCATGTTGAATTATATGAATGAATCACTTAAATTCTTGAGAGAATAAGAACCTGGCAAGCACTAATACTTCAGCTTTAACAGCATGGAGACGGGAATTAGCATAAGCACAAGCTGATTTAAGCAATGTCAACTTCCAAAGAAGAGTTTCTTTAGGTATAATATCAGCCAAACCCTGACCCAAAAGAAAAGGTATAATTTACAATATAGGTGAAAGTCTAGAGTTCAGTAAACATCTCTGTCCAGAATCAGCAAATTATTACAGAAACTTCAGTTGAAGAAGATTATAATGAGAAGAACACGTATGAAACGAATTAATCATTTAGCAATTTTTTTCGACAATAGCAAAGTCTTAATAAACTACAAGCAGAAGAGAAAGCACTTCCTACAGAAAGAAGAGGCAGCAAAGCAGTGAGGTTGCCAGACAATTGTTCAAATTTTACTCTAGGGGGAAGCTTGTTCTCAACATTAACCATTGCCATCTTCACTGGATCTCCTGATGTCATTCAAAAGAAAAATAATTAAATACAGCATAGCAACGTCAGAGCAATTTTATTTTTCTTTAGGTGGAATAGAAGAATATAGAAAATGCAAACAGCCTTATCAGAAACCTAAAAGCAAAAGTTATCCAAGCTTGTTCCAACAAAAGAAACATGTTCCATATGAAATGCAGCAGAAAATTACCCATGACAAAGCTAAGAAGGTAAGGGACTGTGACACCTAATTCATCAGGAATAACCTCCAAGATAGGGAGCAAAAGTTGAAGTTTTGACCTGCCAAATGATGTAGCTAAATTTACATGATAAAATATCAGTCTACTTGACAGTATCAACCACATATATGATGAAAGTAAAACTGAAAATCTGATCATTAACCTGGATTGGATAGTATCAGGACTAGGTCAATGGTTGGATTACTAGCAGCAACTGCAAGTGCTATGCATCCTCCAAAGAAATCCCCAACCAAATAAATTGGTTTATGTGGAGATGAAGCATGCTCAAGCCTTACAGTTGCTTCCACAAATTTTACCAGTCCTTCATACAATAAAAAAATTTAAGTTAGAGATAAATAAAACTATGTTGTTAGTTCAAGAAATATCCACATGATGCATCATAAGCTATAAAAATTGAAGACCTTCAAATGGTGTTCGATCATAAACAGGAATATGAAGGCACCGAACTTCAAATGCTCTGCATTAACAAATTTTTAATCACATATTTTTGCTTCTTATTGAATGATAACCAGATAAAGTTAATAAATATGACATGCAAGCCCTATGATACGATCACAACTACAGCAGAAAAAATAAATTTAAAATCGTAAGAGAATCCTAATGAATCAAAAGGAAAGTTTCCTAGACACTTCTGGACGAAGTTGAGGAGAGTCAGGGGACATATCATTGAGGTGTCTACAATGGCACAAAAAAATTGGAAATTATCATTTGTTTTTAGTCAGTCTGCGATGCAAATAGGAAAACAAAAATTCATCTACTTACCTGACTCACTAAGGCAATAGTAAATGAATGAAAATAAATTTATTAAAATGCTTCTCTCCACAAAAACTAGAAATAATGAAAATAAGTTTAGTTTATATCTTTTAGAACAATATTCTAGCATAAAAACACTTACTTCCCGAGAGCTTTGTGGTGCAAAATGAGGCCTAACCCAAGTCCATCAAGCCCTGCATGCATGAAAATGTAAACAATAAGAAATATTCTTCAGTCTTGCATGCTAGAAAATATCTGACCCTCAACAGTTCAGAAGTTCCCACTCAAGAAGATATTAAACTAAAACTTTATGAAACAAAATAACTTCTCAGAAGCAAGAGGTCTATTTACAGGACTCCAGCCACCTACATGTCTCCTCACTCAAAATGCAGAGCAAAATTTCAAAATACTGTCAGCTTATCAAACTTGATGCGGAAAATAATTACCAGGCAAAAACAGAAGAGGTGGAGAACCATCCAAAGGTCGGCCACAATCAACCGGGCAAAACCACCGTGGTGGCCCTCCATCAGGCTTAATAATCTCTCTAGCTGCATCGAGATAATCTTTTACGCTCCTAGTCCCATATCCATCCTCCCAAAACACTTCTAACTCTTTTGAAATAACATCTTTAACCAGCTTCTTCTCCTCTGCTTCAGGCTTTAATCTCCCATTTCCTGCATCAATCAAGGTTCCCTTTTTCTTCTTCTCTCTAGTTACAGGATCTCCGTTCACTGAAACGGGGTCAGAAGACAACACTACTGAATCACCACCATCTAAACTCTGAGCTCTGACTCTGAAAGAACGCTTGTACTCTGAATTTATCCCAAAACAAGGTGAAACCCGGAAAGTTACAATTGATGCCATGGGTTTTGGTAGCAACGCTATAAAAATTTGAACCTTCTATTTTTCTGAATTCACCAATTAAACAATAATACCGTACCCAAGAACTAGAAACATGAAAACATACATAACTACGCTAAACTTAAGAATTCCCTCAGTCGCGTTAACTGAAACAATCACACCCTTTTATGCTAGTATAAAAACTACAGCAAACAAAAATGCTAAAAAATGAAATATGAAGCAAACCCAGAAGGTAACAACGACAAACAGAACGATAGCGAAGACTGTATAACTACTAAAACTAAGTCGAACCCAGAAAGCAAAATGTATTCTAGTATCTCCAGAACATCTTTACTTACAGGACTTGCATATCAAGCAGTTAAATAGTGGTAAAACCGTGTGATGAATACATTATGCGCAAGAAGGAATTTACGAGATAATAAATGCAAGAATGCATAAAAAGGTCACAAACCGACAAAAACAATGATACATGTTCTGGATTTAGTAAGCTCTTGATTTACCGCGTAAGGCCACAACTGCACGTGAATGGGTGATAATACGCTGCCGGGATTTTTGCAGTTTCTAGCAGTTGTGGAAAAGTGGGGCCCTTGTTTTAGATTTCAATGGAAATTTCAGTGCCATTATTACTGTCAATTTCCTTTCTTCAACGGTTATAACAAGACCGCTTTGCAGGGATTTCATTAAATCCACGAAGTTATAAAAATAAGTATGACTTACCCATCGTATCATCTTTTACGATACGTGGAAGATGCAATGGAGCAGAAAAAGTGCGTGCATAATCTGGAGCAACAGCGACAGCATGCATGGCAGCTGGCACAAGTATCCAAATCCTGGGCCTAACTTTTGTCAGCCTGACTTCAGACATTGCTTGATGATGTACACTTAAAAGGGAAAGTCCTAGGAAAAATAAAATAAATTTATTAATAAAAAATTTAAAAAACTTAAAACTGAATTATACTTAACAGGAAGGAATTAAAAAAAATTAAATATATAATTTACTTTAAATTTTTTTTATCAATTAGTATAATTTTTTTTTCTTTTCACTACCATTATTAATAGATAAAGATAATTTCACCAACACTTTCTTATATTTTAAAGTAATTTTTTTGAGATATATATACTATCGCGTAATAGCATATTTGTTATTTTTAATTTTTTAAATATAATAATAAATAAATTATTTTATATATATATATATATATATATATAATCTATGGAGAGTATGAAACACCCACTTTTATAACATGAAGAGTGTAGGCTCAGCATTGATTTGCCTGTGGTAAGATCAAATTGTTTATTTCGGTTAACAAGATTATGGTAACGAAGAACTGGGAATCCATCAATTTTACTTTTTCAAAAAAAGGCCAAAGGATTGTCACGAGATGGCAATTTTGTAGTGCAATTCCAGCATGTGAGTAGCATGGTATGGCATTAACTAATAGTATGTAATCCGAAGCTTTTACATGTTTACTATTGATTTTAGGATGCATGCAACAAGAGTTCTTGGTGTCGTCAACAGCATTATTGAAGCATTTATTTTAAGTGCTTTTTTCAAAAAGCATATTGTAAATATATATTCTACGATTTTAAAGTAGCCATTATTGACTTGAAGCGCTTTTAAAGATGACATGTTTATCGTATTAGTAAGAAGCGCATGACCGATGCTTGCTCGGCACTCTCACAACATCTCGTTGAGAAGAGTGCTCCTGATTTTCCCAATCACAATCATCATATTTTTGACTTATTCATTGATTCAGACAATTAAATGATTAAAATTAGAAATTTCAAAAATATCGTTTGATTTCAGGTGTATTTAATAAGCCTTAACTTATTCTCCGCAACAAATAATTCAGTTCTATGGTGATTATGAATTAAAAATTAAAGCAACTCTCCTCAATTGTATGGACTTCAATTATCGCTGTGGCTCAATGACACAAGACTTGTTTGCCACTGATAAAACAAGACCCAACTGCAACTGCATCAGCAGCTGCAATTGGATCTGCGTATCAATGAAGTCGACCCTGGAAATTGACTACTGAACTTTATATAACCTATAGTTGCCCCCGTTGTTATTAGTAAGTTGAGGGTTCTCACAGATATTACAGCCAAAATTATAAGTATAATCACATATGAATGGGATGACTAATTCAACTCAACGAAGAATTGTATTATTGGCCATGAAAACAAGAAAGCCCGAACAAATTTTATGGAAGAAGTAATCAAGATAAAATCCATAATTAACAGAGTTTGTTTCCATGGTCAGGTATGTCGCCCCTAAATACAAATCTACAGGTTTTCAACATCATATATCTGATTTGGCAGAGCAGCGCTCAGGAATGTAATCTAAGTAATTCCCGGAAATTTTCTTCGGTCACAACAACCCCTTATATTACCACACGTAGACTCACCATTTCAAGCTAGCATTTCAGGCACAGATCAAAAATTTTAATAATAGAACCTGTCCAACGATAGAAATGCTGAAGAGGGTCTTTGCAGCGGGCAGGTCTCAGAGAATGCCCCCAGATTCAGCAATCAATTGGTTGTCCAAATTTACAAGGGCCCAAGACACTTCTGATCATGAAAGGCGACCCAGAAGAATAAAATATATATTACCCAGTATTTTACACAAGAACCTCCATCATATGGAAAGTCCAAGCCTGCGCGCAACGATACACAACAGAAACAAAATAAAGGAATGCAATACCAGAAGAGCACTGAGTCAGCACGGTCGAAATTATTAAATCTTCTAAAGCAACTGAATACAATGATGCTCACAATGAAGGGGAAGACTAACCATATTCTTGACATTCCAAGTGGATTTTTGTTATCCTGAAGTAAACTAATTGTAAATAGATATTGTGCCCCAACAATGCTTCTATTCCTCGCATGGTTTCAAACATGGATTGGATATGGATTTTTTATTTTAGAACGAATTTAGACTGAGAAAAATTCTAATGTATACAATCATTCCTTCGAGGTTTATCCATAATGTTAGTTTGAATGAACAAGAGGAAGATAAAAGAATTTAGAAGCCTGACATCAAGTTTATGTTCTTTCGGATCTTATCTTGTGAAGTTGTGCGAGTATAGTCCCAACAAGGCCTTCAAACAATTCAAAACAGTTTGGAAGGCCAAAGTTCAATTGTATGTTTGGGCATTGGTTCAAGGTTACAGCTGAGGTCAGGAAAATAAAGTATCCAATGAAACTAAGGCTTTGTTTGGGATTGTGGTGATTTACTTAGCTTGAAATAAAGTGAAAAAGGTGTTTGGTAATATTAACTTTTAGCAGAACTTGCCTATTTTTTCACTAATGTTTGACATTAATGTTTCCATCCCACAACAGCTATGGCTTAAAAGCCACCAAACCTTAATACCAAACAAAGTGTAAGCCGATGGTTTGTCTCATGCCAAAATAATGGAGAGACCTCAAAAAACTTGATCCTTCATTGTCCAATTCCATCCTTTTTGTGGGCTTGTTGGCCAAGTTATGCAAGGAAGCAATGTGTTCTTGTACACATTGCTCAAGTAGTTACAGATGATTACAGCATTATTTGTGTGGTTGGAGATGCATAAATCAAAGCTGTTTTCACTTTCTTGTGAGGACACCCGGTCCACCTCACTATTGATAGTTAATAAATCAGTCTATTTCCGGTTGAAGAAATAAATTGTGAAGAGAGCGAGAAAGAGAGAGAAAGTCAAGTGAATAAGAACAATTTCTCTTCTTTTCTTTTGTCTCAGACGAAATCAACAGTCATTGTTCCAATTATTCACTTCAAAAACCAACAGAAAGTAGCATACCTCCATCCAGAAGTCATATGGATTCATTTGCTCTGGACCACTCTGTAATTAAGAACTAAGTCCTCTGGCTTCTTCCATACATAAGCACGCACAGTAGCCAAGCTCATGTCAGGAGATAAGACCTGGGAAACAGAGAAACAGATAGTTCAGTACAGCCAAAATCCACAGTTCACATTGAAAAATGGTAAAAGCATGCAAACGGGCACAGTTCTTAGATACTCAATACTTTAAATATCCAATTCTCAAGGTAGGCAACAAATGAAAACTCTAGTGAAAAAAGGTAGTAAGAAACGCAGTCCGTCCATTCACAAATTCAAGCAATCAAGAAAAAGACTTGATCTTTAAATTCAGTGGGATTATTCTTGATCACGAAAAGGCAAAAAAATAAAATAAAAATAAAGTAAAATAAAAATAAAAGGCACACACATGCTACCAGTGAGCACCAGATATAACAGAGTACGAAGATCAAGTATGGTGGCAAAGTCAACTTAGCATCACATCTGCTTAGTTACATTTAAACTACCATGCTCACCTTAAACAAAGTTTACTTAATCAATCTCTTCCTCTTTTTATTTTTTTGGTTTAGGACACTCACCATAAATCCAGGACTAACAACAATGATGAAAAGCTCAATACTCATTGATCTATCAACATCCACATTATGATTCACTTGCCTGATTATTACACAAGATCTCTATAGAAGGCCTTATCTTTGTCCATGGCTTCAATCCAGACCGAAAAGACCCATCTCCAACGGTCGAATTCTGCAATGGGCCTCCAGCAAGTCCAGGGCCAAATGTTCCATCAGAATTTACACCATCAGATGGTTTATCAAAAACCATTTTCTCTATGACATAATTAACAACCTACATAAACATGGCAGTAAAGTAAGATGGTAAGCACTTGAAAATTTTCAATGGAGTACAAGGCAATTACACAAATAACACAGCAAAAGCAACCAATAGTACATCTAATTATCATTTCATAGAAGACTATTACAATGTGAAAAAGCACGTCACCTCAAAGAATGTGTCAGCCGTGCATAAAGCTATATACAGCAAAGGAAACAGTCATAAGGTTGAAATCTCTAAAAGGGTGCAGGAGTTTTCAAGACTAGACAGATGAAAACAGCAATGGGTAAGGGTTTATGCTCCAAATGTAATTTTGTATCATGTTCAACATGATACCTGTGACAAATATCAGATGTTGTTGTATATTACTAAGGGAAAACAAAAATAAGAAATAAGAAATTTAAAGCCAAAATACAACAGCGCCATGACAGATGTCATGTATTAAGCATCAGAACAAACTTAGTGGGTTTAATGTAAATGTGATTAAACAATCTTCAGTAGCATTTGTTCCAAGATAATTAGCACGAAATGACACATTTATGAATCTAGACCAAATCCAACAATTGATTTTACAAGCAAAATACATAAGTTTTCATTCTTTTTTCCTTTCCTTTTCTTTATAAGAAACAGAATATTGTTATTACTATGAAAGCACAAAAAGGGTTATGGACTAGTAGTCCACCACCAGATCTATCAGCCAAATTTTACAAAAGTACACATATTGTCAATTACCTTACTTACAAAATAAATTACCTTGTGTATTCTCAATATCCTTGGTGCACTTAGCTTCCCCTGTGTCAGTATCTGGACAGACGAACCTTCACATGAATGCAGGTAAAAGCTGCACCTGTAAAAATTGAACAAGAATTTTTACCTAAGGTTGAAAATCCCTGCCTGCTTATAAATAGCCAATTTGAAGAAAACATGAAAATAACATCACACTATCTTTGTAAAGAAAACAACAAATTAAACATATCTGAAACAAAAAATAAGTAGAATAAACAAAAAAGAAATTGAAATTGCAACAAATGCTTAGCAGCAGCCACTTTTGGATAACTTCTAGCAAAACTTATAAATATATCATAATAGTTGTGATTCCTTCAAGCCAGAAAGTCGCCAGAGTTAAGCGTCCCATCGAGAACAAGGCTACAAATGCTTTGGTAAACGAAACCATGTTTAACCTTCCACAAATATAAATGCATAGTTTCATATATGCACTTTCCCACAAATTACAAGATGATTATAATTTTATATAAATAATGCAATAAGTCAAAAGATTACTTAGCATTTTCTCTGGGTGGTAGGCGGTTATTCAGAACACAATCGAGACACCACCAAGGAAAGTCCTTTTCATCTTCAGTTCCATCTAAGTCAGTAATTTTCTTTCTCCATGGGCTTCCTTGAGAACCCTCAGTAATTATGGATGGAGGGGAAGCTGTTGAAAATTCAAATGGAGGATACACCACAGAGTCATTTTCAGTGTTACTGTCTACCTCCATTCTTGAATGGGTAAGACTTCTAGCACTAATATCCTTTGCTGACAAAACGTCCCCATTAACAGAAGCTTGTGATCCAGGTCTCTGCTTTCTTTTGGCCAACCAATGAGCCAATAAACCTTTAAGTGTTTCACGAGCTAGATTAACCTGAGGATTACAAATAAATGCACCACAACCTGTAAATTTTTAAGATTCTAATTCTTTAGGCTAGCTAAAAATGTTTCAAGAATTGAGATTAATGCATAAATAAAATATCATATTTAATTCTCTAAAAATAGGAAAAAAAATTCAGTTGGAGGATGTTATAATTAGGGTTCAAAGGTTCCAGTCACTTAAGGTTCTAGTCCGTTAAAATAAGAATCAAATTTAATTCACTTGCGCTTACAACAGCACATATTTAGGAGTATGCATTCATAAATAAGTTCCAAGCAGCCTATGTGCCCAGTGACAGCAAAGTTTAGGAATCTAGATACAGAGTAATCAAACTAATTTATTAAAAATAAAACATGAGTAGATATTTGTGAATTTCTTGCAGCCATGCACAACAGGAAACACTTTTACCTTATCATCCTCAGGCTTTCCAGCAATCTGAAGGTCTGCTGAATACATCTCAGCGGAGAAGCATTGTGGTGTATCCAAATGAATAGACAAGCTTCCAAGCCTAGTGTCCACTGTGAACCATGCAGGAATGCTTACCTGGAGCAGAAAAGAAATCAGTAGAGATGCCTGCAATTGTTAAACTATAACACTATAATACATCACTAAGCTAAATTAGTTTACCATCTCAAATAATTGCTCCTTTTTCTCCTCAAACGAAACCTGTAAAGATTGATTCCGCACGTAATCATCAGTAACTGTACCAAGCAACAACCACCATGAAGTTCAAGTGAGATACCCAAGATAAAAAGTTTTTTCCACCTTTCCATAGTCCTCAACCACAGCACCCCGTGTGATCTCCCATAGCTTCACTGAACCAGCAGTATCCTATCAAAAAGGCAAATCAATTTTACCAATCCCAACTGCCAAAGCTAGAGGAATTCTGCATTAAAACTAGAGAAAAAAAAAGGGAAAATATAAAATTCACCTTTGTCAAGACATGCCTTCTATTATTTAAAATTTCATGTTGCACGATTCCCGGAATTCCAGGAATGGAAAAGTTTGGTTCTTTGTAAACAGGAACCTATGAAGATGCCAAATAGTTAGAAATTGATTGCTAAAAATGCATGCATCATGCAGTGGAAAAAAGTAGAGACAGACATCATTTACTGGTATACAATAAGAAAATCGGAAGAGATTACCCATACAAGCAAAAGCAGAATACCAGTTACAAGTCATTTGCAAATTAATCCGAAAACGATCAACCCAATAAGTAAAGGGATGTATACAACTTGAAAACCAGGATTTCTTATTCAAAAACAACAAGTGCTTAATACAGCAATAACAGCAAAAAAAGTGGATAAATTTTATACTCACTGGGGCAGAACCTTCTAAGGAAACCCTTGCCCTTGAAAAAGACAAATTTCCAGCTAAGAATGAACCACCTTTTTGAAAGACCTTTTGAGGATTACGTCCTTCAGCAGGCCACCTATGAACTGAAGAGTCTGTTGTTGCGACCCATATATTATCCTCGCGCAATGCCAATTGCTGAATCGGGTGTTCCCCTGTGCAGAGCAATAGACTCTCTCTTGTTGCCAAGTCTGTCAAGTATAACTGGGGACATATATGGAATTAAGCATCAAAGGAAAATAGTAAACAAAATGAAAGAAGATTTGCTTCAGAAGAAAAAGCACTCACAGAAAGGTCTCTCCCGCCACTATAAACATGACTAAACGTTGGAGTGCTGGCAAGTGCCCAGACAGAATCTGTATGCACAGCATAGGAGTGCAGACATCGCTGTTGACCAAGATCCCATAACCTATGAAGAAGAGTCCATAAGCAATTATAGCCCATATCTCATAAATTAGTATGGTTGAGATAACCTTTAGACCAATAAAATAGCCTGAACTATCTACCTGATCATAGAGTCAGAAGATCCAGACAAGCAAAACCTGCAGGAATGAAAAACCAAATAAATAAACAAATTACCAGATGGAATCCATCAAACAGCCAATCTTCTTATCCTGTAGCTCCCAACCTTGGCATCCTTACCTTTTTAAAAGGGATAAAAAAAAAGGGAAAAAGAAGTTTCTGGACAACATAAATTGCCCCTTAGATATCTATATCCCATGCTATGACATGCTTTGAAATACACCATCAGCTCTTTATTATAATTCTTTACAGTAAACAGAAGAGGTACACCATCACCTCTTTGGGGATATCAAAAGTCAGGTTGTACACATGTTTCCTACACTCAGGAATTATTTGAGAAACAATAGACATTTAATAACATATACAACAAAATACTACAAAACTCCATTCAACCAACCTGCCAGTAGAATCTAGAAGCAGGGTCCGAATGTTATCGGTATGCCCTCTAAGTTTCATAGTCTTTGAACCAGACCTCGGATCCCAAACGCGTACAACCTAGAAGAAGCATGATATGAGACAACAATTAATCTCCCAACCATCATCAAATAATAAGAGTTGAACAATCAAAGCAGAAACAATCATTATAGTGGATCATACCTTCTCAGTTCCACCAGAGACAAGAAGGTTTCCACTATCATTCATGGCTAATGCATAAACAGACTCCTTATGGCCTTTGGCAGCAATAGGCATATATCCTTGAGGCTGATTTGTGTGCACAGAAATGCTGTTGCTTGAGCTAATAGTACGTAGACTTGTTACAGGTAAAGAATTGCCAGAACCGTTGATACCAATTGCACAATCATCTTCCGTAGCATCACTTGATTTCAAGACTGGAAAAAGGACAGCTTCTATATCCCATATGAAAACCTCCGCACCAAGACCACCGGATGCAACAATATTGCTCTAAAATGCATTATACTAGTTGAGGATCAGAAAATGAAATTGACAGAGAGATATTACATGTCCAAGTTCAATATCTTCTATCAAATTGATATAAAACTAAGATAGAAAAATATCACTGACAAGAACCTTTCATCCATACAGTTAATAAGATCCATGAAAAAATAGACATAGAAATTTACATTTTTTTCTGCTGCAGCAAGACAAGTAACATAGTCAGAGTGCTGACGGAGAGTCCTGGTACAAGTTCCATCAGACAAGCAATTCCACGTCTAGTATATCTCAACCCAAAATAATAAAAAAATCAGTCAACGAGAAACAGAAACATATAAAAAAATTTACAAAACCAGCAAGCATCATCAAATTAACAAACCTTGAGGGTGGTGTCTGAAGAGCAGGAAACAAGAGTATTATCATTTACAAGGACAGCATCATTTACCTGCAGAACCATAGACATTCCCCTTACATTCAAAAGCAAGACAGTTACACATTGAAATATACAATTGTATCTTATAAATGAATCAAAATAGAACATGTGTCTACATTCTAGCCTCCCACGAAGACAGGAAAGATCTCTATTTCTCACATTAAATGTTCATTTGCTAACAATATAAGAGCTTCATCTCTAATGCTTTTTTTTTCCCCCAGTGTGTGTGTACACACATATGAGGAGGAAAAAGGAAGACTGTTCATATTTAACAATTACAAACTAAAAAAAAATTCTAATGACCGAAGATTCAACTCAAATTCATTTCCACACAACCTCAATCCACTCATATGCAAAATTGTCATAGTTAACTATCAAGTAAACCTGTCAGCAGTCATACTTAATGAAGAACAAAAACCATGAGAAAAAAGAAGGTACCCAATCAACATGTGACTCAAATGTAGCAGAGCAACTTGTGACATCATCAGCTAGTGACCATCTCTTTAGTGTGCCATCACGACTCCCAGTGAAAAGGTAATCACACCCATCAGGTGCAGATGACTTCAATACTGCCAGGCAATTGATGCCAGCACAATGCTGCAAGATCAATATTCCAAATAGTTTAACATGCAATCAACAACTCTAGTATCATCGATGAAGTCATGAATACCACCCAAACAACTACGTGAATTTTTTGGTGAATAAGGAGAATCAAGACTAGGAAAAAAAGTATTCAATATAATAAAAAATGCCCATCATACACATTTATGATATTTCTAATAGCAATGAGTATCATACTTCAATTATTTAATCAACACTAATGCACTAAAACTCAAGTATTTTCAACCGTAAAAAGGAAAAAGAAAACAAGTTTCAACTGAATCAATTAAATGCATGACGATTGATTCACACTCTTTACAATTCACTATACAGCAAAGTTGTGGTCTTATCTAGGTAAAAGAAAGTTGATAAAGCTAAATATAAAAAGGAAAAAATTTCACAAATCACCACACCTTTGTGTCATCAGCATCATTCAACACATATGTTAACCTCTTCTCTTTACGGGGACGAGTAGAATTGTTGTTGTTACCCGCACTACCCACACGGTGCATTGCAACAACCCCTGCAACAAACATCAACAAATAAAATATCAATACTAACACTTTAAAAGAGAGGGAAAAAAAACCATCTTAATTTTTTATAAGCTGCTACCTGAATACAGCAATATTTGATTGTTCTTTATGGCAGTAATGCCACTTACATTACATATCACATATTTACTTTCTTCTGGAAAATATTACAAATATATTTTTATATTTTCATTGCTTCCTTGATTCCTTCAAACTTTATACATGACAAGATATGAGCACTGCTCGAAGTTTAACTTTTCATTTAAACAAGATATAACATTGTGGTTCTATTAAAGACAGACAGCAAGTCTCATTAACTGTTATATACACATATTGGCAATCCAGATTCTTCTTTTTTCCCTATTGTTCGTATTCTCCACCACTGGTGACCAGTGCAAGTACTAATCCAAAGCCAAAGAACACAGGCGAAGAAAACTCGAAAAGGTTGCATAGAGTGGAACATAATCAAAGAAAAAGGCAAGCTAAAAAATTGAACTAACAAAAGGAATGCATAATTTGACCGAAATGCGCATAATACGCGTAATATTCGTCAAACTACTAAAAAGACTAGAAAAAAGGCAACGAAAGAGAGTGAAATAAGCTAGCTTACTAGTAAAATTCCACAATCGCTCGTTGAATTTGACAATACGAAGAAATGAAGCAACAATCACAACAACCTCCAATTAATATCATCGTCTATTCGATAAATGCAAATCTAAACCTAAAATTAAGCCAATAAAATGAAACAATTCGAGAAAACTAAGCGGCGAAATGAAATCAGCTCCAATAAATTGAAAGCATAACAACAGCTGAATCAATGATCGTCAAGACATTCAGAAATAAAAATAGTAATAACAGTTCGGAAAAAACAAGAACACAGGTGAAGAAGAATCGACTTACCGGTAGTTGAAGGTATCAATTGAAGGTGAGAAGGAGGTAAAAACCCTAGAATTATGTGCGATATTACGTGTATGTGAACGTATCGAAGACAAAGAAAATGAGAGATTGGGAATTTTAAAAAAAGAAAATAAAATCCCAAACAGAGTGGAAATCAGAACGCGAACGTGAAAGTCACACAATCCTCTTAATTTGAGAACAATAACAAATTAAAATAAAAATTAAAACAGAAAGGAAGGCCTTAATCCTTATCTACGTGTCATATTGTCATTAACGTAGAATAAACGACGTCGCTTTACTAATTTAAACAACCTGACTCCTTCCACATGGCTGACACTATCTACCGGTAGAATTGACCTGAGCGGTTTACAATTTATACTTACCAGACAGTTAACTCCCTGTAAAATATTGCCAAGGACCATATTTTGAAACTTTCTGGTCAGCGGTAAAAAGGAAGTTTGAATCGCATTTGCTGCTTGTATAATAACACGGCGATCCCTAAATCTTTCCATTTTTACAAATGATAATTAATTTTTACATTTGCACTAAATAAACCCCTAATAAAGTGATTGATTAAAAAAAATTAAATAAAACGATTTTAACATATCAATATAAATTATACAGTAAAATTAATTAATAATTAATAACAAATTTTATATATCAATAATAAATAAAAAATTATAAAATTTTATTATTTAATTATCTAGCGCCAACCACTGAGCATACGGAGGACATGCTGTAATTGCAAGAAGATTGGCAGCGGGCACGCCTTAATATATTCAAACTTGCTCTCGAGTGTCGATGGATAGCGATGACATAATAGTTTGGGATTGAAAACATTAAATCAGGCAATAGGCCCCGATGAATGCAGTATCTAATACTATTTTCATCAATAATTATTTTTAATTTTATCTAATATAATAATATTATTATTATTATATATAATAAAATATTTTTAAAAAAATGGAGGAAGTACAGGTAAAAGAAAGATGCGAAGTTGCTTTGGGAAGGTTCCAACTTCCAACGAGTAGTTGGTTGGCAATCAACTTGGTAGAAAAATCTGTGCAACAAAATTTTTACTATTTCAAAATCCAACGGCCCAAACCTAAAAGACATGTCTTTACCGGCCATTATTGCAGTTTTTACCGTCGAAGGCAAGTCTTCAAATTCTCCGTGGAGTTTTGGCAGTCTTATCGTCTAGGGATAAGACTACGATAGACTAAACTTAATGTCCAATGCGTAATCGCCACGTTTCATTTTGGCACAAACGTAACATTGATATTTTGGTATTATCAAAAATATTTTTATATAATTTATTGTTAAATTTTTTTTACCATCTTAAAATAATTTTTCTAAGAAAAATTATCTCAGTACAACACTACCAAACAAATTTTTGATTACTATCAACCAAACCTCAAGTGTTTCGTGATGCAGAAGATCCAATTCAATCTCCGTTTTACTTACAGTCAAAGTATTCCAAATTATATTAAAAAGAAAGTAGAAATTACCCAGATAAAATATTTTATCCTACACCATCCAGGGCACTTATTTTCAACTCTTGAGTCCCACTCCGCTCCTCACGCTCCTCTCTGACAAAGGTCAAAAAACCCACTTTTCAGTGCAACTTTAGATCTGGACCAACCAGTATACGGGAATCTTATTATATTTTATTTTCCTGACACGAATGCCACTATGTATTATTTGTGTGACATCAAACTGTACAAAAGCACTTTTTCACCTCCCACCAATCAGAGTTCAATTCCAAAGAGTGTTCAATCATTGAAAGTAATTCTTACCCGCATTGTTTTTCCTCCGGTGTCTCCATTTTTTCTCAGGGTTTTTGAAAATGTTAACACTCAGCTTTTGACTTCTCGTTGTTCTGCAGCATAAGTACCTGTGTTGGTTGGTTGTTCACTTTTGCTTTTTGGACTTTTTTGGTTGATTAATGACCTGGGATGGGATTTTCATTTCGGAATGTTTTTAGAGTTTGTTGGGTACTTTTGAATGAGATTGATTTCGCTTCACTTTTACTTAATCTTTTTGTGTTAGCTGGGAGAGATGTTATGGTTGTTCCTTTTTAAGGCAATGAGCGTCCAAGTTTGTGCTTCAGTTTCTATATTTTGTGCAGTTCTGATGGGCAAGCAAACTTAGGCGCATCTTCGTGCTCCATTTTTGGTGGAGGAGCTTTCTTGCGCCAGCATTGCATTTTCTCAAAAGGGCCAGTTTGGCAGTTAATTTTATTAGCTTCTAAATGTTCATTTCAACTGGAAAACGACAGATCTTATTGGCTCTGGACAATGAAAAAGAGTCAATGAAATCATCTCCAATGGAATCAAACCCTGATCCCAATGATGGATTGCCGCCGGCTTCTGATTTGCCCGATTCACCGCCGCTTTCCCTTTGCACCGATGTCAATGTTGTTTCTGAGCACCACAGGCACGAGCTTGAGCAGTCAATAACGAATCTTGAAGGTAAATCTTTCAAGTTTTGGCTGCAGCAAAATACAGTTTCAAGCATCAGTTGTAGCAAATTGTGGTCCATTGGTCATTTGTCTTTCTATCAGCAATTGCAGAATATAGGTTAAATTATGAATAAGTGATAACACAATGTGTTCATTGTCTTGTTGGGACAATTGGTTTCATTTTTTTATTAATTACGACTTTTGTAGGAGAAATTGTGCAGCTGAGGTTGAAGAACAGGACATTGGATCAGAAACGAAGGGAAGCATTGAATAAGATATTGGACATCAAAGGTAGCAGATTATTGCCGACTTAAGGAAGAGACTATACATTTTTCTTTGCCCATTAATGAAGGTTGATTTTGATTTGCAGGCTGTATTAGAGTCTTTTGTAGAGTCAGATCATTTCAGTTGACACACAGAAGAATAACTGATGAACCTGTGTCGACTGAATTGGAGAAGATTGCAGTCCGATCAGCAGGAAGCAAGAAAGAATTTGGATTTGATAAGGTGTTTAATCAAGCAGCTAGTCAAGGTTGGCATCTAATTTTACTTGTTTCTTTGTTTCCAGGTTTAATCGAATATGTTTTATGTTTCCAGTTGTCTAAGAGGCTTTATTCTGCTTAAAACTCTGTAGAAGATGTTTTTGTCGAGGTTGAACCAATTCTTAGATCTGCTCTTGATGGATACAATGTGTGTGTTTTGGCGTATGGTCAAACGGGTACTGGCAAGACATTCACAATGGTTAGAAATTAAATTTTAAATTTTGTTATTTTTGAATTTATCTTGTTAAAATTTCCAGAGTATGTCATTCATGAATCTTGTGGCACCCTGACGTTTCAGGATGGCACAAGTGATCAGCGTGGAATTGTTCCTCGGGCTCTTGAAGAGCTTTTTCAGCAAGCCTCTTTGGATAATTCATCTTCTGTAAGTTTTTCAATGAGCATGTTGGAGGTTTACATGGGTAACCTGAGAGACCTATTGGCTCCAAAGCCAGTATGTAGAGCTTATGAAGCTGTGAATAAATGGTAATTATGTTTCACCTATTGCCCCAAGTTAGTCTAAAATAAATTAGCAATAATGAAGGCTATTCACTTATGGTTCTGCTAACTCTACTACAGCCATCTCAGCATTCAAACAGATGCAAAAGGTTCAGTAGAAATCGAGGGCCTGACAGAGGTAGAAATCCCAGACTTTGCAAAAGCCCGTTGGTGGTACAACAAGGGCAGACGGGTTAGATCAACTTCTTGGACTAATGTGAATGAGGCATCCAGCAGGTCACACTGGTGGGTTTCTGGTTAAGTTTGATTTTTGGAATCTTCTTAATGAATTAATTAGTTTTGATAATTACATTATCTGCTTAGTTTCATATATCTAGCTTAATGAGGATCACCATTTTCCGACACGGGGATGGTTTGGAAGCAAAAAGAGAAGTAAGCAAACTTTGGATGGCTGATCTCGGAGGCAGTGAGCGAGTACTGAAAACAGGAGCCACCGGACAAACACTTGATGAGGGAAGGGCCATAAATCTCTCTCTTTCTGCATTAGCTGATGTGATTGCCGCTCTAAAAAGGAAGAGAGGCCATGTGCCATTCAGGCAAGTTTGTAGTTGGTTTTAATTGACAGCTTTAATTATTCTCTCCTTTTATTGGATAAACTAGGAGTGGTCCATCTACTTGTAACTGAAAGAACATATGTTGGTAGTTTTGAATGCTGTTAGGATAGCTCCATTTACCCGTATCTTCTTTCCTTTTGATCAGACTTTAATTTTTTTGGTTGCAGAAATAGCAAGCTAACTCAGATCCTCAAAGATTCTCTGGGTGACATCTCATTCTTATACTTTTGATATTTTTTAATTGAATTTTTTATTTTTATTTTTATTTTCAAATTTTCTTTTGGCCGTGAGCTTCTGCTTCTGTGTGAAGTATTGATATTCTTTAAAATTGCAAAAAGTTAGGATTTGTTCTACTTGTATCTGCATAACGTTGAAAGAAGTTTGCTTATAATCTAATGACTGCTGTAAATCACTAATGTCACTAATGGTAACAACTTTAACTTTGACTATGGATTCACACTCTTTAACATGTTAGAATGGTAAAGGCACGTTGGAAATATTTATTTTCTACAAATTGTTTGAAACTATTTCAACAGTTATATGGGAAAATGCTCAATGCTCCTCAATCCAATTGTTTTAGGTGATGGTTCAAAGGTTTTGATGCTTGTTCACGTAAGCCCATGTGAGGAAGATGTTGGGGAGACAATTTGTTCTCTGAGCTTTGCCAAGCGAGCAAGAGGAATAGAGTCCAACAGAGAGATAGCAGAGGTACCAATGTTTTGAATATCTTCAGTGTCCTAGACATTAAATGTTTGCCAAGGTTTCTGATGTTTATGATCTATGTAGGACTTGAAGAAACAAAGGGAGAAAAGAATGACAGAACTTGAAGAGGACATGAGAGAAGCTGAAGTTGAATGTCAGAAAGTCAGGAATCAAATAAAGGAGGTTGAATTCCTATTAAGTGAAAAGAAAAAGCTTGCCACAACCACTTATCAGTCACTTGAGGATGAAGAAAAGAGACTCGCAAGCCCTAAAGAACACTCAAAGGAAGCAGTTGAAACTCCAAAAGCATACAAAACAGTGACTAGAAGGAGGATTAACAATAATGTCCCTCGATTTATGACTTCTACCGTGGCTAGTCGTCAAAGGCAAAATGCTGCAGAAAGGGAAATCGATGTGAAGGGCAGAAGTTTGAGAACAGTTTCTAGAAGTTCAGTACAATTCTCAGCTTCCCAGTTCCTTAGCTTCTCGGATTCTCGTCTCAGAGCAATGTTACGAAGCTCGTATAAGAAACCAAGGTACGGTGATACAAATCCTCTCATCACAGAGAGTCCTAAAGGCAATGGCTCGGATACAAAGATAACATCCATGCCACGGAACAAGGTTGTCACTTCCTCGGATCCAAACATGAGAGTTACACCATCACATCACAGAAGAAGGATGTCTGATTTTGTATAACCATGAAAGAACTACGCTTGGCGATAACTTGGTGGTATGTGTGAAATTTGCGGGGTTAATTGTGTTTTTTCATGGATTGATCTCATGGAGATTATACAGGTTGAATTTTGTGATAGCATAATATAACAGTGGTTGTTTTCTTAGGTTTGCTGGGATCTGTAAATTATGTTCTGTTTGCATGATCCCGACATAAATGGTGTGTTTAGGTCTCACTATGGCTGTTAACTAGTCATTAACATGATTGCCGTAAGCTGTAACACAAACTATGCTTTGCTCTTCCGACGAGACCCATTACAATATACCAAAAAACTCTTGTGCGCAGTTAGCTCTGCATAATTATTTGTTTATATATGTATGTATATATATATATATATATATATATATATAATTTTATTATTATTGTTAGAACGATATCCAGCACATAACATGGTTATGTCCCACATACTGGGCTTGGGCTTTTGTAGATCCAATCCAACTTAGAAAAAGACAGAGGCGCCCATGGTAAAACGCATAAACTGTCCACATCTTAGTGTTCCTCAATCCCATGATCTCTCCATCATCAAAACGACATTCTCGACGTCAACGACATGTCGGCATCCGTCTCTCAGAAAAAGGACAACAAACGAACCTGGATCGCAAACACCTCGCAATCAACACAGCAATACCACGTCGAGCATATCGTACAGCTCAATCCAGGCAGAACTTTAAGAGACTATTAACTGGGAAAAAAAAATCAAAGCAACACAGCGAACGAAGCCAAATGGCGCCCATAACATCACAGACACCACAGAAAGGCATAGTAATAGCCGTGCCGGTTCTCGTTCTCACGCTCTCAGCCGCGGCGATCTTCTTGTTCTTCCTCCTCTCCTCGCTCTCCACGTGTACTTGCCCGCTTTCCGCCACAGCCAGCACAAACAGCAACACCAATACGAACGGCATCGTTTCTTCTTCTTCTTCTGTGGTGGCAGCAAGCGGGGATGGTTCTGGCAGGTTCGGTGAGAGAATATTGACGACGAAAGAGGACATTGAGTGGGTGAAGGATCAGATCTATCAGAACGGACTTCATATGCAGGAGAATGTGTTGAGGAAGGGGATTAATCCTCGTACTAGAGCTCAGCAACTGCAAGATCTCATTTCGTAAGCTCAACCATTTACTCTCGTTTTAAGTTTCAGTTTATCTGCTATGTAATATTATGTTTGCTGAGTCTTGATAGCTAACATTTTCTTAATTAGTGCATTTAAAATTGTTATCAAGTATATCTGGAAGTGCTTGGCTCGACATTCAAATATAGATTTAGAAAGTAGGTTACAAGCAGATTTTTGCCCTTGTTAGATGTTTTACTGTTTTTTAAATTGTGTTCTGACTCAGCTTTTTATTCTGTTCGCTGAGTCTTGATAGCTAAACATTTTCTTAGTCAGTGCATTCAAAATTGTTATCAAGTATATCTGGAAGTGCTTGGTTCGACATTCAAATGCAGACTTAGAAAATAGGTTTTTGTCCTTGTTGGATTTTTCACTGACTTTTTTGTTCAGACACTCATTCACTTTCTCCTTTATATCTCACAGTTAGTGTAGTTGTCAATCATTAAGCATTTACTTAATTAGGGGAGCTGGAGAAAAGGGCTAGATTGCTTTACATTTTGGATTTAGTTCTTGCTTTTCGAGAGCAAGGGATTTTTGATGGGGAGTCCAGTAAGCTAGTTCAATTTATCGTTTTTTGGTCTTTTCTGTGAACGTATATACGAATTAGATCTAAAAGCTGCAAATTATGTTCTTGTTTCTGAAAATTTTTTCAGATCACAATTCTTTCTATGTCTACTTGGAAAATCTGTTTACATAATGACAGAAAAGTGGAAATTGTGAATCTTAGATTATATGTTAGTTGGGATTTAATAGAATGAACACAAATGTGGTCTCATGTTTGTTCCTTTTCTTTTCCTTTACTTTTTGATTATATTTTTAACAGTAACCAAACATTTGGGGAAGGACTTAATATGATCAAAGTTCTCTCTGGTCTTCTGTATGATATTGTCTTGTAGTATTGAGGTTCTTTCCTTTGCACAATACTCTTAAACATGAGATCAGAGTGTGTTAATTTCTTGGTGTGTTTGAGATTTGATGTTGATATGTGTTCCATGAGTCGTTTTGGCATGTCTTATGAAAAAGAAAAAAAGTGGATTTGGCACGGTTGTGATCAAATTTCTGTAATTTATACAGATTCAAAGGCATATCACACTATAAAGAACCGGAAGCCAACAACCATACAGCCCTTCCATGCCCTGGTGAGCTTCTTGTTGAAGAGCATCACAGCAACTATGGGGAGCCTTGGGCTGGTGGCCGAGATGTGTTTGAGTTCCTTGCTGAGGCCAGCCACCTAACATCTAACTCACGTGTCCTTGAGATTGGATGTGGTACACTTCGTGTTGGCCTGCATTTCATACGGTATCTCGATCCCGAACACTTTCATTGCCTGGAGCGAGATGATCTCTCTTTAATGGCTGCATTCAGATATGAACTTCCCTCCCAAGGTCTTCTGCACAAGCGTCCTACCATTGTGCGAGGCGAAGATATGGATTTTACAAAATTTGGTTCAGGAGTTTCATATGATTTGATATATGCTAGTGCTGTTTTTCTTCATATGCCTGACAAACTTGTGTGGCTTGGGCTGGAGAGGTTAGCAAATAAGTTGACACCTTATCATGGGCGAATCTTTGTGTCTCATAACATAAAGTTTTGCTCACGATTGGGAGGAGAGGAGTGTACTAAGAGGCTTACTAGCTTGGGACTTGAGTATATAGGGAAGAAAACACATGATAGCTTGCTTTTTAATCACTACGAGATCTGGTTTGAGTTCAGGCGTTCTACACTGTAGACTGTCTTCAGCCTAATCTTTTTGGGTTTCGTTCTTTGTAGCTCAGAGAAAGAGGTGAAGTTATAGCTTACAGGTAACCTGAATGTTCTTTTTGAGTTGCTGCTGCTGTTTGCTTCCTTGATGTTTTTGGAAGGTTTGAAGTTATGATCTGTTGATAGATGTGTAGAAGAGTTGACGATTCTTCAGATTTTTTATCCATGTGGATGGCCAGATTGTGGAGTATCTCGAGATATTCTTTGTAATTTATTTTTAGACATCACTTGGAAATATCGGTATTCAGTACTGAATACTAAGGTAGATGAGACTCGAGAGAGCTCAGTGCTATTGTGACTGTCAAACAACGAGGAACTGATAGTTTCCAAATCGAAAACTAGTAGCATACTAGAAATTCTTTTCTGCAAATTATTGATCACTACATTAACCTGCAACGCTTGCATGTTCTTTCACTGCACTATGTTCAAGGCCAACCATTGCATGGTTTGGCTTTTTTCCCCGTGGGAATTGACTAACGTTGCTGATTCCCTTGTAGTACTGGTAATGAATTATAGTATCAGATAGTTTATACTTGCAGAGTTGTAGTTGGGATAAGTAATATTACTCAAATGTGTGATGTAAAGAACTGAACATTTAGTAATATTACTCAACCATATGATGCAGACAACTTAAAATTTACACTAAATTAAGAACTGAAATATTATGAACATAAAAATTTCAATTCCAGGAAGATAAATTGTGAGATGGGAACGGAAATGTCAAAATTGAAAGAAAATAAAGAAAAAAAACACTAATTATATAATAAGGTAATATTCAGAAGTGGGATTTGAGCCCATGCCCACTTCCGAGGACCAGAACTTGAGTCTGGCCCCTTAGACCACTCGACCACTCTGACGTTAGTCCAGTATGCGGGGATTATTTTAACGTGAGGACGTGCTATAGCTTTCTTATCAATTTGCAAACTGAAACCCTCAAAAACCCAATCAGAATGTTGTGTCAAAATCAGCTTGGTTTCCGTATCAAAAACGTTGAGATGCTTTCTGCACGAATTTTCAGTAGCATTTACCGTAATCGTAACCTAACTGTATTGCAATATCGCTCAATCCTCACCACGACGTCACTCCGAAGCTCATGGATGGACACGATCAAAGGAGTCTTCACCGGAAAAAAATCATCCCCCGAAGAACCCGACGTCAACTCTCAGTCATTCACTCTCCTTCGTAAGTTTCCATCAATCTGTTACTCTTGGTCATCCTTTCTTTCTCTTCTATTTTAACGGAAACCTAAGACAAGGGGTTTTTTTTAGTGCTTTTGTGCTTCCGAATTATCGCTTTTTGAGTATAATACAGTGTTTGGATATAATAGATAAACCTGCTTTTGAGGATAGAAAAGCATTTAAGAGTTATTTTTGGTGAAGTACATGATATGGATAATAATAAAAGTGCTTTTTGAATAAGAAATGCGCTTATAATAAGCACTCGGTTAGTGCATTTTCAGAGCCAAAGTAGGAGCGCATAGTAGCAGAAAACTTTTGTTAATTCTTATAATAAAGTTTTTATTGGTTGTTACAGGGTTTGCTGATGAGTTACGGAAGGCTAGAAAATTGGGTACATTAAAGCAGTACATAGTGGGTAGAAGTAGTGAAGCCACTTTTTCTGATGCTTTTGAGAAACAAGAAGCAATTCTGCGCTATCTTGGTGCTTTTGATCCTATTGGAGAGGTTGGTTTTTCGTCCCTTCAATATACAATATAAACATTCATTTATGGGAAAACTTTTGACTGTTCAAGGTTTCTAGTTTAATGATAGTCCCATTACAAGTTGTATACTACAGTTTCGACATTCCAGTATGAATTCTGGGATTTTTCATAGTTGATATTGCCATATTTTTGTAACATGATATTCACATGTTCATTTATTTCATCTGGGTAAAAGTCCTGATTATCGTTTTAGGTTTCATGATTTGTAGAATCTCCAAAGCAGCCAAAAACTAGAAGCAGCAAAGCATTGTAACTGTACGATAGCTGAAGTTGAGAATGCCCTTGCAAAGTTTACATGGGCAAGAGAAGCGCAAAAGAAGATAGAGAAGTTAAAGGAGGAAGGAAGACCAATGCCAAAGAGCATGGCTGAGGTAATAGCTTGCAATCATTGTGATTATTTGCCATGCTGAAATTGGTTCTTTGAGAAGGGTCTGTGAAAGACTGTTTTATGTAGATTATTAAATCATTTAAAGGTGTACTCTAAATGATCTAGTTCTTGAAGGTTTGACTCTGTTGAACATTTTTCTACATTAAAAAAATATGTTTTGTTTGAGCATGTTTGCATATGCATTGGTTTTATAGTATTTAAAAAGAAATCTTTGAGAGTAGAATAATTAAAATGAAATATTAACTGTGATTTCGGTTGTTGTAGATTCAAAAGCTGATGGGATCAACCCCGCTGGACCTTGCTAGGTCCAATTTGGCTAAGAGTGGGCAGATCAGTAGAAATGCCCTTTGTCCTTGTGGTTCCAAGAAGAGATACAAACGGTAATTTACTGCTTCAATTTTTAAGCAGCACACGTATTTAATTACTGGTTATATGATACCTCTGCTTGCATGCTATATGCTGCTATGCAATAGACCATTGTCAAGATTCCAGTGATATGCGTGCTCTCTTGACTTAAAGATCATATTTTCTTACTTTTTGATATAACTATCATATTAATTATTAGCTGTGATCGAAATGCTTAATTCTGTTAATCCATGATGTTTTCTACCCAGAAGGTTGCAAATCTATCATAACCAGGCAATGCTTTTTCCAGGTCCAGCATGCTTGGGTCTGCACAGTCAATGATTAGTTTCTGTTTCCTGTTTTTGGTTATGTAGGTGCTGCGGAAAAGATTGAGATTTAAGAAAATGAAGTAGAGAAGAGCCCTACGCCGGCATTGGTTGTGAGAAATCCTTTGAGATGGTAAAACCAATATGCAGTCTTAGGTGAGATCTCACCAAGGTGTTTGGTTACTTTTACTTTATGGGATGAGTTTGTAATCTTAATTTTTGTTCGAGGGGAGGGAGATGGTCGGCAAAATCCAATTGCTGCTTGCATTTGTGCGTTGCTTTTCTGATAAATATAATGATTTTAGAATGCATAAATCCAATTTGAAATGACCATTTATGCTTTTTCTTTTTCTTTTACTTTCCCTCTTGGATTCTCTCGTACTACTGCAGATTTGTCCAATTGCTTGAGATAAACGTTAATCTTTACCCCAATGATTTGACTTGGTGTAGAAATATAATATCATCACCTCTATTGTGCTTGTGTTTATTTTAAAAGCACCTCCTGGAGCTAGCTACCTGGGAAAAAGGTGGCAGGGCCATATCAAGGGAAATTGTTATGCCTGTGTTTTCTCTTTGATTGTAAGTTTCCAGTCGGGTGGAATCTGCATCCATTTCCTATTAAAATACTTATAAATCCCTCTCAATTGGATATGGTATCTGCAATTTCTCATTTGTAAAAGATTGAAAATTTTTAAATCTTGACGCATACTTTCTAACAACTCCAAGTTTTTAACCAAAATTATTTTAATATAACATTCTCATTTAAAGCAAGAGAAAGTTTTAGCTGGGATTAGCTTATATTATTTGCTGTAATATAATAAAATTATTTAATTAATAAAAATAATATTTATTAAAAAAATTAAATATATAATCTAATTTTTTAATTTTTTATTCAAATAAAATTTATCTTACTTTTAAAAATTTTTTTTTGTAAATAATTATAATTTTTTTTATTTGTTGATTAAGTAATTTTATTATATAATAATAAATAATTGATGTGATAATACAATTTTATTTAAAAATTTGTCTCAAAACAATGATATTAATATCACATGCTCATTTTAAAGTAACAAAATTAGTATTGCCTTCCGGTTTAAAAGCAATGATATTGAAGAGAAAGATAAAACAAAAAGGGCTGTTCTGCTATTGCTCACCATAAATGGACACAACAGACCTCAACCATAACATCATCTGAAAATGGCTAAACATTTTACCATCTGCTTCTTGATTGTCTTCCTTTTCTTCGCTGGTGGTAATAGTTATAAATCTTATTGAGTTCTTCAATCTTCGTAATTTCTCTGGTTTTTCCTGGCTGTGATTTCTAATTCCACATATTTTTATATCCTTTCAAAAGGATTTTATAAGTCAAACGTTCGATGGAATATGATACAACCATCCTGTTTACAGATAATCGATTAAGATAAATATAGAAGTTTCATTGAACAGTAATCTACTCTGTACCGTGTGAACATGTTTTTCTCTGCTTCTTTAATTTCATACAGATGAGAAGTTGGTGCAGAATATGGCAGAAGCAAAAGACTGCCACAAGGTTTGGAACTGCTAAGGAGAACAACGTTGCTGGGATAACTGCAAGAATCTTTACAATGGAAAGGGACTTTGTGATTTATACACACCACCACCTGTTCCGAGGCACTGCTTTAGTGCCTCCGAGTGGTTGATCGTCTCACCTCTTTTATCCATACTTTCACCTAGTAATCTTAGCAAATAAAACCTCTAGTAAAAGTTCTAGTTGCTTATGTCTCTCCTAACGAAAACAAAAAGTTAAAAAGAGATCGAATTCTCGAGCAGCTTAGCTTAATTTGTGTTTGTGTTCGGGAGGAACGTGGAAAAAAATCAAATAAATAAAACTGATTCTCCCAAAATCACACTGCTTTTGTGCAGGCCAGTTTATAATTATGGCATGCTTGTTATTGTAGTCCTATTACGTCTAGTGGGTGGTAATTTTATGGTGAATTTACTCTTTTAAGTGTTGGTCTGGAACAATGGTGTGAACTATTTATGTTACAGAGGTGCGAAAACGACTGCTCCATCTTATCTTGATCCTGGCCCTGACGGGCAAGAAAAGACCTGTTGTTTCCCACATCGCTGAGTTACGATGGCACAACTCTGTCAGTAGCTATAAATAAGGAATATCAAGCAACTTAGAAACATACTTACCTGGACGGGGTCAATGGGTGATCAGGAAGGCCCATGGCCTAGGTTGGTGACCTCCATTGCACATAGGAGGGGCACCCGCCTAAGGTCTGCCCAAAGTGGCAGAGCCTACGTCATAATTTGTGGCAGAGGGGGCCTGCGTTCGCGCGGCCCCTACCCAATTTTAAATTAAATCTTTGTGATTATGTTTAATAGCGGCGTAGTAATTTTTCAATGACGTATATTGATGCTGGAGAATGTAAGATAATGGTAAATTGAAAAGTAAGGCTGCGTTTTGTCACATCTAATGTCAACCATGGAGGATGGTACCACGGCTTTAGTTAACCAATTTAGCGTCAAAAGCATTGAAAGAAAATGAGTTTTTTTGTTTTCGAATGAAATATCATATACTTGGACAGATTGATGGGGGTTACATGAACTGTTAGCAAATTAACCAGGACATTTTTCCCCATTAATTCTAACTTGATAGAACAATCGTCCAAATTGTGATGCGCATTTTTTTACCCACAAGCAGTATGCAGTGTGCAGATTATTCGGTAAGCGGAAATATGCGAAAATGCAAAAGAATAGTTGTTTTCTACTATCTGAACAGGGTAAGTTCATTTAGCAACCTCCTTGGGCAGGTAGTATATGATGACCAGAGACAATCAAGTCCGTAATAAGAAACCGCAAATTTCCTACAAAATGCACGTTCAGCCAATGAAACTTAACTTATCTTGAATCCACATAATCAAATCTCAGCATCTCCTTCCTTTACCAGCAGAGATCAAACGCATCTTCCCCCTTTTTGGCTACTGAGTCTCCAACCAAATGTCCCATCAAAGGCCTTTTTGTGCCGTTGATATCTTGCCAGGTAATCGCATGACCTTCGTAACATAACTGCTTTGTTTGTCCCTACAGATACAAAAATCTGAGTTCTGAGACATACTTCGCTTCCCCTCCGCTGCATCTTTTTCTACCGACCTTTCCAATTCTAAAACAGAACTCTGTTCAAGTCTATTAAAGCAAAGATAGAACTAAAAAATTTTCTTTCACTTTCTCTTTCTGCTGTTCTTATGAAGAATTCTTCAAAATTTTCACCGAAAACTCCATTTTCCCGTATCGTTACTGAGATTACACCATTGAGTCACCAGGGTTCTCTTTGTTCCATCTATATCTCCATCAAAGTTTCAACTTTTCACTGCGCATATCAGCTTTAAGGTGTTTTCATTAAAGTTCGATACTTGTCATCTCCTTTCAGATTTTGGGTATCCGTTGGTTTCAGTTTAATCTTATTACATCTTGTGACTTTAACCTGCATTACGAGTCGTTCTATGTGTTTTCTGTCGGTTGCTTTTCATTTTTTGTTGTCAAAATTTAACATTGCTGGTTTCTGTCATTTAATTTTGATTTTGTGAAAACAATGGGAGAATGGATACTTAACAAATTAGTGAAGAGTTGGTTTATTTGTTGATAATTCTTCATTGAATGTTATTATATTATCGCCATCCCAAAAAAAAGGGGCCACTATTTATATTCTATTTTGGGCGTCGTTTCATCTGCTTTTCAGTTTAGATATTGTTGTTGATTGGTTAAAATTTGCTTCTCTTTTGCATGTCAAAATGACAGGACTTTGCAAGGGGTTGGTCTCAGATGCCCGCTGTGTTAATTTCTTTATGTTCATAATACTGCTCGAATTCAAGTTATTTAAAGGTTGAATGCAGATCTTGGTGTTAGATTATCGTTAACCAATTTGTCAGCTTTCTAGCTATCGGTGCCTATTTCTTTCTTGGTAAATTGTGGCTGAAATAAAGAACCTAATGTTTTGTGTGCTCCAATTTGAATTTACTAGAGCATAATTGGCTGCGACGTGAGTTCTCTAAATGTCAACTTCAATGTTTTCCTTCTGGACCAGTAAATTTTTTACTGTTACTTCTGATAATATATGTAATCAGGGCTGTATCTTTGTTTTGTGTAATTTGTATTTACCTTCCTGCTATATGTTCAGAGTTTCAGGAACTCCGTTTGCTGCATGCCATTTTGACGATGAGCAATGTTGAAAAGGTTAGCTGGGGTGATGAATGCTCCGACATGGGAGAAAAAAGAGAGATCGGATTTATTGATTTTCGGGATGATTGCACTTATTACCCAAGCGAAGAGGGTCCTGTCATTGTATTCATTCCGTTTCCATTTATTCAGGGGAAACCTCGGTCAATTCTTGTAGGAGAGAATTCCAAGTGTTCAATTACAATGCAGAACTCCACTCGTGACCCGGCAGAACTTTGTTGAATTAAAATATACTGCTCAAATTCTGCAATCTCTTACACTTTATCGCTGATGGAACCACCGTCAGCCAACTCAGAGTCAGAAAATGCTCAAGGCTTCTTAGAGAGATTTTCTATTGAGCACAGAGTGCTTCAACCTCTCAAAACTTTAACCTTTAGGACATCCTGCAAGCTGAAGGACATGTGTATGCACACCTGTGGTGTACTTTGATGTTGGGGATGATAGAATTGAACGTGTGGTGTTCCTATTGGCTGAAGACATTGTCTCAAAGTCTCTGCCTTCTAACCGTCCATACTCGAGCGCCAAGAAAAAAGCAGTTTACCGTAGATGAACATGTTGTTTCCTCGCGTCCTGCTAGAGCATCGGCTCAAGGTTTCAAGTATAGTTTCCCGAATTTGTGGCGAATAAGCAAGTCCCTGGAGTTCTAGTGAAGGTAGAGTGACGAAGAATCATTTTACTTTCTTCAGTAAATCGCTTGTTATGGAATAGCTGCATTTGGAGGCAAGTATTATCGCTCATCAGTTAAGCTATGAGGTTTGAACGCTCTTCTTTTGTGAGGTTGGCTGGGTAATTCTTTTGCCAGATGTTAAGGTTGCGACTGTTGAACAATTCAAGGACAAGAGTGAGCGATCATCATTGTATCAACTGTCAGATCAACAATCAAACACACTTGATTCGACCGAACATATTGTCTGGTATTCTTTAGCAATCCAAGGAACTAGTGCCAGGTCGCCTCTTATTGTTGTTGGGAATCCGCACATAGTCTGTCAGGCACACGTCTTAATGGCATACTATTGCTAATGCTATGATTTAAAATACTTGCTTTATAATACTATTACTCAATTGCTTTATAATTGACAGTGTCTAATAAGGCCATTTATGTTGTCCACTCTTGTACAATCTGATGATCAAGAAGGCAGCATGGTATATAAATTTTCAGAAATTTTGTCTATGGCAGGACCCTCATTGGAACAAACTTTTGTGGCATGGTTGTGATAATATCTCCTACCAGGGCTGCGCTGCTTCTGCAAGGAAAGACTATCCAGTTGAAGTGCCGAACCCAGAACAAAACTCGAATAATGATTCAACACGGGGGCATGGGGCCAACCTTTTCAAGGAGAAGGCAATCCAGAAATGCCACAGCCTGTCACTGATGAAGCTGAATGGTCAGATGGATGGAAGTGAATTCAGCCAGTTCATATTGATACCGATAGATTTCTGGTTCGTCGATTTTCATTGAATCATTTTGGTGAATTAGTTTATGAACAGTTCTCTATTTTGTAGAATGGTCTCGATCTTGTATATAAGATCTTCTGTCAGGTAAATGGATTTTATAATTTTATTTTATTAGATTTGACAATGTACACAACTGCTCTCTTGATTTTGACAAGACAAGGTACGGAAACCTGTTTCTATCCCACACCGAGGAGGCATAATAGTTTAGCTCTGAGTGTGGGTATAAAAATGAATAAAAATGGGCATATTATTTAGAAGTCTGTACGTGTCTAATGTTCTTCAAGAGGATATATAACCTATGTTGGTGGTTACCAGTGCACTTAGGAGGGGTACCTGTTAATTGTGGTTGCAGGGCCTTCAATCGCGTAGCCCCTCTGCAATTAGCATGATAACAAGTTCAATGAATTTTCAACGAAAATCCTTACACCGTTTAGATTGTGACAGCTTAAGGTTGAAACATAGGGAGGTAAAACATGTGTCTATTTAATATTTTAAAGACGGTCTATGCAATCTTTATTAATCCCTCAAATCCTGCTAGCCAAGCCCAGTTTTTATCATCTTAGTTACTCGCATAAAATGAAGGTTGATTTATCGAGGATCAGCCTTCGTCCATTCAAGTCGACGGACGTAGATGATTTCCTGTTATGGGCTTTTGATCAAGTAACAAGATCCCTCAGATGGTATACTTTTACGTCTAAGGCAGAAGCTTTGACCGTTATCAAGGATGTTTCCATATGATCGATGACCTTTCGATCGGATTCGTTTCGATCTTCCCCGGTTCAGGCGACGACAGGTGTAGGGCTGATATTGGCTAGGCAATAGCTGTGAAATAGTGGGGCCAGGGGCCCTTAACCAAGTTTTCAAGGAGCTACCTGATGTGGCAAGATTACTAGCTTTCGTTGATGTAGAAAACAAGGCTTCCCAACGGGTGTTAGAGAAAGCTGGGTTTGTTCAAGAGGGTCATCTGAGGAAATACAGCTATCTTAAGGGGAACATAAGAGATTTGTATATTTATAGTTTTTTATCAACAGATTTCAGTATTGAACAGAAATCCCACCTTAATTAATAGATAATGTATAATTTGCAACCACTCATTTTGTATTGCTGATTATGCACCAAATCCAATGTATGTATATTACCTACTGCTCTGTAGTTCCCAGGCGGGCGTTATTTTTGTGAAACTCTTGAACTATTACAAATTAATCAACTGTTGGTGTAATGGATTGGGTATTATCGGAGGTGATCCGCCTAGGTGAGAAATTTGCCAAAAAAGGCCTAAGAGACGGTAATGTTAATTGTATTGTGAAAAAAACGTGTAAAGAAATGCTTCCTATGGCTGACTATAAATTTGAGCCTCGACTTCAGTTCTCATTATTGTGCAATTGCGATCCCAATCACCGAGAGCATGGCATCATGTCGAGAACTGCAGAAATCACTCTCCGCCCATTCGAAATCTACGATGTGGATGATTTTATGGAATGGGCAGGGGATGAAAATTTTGCCAGGTATTGTACATGGGACACATTCACATCAAGGGATGACGCCATGGAGTTCATCGAGGAGGTAATCGGGTGTCATCCTTGGCAGAGAGCTATTGGTATCACAGACCGTCCAATTGGGTCAATTTCGTGATTTCCAGGATCGGGAAGAATCCACGGAGGGGAGAGATTGGACATGCAATAGCTGCAAAATACTGGAAAGCATAGTAGCAGAAGCAGTTAAAAAATGGCTGTTTCATACAGATTCAAGGAGTTCGAAGTATTTGGGCAGCATTGAGGGCATGTTTTGTTTTTTAAAATGAAAACAAAGCTTCACAAGAAGTGCGAGAGAAAGCCGGGGTTTTAAAAGGTCTTTTGAAGAAGTACTTTACTGTTAAGAGCTGTTGACGTGTTCAGCGTGTTGAAAGCTGATAGGACTTTTATTATTACTAACCAGATTAACCCTCTGTAGTAAAATCTTTCTTGTGTTTCTTTGGCTTCAGTCGGTTTACTTTTGTCATGACTATAGTTATCTAACACTTGTAGCTGCGCCACAAACAGCAAACTTCATAGGCATTATTCATTCGCCAAATTAACAATTTACACAAACTTTTTCTTCTTCTTATTTTTTTAAAATTGCAATCACACCACATTGGATTCTAATAAGTAATTACAGTTTCATTTCGTGTTTGTAATCGGTATGGACATATACAAATTACGAAGTTTTAGTGCCTTGGGACACACTATGGACAATGCACTATACAAAATCGTCGTTGCCATCCTGTGGGCAGCAGCAGCAGCAGCAATACATACACTAACAAAAACAAAAGTTTGGCCTACCGAGTTTTTTCTATATTTTTCTACCTTGTTTCACCTGTTTTGGACATTTTTATAGCAACCTCACTCTGGGAGAGAAGCACAATTCTCTTTATTCACAATTGACAAACTGAGACGTTTCAAGGTGTAGAATTTACTGAAATCTCTTGTGGGAGAGGTGAGCTTGGCAGGTCTGGATGTGAAGGGATGGCAAGCCGCTGCAAGGCTTTCAGACCTACCGTGAGCTGTGCAAATGATGGACGCAAGTTTGGATCACTGAGCAAAAAGAGGTAAGGAGGAGTAAATTAAACTATTTTCAGAGTACTGAGAAAATAAAAAATTAGGGCTTTTTATTGCTTAAAAACTTATTGGACTCACGTCTGCCAGCATTCCCAAATTATCCTTGCAACTACAGGATCAACTTCCTTGGGGATATCAAGACGGCGATTCTGGAAACCAACTGCACCCACCACTTGCATTGGATTCATTCCACTCCAAGGCAATTTCAGAGTTGCAAGCTCCCAGAGAATGACCCCAAAGCTATAAACATCACACCTGTACATCCAACACAAGATATTTACAGTTAGGTGGTCCGATAAATTCAGCTAGGATACAAGCAGCTTACAATCCACATGGCACTGTTGCTATAGCATAATGCATAATACTGAGCTGTCCATTTTGACTTTATTATTGTTTAGCAGTAAGCCACAGTTGGCATTCGCTTGCACAGAATTCTAAAGAAAATTATTGAAGGACAACTTATCATAGGCATGGCATTTAAGGCATCTGTCAAAAAGTAAAATGTTTCTGTTGATTGCCAATGACACGCTGAAGCAATCAAAATGCTCAACACTAAATCAATTAGCCAGGTAAGAATGAATTTTAAATAATCGGACATATCCATCAGCTGTCACTTCTTTAGGATAAAAGTTTCCTTACTCCTAGATTTCAATATTATATTATACAAACAAATAGATTGGGAGACATCGATATAAAGTAAATAGAAGAAAAAGACAACTGGCTCTTGCCATGTCAGAACAAGTAAGTGCTGCTCAAATTGCCCAATGGAAATATAGCAACTCACTTTTCATTAGAGGGCTCATTGCGAAGAACTTCTGGTGCCATCCACTCAGGCTGACACATCAAAGATGACTCAATCAGATAGATGAGGGGATGAGATACATGCAGCATATTTAACTTTTGCACAAGATCCATGTAAAAGAGTAAAAAGACAAAGTCTCTAATCCTTACTGTTCCTGCAGTTGACTTGGATGACAAAAAGGTGTTGTGCTTCAAGCGTGACAACCCAAAATCAGAAACCTGCGTAGTTAACAATTTTAAAGATGTATACATAAAAAAAAATGAATTCCAAAAGCATGTTAACATAGTTTCTTTAAATTGCTTCTGCTGTCAACTCTCAAGAAATCCAGTCTTAATGATATCTGCCAGAGCACTAGGCTGCCAATAAAAACCAAAGCTCAATTTATAAATTTCCAGCCATATGGTAACCGTTAGAACAAACGGTTACAAATAAAAATCTCAAGCTCAACTCATCAATCATATTTTTAGAGATTCTTTAATCCACAACCCAAAATGCAGCTTAAATTTGTGAAACAAAAGATTGGTCAGCTTAGCTTGGCTCACAATCTTAAGTAGGTGTAGCAATCATCCCACCTTAACCCAGCAGGGAAAAGCATTAGAAGGGAAAAAACAAAAGGTTAGAAGAATGTAAGCAAAATGAAAAGATGCTGAGAGAGTTTTCTAACATGTTGCTTTCAAATCACTCGCATAACCTAAGAGTAGCTTTGTAGTCAAAGTAGGACACTGATCAATGATTCCATAAACTATGACAAATCAATTGCAATTCATGTAATGGAACTAAAATCTAGACTGGAGTATTAAAACGTACAAATAATCAGTAAAATAAGTCACATAATGAAAAATTTTGCAAGTCAACGGCCAAGCTGACTCTACCAAATTAACATGAAGGAAATATCTCATATATTTTTGCAACTTTATTCATAGTGGAAAAAGGATAATAAAGGGTGCAACGAAAAGAAACAAAAAGATGTATTATTTGTTCAGATAAGTAAGAAATGAGGGCATATATACCTTGACATTCCAGTTTTTATCAACCAAAAGATTTGGTGACTTCAAATCTCGGTGGACAATGGTTGGGGAGCTGCTATGTAAGCAGTTCATACCCCTTGCCTGCACAATGATAACATCTTTGTGGCTTGTTAAAAATATTTAATACTGAAAGAGGAAAAGCTGATTTAATTAGTCACATACCACATCAAGAGCCATCTTTATTCTACGCTTCTCATCAATTTGACAATGAGGGCGATGAAGAATCCGAAATAAGCTTCCTCTGCAAAATTACACATCATTGACACAAGTTAAAAGGTTAACAAAGAGCATGCAATGCATGCTGCACAAAAAGGTATATGCAAGTGGCGGCAATCAGAAAGAACCGTCAGCATCATATATTGGACTCTGCTCGCTTGCAAAAATTTATACCTTGGAAGAAACTCAGTAATGATAGAGAGATTTGGGGGACGGGTAACAGCTCCCATAAAAAGAACAACATTTGGATGCCGCAATCTTTGCATTATCTTCACCTACATTACAGAACAAAATCAAATCTAGAGACAATAATTTTACACGGACAAGAAGTTTACTGCCATGACCATGGACAAAAAAACCATTGTCTTGTACACTTTCATGTACAGAGAAAAGGTAAAGATTAATAAAAGATCTATATACAGAAGGCTAACTCGATACTTACTTCTCTTCTGAACTCAGCTAAAGCAGCACCTGAGAAATCCTGGTCTAAGAACTTCTTCACCGCAACCTCCTATTGCTCAACAACAATTCAACAGCCCACAATTAGAAACTACTTTATTTATTTTTACCTTTTCTTTTGAAATCTCTCCAATATTAACAGGCAATCTTACCCTAACATAATGGCTCTGCTAAAGAATTTATTAATATAAATGATAGTCCCAAACATATGTAAATGAAAATCCCAAACATCAATTATATCAGAGCAACACTTGACCAGCTGATATATGTTCATAAATTAGAAAGGGAGACAATTCACATAAACAAAGAGGGTATATGGAACTAACCGTGCCATTCCAATCAGCATGGTAGACCTCTCCATATGAACCTGTACACACACACACACACACACACACACACACACAATAAATAAATAAATAGCGTACTCCAAGTGAAATTAAACTATACATAAATGCAAATGCAATAAAAACACCATGATAATGACTAAAAACTAATTACCAAGTATAAAATCTACAGGATAACCACCATAATGTTCCCAACTTTAAAGCTCAAGCAAAGGAAATTCACCACTACTTAGAAAAGTTAATTGATAAAATAATCTCAGTGGCAACTAAACCAAGATTGATCAATAATGTAAAGAGCCATGATAAACAATATGCCCCACCTAGTCCAATCCTTTCACCAAGAACCAAGTCTTCCCATGGAATTTCACATTCACTCACATCAACATCATCAAAGATTGGATCAGTCCTGCTTGTGCTGGAGTCAACAGATGAGCTTGGACTTTCCAGATCCTTCAGTTTCAGATTGGTTCCCATAAATCTGTCATGTGTGCACTTTCTGCGGTCAAGGTAACCAATTTCAACATCCTTCCCACACCTTGGATTTTCTTCCTTCATATTACAGCTCAAATCTTCAACCAAAGGTGGACCATTTAACTGATTTGTGCTAGAGGCCAATAATGAGCCATTACCAATGAAACCACTCTTGGGATCACTATCTTTACTTGACTGATTTGCATCATTCAGTGACTTGAAACCACGAGCATAAAACTTTTCAGATGTAGAGCTGGAGGAAGCTGACGTTGGCAGATTATGATTATTAGGTTCACGGCTAATTTTAGGTAAGATGCCCTCCATATAACCACCATAGTCTTTTTTTCTAGGGATTTCATTGTAAGGATGTTGATTCTTCCACATCATTGGTACAGGGGGTCGACCAGAGACAGGGTTATTTCTGTGTCTCTGAAACTCTTCTATTTTATTCTCTGCAGGCTTATTATGCATGAGAGTTTTGCCAGTTCCTTTTATCTGAAACGGATTAAGATCTGCAAAAAGACCTTTAGAGTCCTCCTGACCAGTATGACCATATGGAATGACATTGACATTCATCCTCACACCATCACTGACTGCATTGGGCCCACGACCACCTTTATATTGAGAAGTCCCAATGGCCGATGATGAATGATGATCTAATTGATTGGGAGTCACTCTAGTAGATGTTCCAGAAGAACCAGCAGCAGATTCATTACTAGGACCAGGGACTGAAGGTAAGGATTCTGCCTTTTTAGAACTGGAACCTCCATTCAGAGGAAAGCTACCATCCACTGTAGGGTTTTGACTACTACCTTCACCAAGTAAAGGCTTCGGTTTTGAGTACACAGGTCCAGAGTTATTAGAGGACCGGAGAGCAGGGATTTTATTTATTATAGGGTTATATGGCTTAAAGGCAGTATCCTTTGCACTTAAAATATCTGCAGGTATAAGTGTCCCAGGAGCTGCCATCAGATCAACCAAAACTTCCCTGGAAGCAGAAACACATATATTAGAACTTCACAGAACAATAACATAGTTATGTTGCAAAATAGCATGTATGCATCCACATAACTAAGTATGGAGAGGAGTTGCACTTTTCCTCTAGTGGTGAATAACAATAACATTATGTTGATAATACAATATTTTCAGAAATATTAAGTATTTACCAAAAAAAAATATAAATACTACAAAGTTAAAGAAATTAAAACATGTAAACACAGTAATTAAAAACATGGCAAACCTTTCATCCTCTAACTTTATTATGTTGACGGCATCATCCTCCACACCAGTGTAATGGCTACCTTTTACAAGTCTACAAGGTAACCTTATACTGTCAGCCAATACCTACATCCAAGCAAACAAATAAGGTAGATACTCAAAGGTACAGTTTCTCCCTCTCTCTCTCTCTCTCTCTCTCACACACACACACACACAGAGATTTCCACAGCCTTAGAGTTTGATATCCTAGTAAGATCATCCAATGAACTTGAGAAAAATGTCAATTGATTTGGGAGTTCATAAAACAGAAATAGATGAAATATTTGCTTCCAGCAAATACTTTCTTCTACATTCCATACATAGGACAAAGTACAAGAGGAATGACATTGGATATTTATGAAATATTGGAGGAATGGCATTGGATATTCACTTCACAAATTAGAGCAACATAAAGGATCAAACCAAGATTTTAAAATTTCCAAATATTTGGAAGCTTTAAAACTTTTAAGTCATCACCAAAAGATACACAAGTATCCTTTTTTGAAATAGAGATGGGGCCTGAGATGCAAGAAATCCCCAAACCAAGACAAACAATGCTCAAGCAAGTATGGCTCAATATTATGCTCAGAGTGTTACATAAGTTGGAGAGGAAAAGTGTTAAAAAGAATCCACATATATTCTAAACATAACATATAAATCTTGGTTCAAGTTCTTATAACAAGGACAACTCAGGATGCTTGATTAGATTAAATAAGCCTACAGGGAACAGCTAACCTTGAAAAGCAAAGCACGATGTCGAGAAAGGCCTATATTTATGGACCCAATTGGCAGCACACTCGTGTGAATAGATGTCCTCAATTCTGTGCTTCTTTCCATCCACCTGGCCAACATTACATTAGCATCCTTTACTGGCCCACCCATATGCCCGGTGACAAGGTCAGCAAGTCGTTGTACCAAAAGACCAACACCACTAGCAGGCAAATCTAATGAGATGCACTGTGCAACCTGAACCAATTCTTCCAAGGCATGATCAATTTTTTGATTAACTATTACAACTTCAAACCCAGAACTCCCAAGATTTGATTCAAGATGAGCAAGAGATGGCAATTTTCCTTGGGTTGCTGAATCTGTGGAGAGTCCATATGCATCATAAAATCCATCCACCACCTTCTGCTCATAGTCAAGAACATTGTACTCCTAGTGAAACAAAAAACCAAATGCAAGTCAAGCAGTACACAACCACAATAACATTTATAATATCATTAGAGCAGCATACACCAGCAGAACAAAATTAGGCATAAATACCCAAAAACATTTAGAGATGTCTGTTACAAAGGTAAGGCAAAAAACTAAATTAGCAACTACATCCAAAACCAACAGCAGTTTAGCATATTTTCACAAATTTAACTGTCAATGAAGTCTTAATTTCCATAATCAACATCAACCAAGTATCAAACGCAGACAGGCCTGATATCAACTACCAAACGCCAAATAAAACAACGCAATTCATGCGAATTCTTGACATTTCACCGCAAGCAGGCCTGACGATAAGTAAATTGCCCCAATCAACAGCAAACCATGACAGGTAAAACAAAGTCAATATCACTAGCCAAAACCACAGAAATAGTGCCAATTCAAACTTATTCGCTACAATTTACAGGTTTACCTAATTCAATCGTAGATAAAATATAGATGACCAACCCAAGGAAAAAGTGCTCAAATCAAGTTAATTATCTACACTCGATACTGAAACTCTAAAAGACAGCCAGGTTCACTAAAATTGTAATCCAAAAAATATTACCCAATACTGCCTCGACAAAACCTCTGCTGCCACGTCAGCCTTATCCCTTCCCAAATCACTCCTCCGACAACCATTATTGTCCAAACTAAACAGCGTGGCCGCCCGGATCTGATCCTTCTCGGAAAAATCACCGGAATTTGACGATGACGCACTGATCGCCATCGCCAGCTGCACTTGAAACTCCTCCTCGGACGTGATGTAATCCGTTCGACTGGCTGACGACACAGGAGCTGGCGATGATGCTGATGATACCGGCGCCGGTGGACTCACCGGGACAGCGCTTGGCGATGATGTACGGTTTTGATCAGTGTCACATGACGTTGAAGCTAGGTTTTCATTCGTCCGATTCGACTCGTGGTTGCTGCCTTTGTGCAGCTTCTTGAAGATGTTTTTCATCTCTCCTACTCTATCTCTATGTACAGTTCCTCACTCGCTGTCGGTTTCTCTACTATCTCGTACTTTATCCAGATTTCTCCCTAATTTTCTCTCATTTCTCTCTTGCTCTGTTTCGTTACGTTCTGAGCGGTCAAGGGAGAAGACAGTATTAGGGAGGGAAAAACCTAACGTGGCCGGTATAAAACTGTATACATTATGTTGACTGCTAAACAAATAACCTTCAACTGTCTTTTAATTACGAAAACCACATCAACGCAATACGCACGCAAAGGTTTGATGGTGGACATGAAAGGCGCACCAATGAGAGAACCACACGGTGGCAGAACGGGAGGGGTACGTGGCAATCCACGTAACGGTAACACGTAGGATTATTAAAATTAGCATGACTGGTGATTTGTACTTTTAATATGCTTTTAAAAGAAAGATTTTTGCGCTAGGTTGCTGGCCCAAGTGGGAGTCTCTGAGCTGGAGGCCCACGTAACTAGAAACGACATGACTGGAATGGCCGAAGGGCTCATCGGCCCAGAGAAGAATGATGGAAACTGAGAACTAAATGTAGACGAATGACATTTCGTATGATAAATATTAATAAAAATGACAAGTCGTAAAAGTGTTATTGTTGCATTTGAGCGTTTCAATCGATCAGATAACATTTTTTTAAAAAATTTATTTTACTAAGCGGCGATGACTTGAAGCGCACGCTGCAGTACGGCACCAGAAAGTCACTCATTGCGCAGAATTCTCGACGATAACGAGAAAATTACCACATTCAGTTTGGTCGATAGCTTAGAAGACAACAGTGCAAATCGTCTCAAATTACACCAATTAACTGTTGTTTGGAATTCCACTCTGCATGATCGGGAATTTTCTCCTTCCGTTGTATTTCCTCTTTAGATGAGTGTTGTTTCCGCTGTCAGTTACGGCCGAAAATTGAAGTTTGAATGCAACAACGGACGGATCGAAGAGCAGAGCGGAGAGAAAACGATGGGAAGAAGGGGCAGAGCTTGCGTGGTGGTTCTTGGAGATCTCGGCCGCAGTCCTCGTATGCAGTATCATTCTCTTTCTCTGGCCCGTCAGGTAATTTCATCGCATACATACATACATATATACATGTATTCATGCCAAACATCTGACGATCTCGTAAATTTATTTTACTGCTTAGGCTATGGTTCTTTGTCTTAATTTATTTATTTTTCCTAAAACATAATGGTTATCTGAATTGATTACACTCTTTAGATTTTGCTTTTGCAAAGCGTGATGACCAATAGTGCTTACCAGTTTCTATAACGTATATGAGATTATAAATACTTTTGTTGATCGTGAAGCTTGTAATTCAATTCTGCCTTTTTAAGACTAGTTTTTAATGCATTATCCGGTGCAACTATTCTGTTGCTTTCATTTAATTCCCATTATTCATAGATCTCCTGTGATTGATCTTGTTTTTTGATTTGTCTTGCAGATGTCTCTAGAGGTTGACATTGTTGCTTATGGAGGTATACCTTCCTACATAAGATAATATATTCTATGTAATAGTTTTCTCCTCTTGACTTTACTCATGGCGCATCAACATGACAAAGAATATTTGCGTCAAGTGTTCCGTTGTGTGTTTATGTAGATTTGTTAATTACGTCTTGTCAATTACTGTTAACTAAATTTGGTTGTTTGAGACTCACTTGATAAGTTACTTGTAAATGCTTTTAATTTTGTTGGAGAGTAACCAAATATATAATATTGCAAACTAATGTTTGGACAGGTTCCAATCCCCATACTGCTATTCTAGAGCATCCATCTATTCATATCCATGCAATGGTAATTAGTTCGTGAAATCTTGTAGTGACAAGACTTCTTGAATCCTGATTTATCAATTTATGGTATAATTTGTTTCCCTCCACTAAAAAATTGCAGACCCAGTGGTCAATGATCCCTCGAGGCTTGCCTAAAATGCTTCGGCCTGTACTGCTTCTGCTCAAGCCTTTGATTCAGTTTCTCATGCTTATGTGGTTTCTCTGTGTAAAAATATATTCTCCTGATATATTTATAGTGCAGGTGAGTTTATAATTTCCTTGAGGAAATTCAATGAATCGAGTGTAACTCATTTGTGGTTATCATGTCTTGGTGTCTAATCACATTCTTTGTACATTTATTTCTAAGTTGACATTCATCCTTTGCTCATTTTAGTCCCAGTCTGTTTCAATTTAAGCTAGTCATGGGAAATGTTTTTCATGTAAATAACATCTTCTTTGTTTGTAAGAGAATGTAATAGAACATAAGTTCCGTCATGATCCAGCTTACTGCAATCATACATGTTTTGGAGGAAAATGACTTATAGATCCTTTTCCTGTAAATCAGTTTGAACCAACTACTGTTTCAAATTGACAGGTCCTCTAGAATTCATGTTCTACCATATTTCTAACAAAATTTTCTTGTTTTCTCTGTAATTTTAAGGATAAATTTTTTTAGTGTGATTTGTAGCCTGTTTATTTTTCATATGTTGTTTCTACTCCAACCTGTGACAACAAAAATAAGAAAATTGCTATGATCTCTCTCTCTTTTATGGTGTTTTGCTTATGTAGAATCCCCCATCTGTTCCAACCTTGGCGGCTGTAAAATGGGCGAGTTCACTGAGACGGTCTGCCTTTATCGTTGACTGGCATAATTTTGGATATACATTGCTTAGTTTGTCACTTGGAAGAAGTAGTTGCTTTGTCTCTGTATATCGCTGGTACCAATAAAGTTGATTAAGTTTCACTTTCTTTATGCAGTGTTATTAGAGCTGTGTGGCAGTTATGACTTTTCTTATTTTAGGTTTGAGAAGCATTATGGTAAGATGGCAAATGGCTCTCTTTGTGTAACCCAAGCAATGCAACATGAATTGGCTCAGAACTGGGAAATTAAGTAAGAGGTTCTGCTCAAAAAGTCAAAAATTTATTCCACTTTGTTACTTATTGCGATGTATTCTGACTGAATTTTGTATTCTCTGTTCAAAAATTGGTAGAGCTGCTGTATTATATGATCAGCCTCCTGAGTTTTTCCATCCAACAACACTTGAGGAGAAGCATAAGGTAAATTACATGTTTCTGTGCAAATATTTAATCGAAAAAACAAAAAATTGAATCAAAGAATAGATATGAATGTGGACCACTTATAGTTATTCTGTAGATTGGACAAGAAACTGTGTCAGCCTCTGGGTGCTCAAGATTGTGTCAGTAATGGTGAGATTGACCAATGAATAATTTTGTAGTTCTGACTTCGATGTAATAGAACATCTCTGTCACTCTAATACTTGCACTTTCAGGAATGGAGGGCCACAACACAGATGAGAATTTGTTTACGACTCAGGCTGGCACTGATGTTTTCTTGAATCCTAACAGACCAGCCCTTGTTGTAAGCAGTACAAGTTGGTAAGTTCGTCCTTCATGAGTTTGTTACTAATGTTAACACCCAAGAAATGTGTATGCTATGTCTGTTGCTTTTAATTTTCCTGTCAAAATTGTTATTTTGTGCTTGTTTTTTTTCTTTTGCCATTTCTTCCTATTGTACCCATCAATTTCCGGGGGCTCTATGACATAAATTTGGTGAGATGGGTGATACATTTTAGATAATGACATTTTTTTCAGGACTCCAGATGAAGATTTTGGCATTCTTTTGGAAGCAGCGGTAATGTATGATAGACGTGTTGCAGCAATATGGAATGAAGATGATTCCACCAATGAACAGAATTTTTCAAAGGAATCTGACGGGAAGCAATGCTTGTACCCTAGGTTGTTGTTCATCATTACAGGTAATGATTCCTCTTCCTCTTGTTCAATGTCTGGATTCACATGGGCACCTGTTGACTTTGCTTTTCTCTTGCTTTATGAAGGCAAAGGCCCGGATAAAGAAAAATATGAAGAGAAAATAAGGAGGTTACGCCTCAAGCGAGTGGCATTTCGTACCATGTGGCTGTCAGCTGAAGATTATCCATTGCTTCTTGGTGGGTCATTTGTCCTCACTTTGTTGCCTTTTACCTTTCATGATCTTGGATGTTCTCATTCTCTTCATGTTCTTGTTTTCTTCTTGTTCCACTAGCTCATTTAACTATCTTCCCTGCATACAGGATCAGCAGATTTGGGTGTTTGTCTGCATACCTCATCATCAGGCTTGGACCTCCCCATGAAGGTCAATGAAGTTATATAGTGTTCCTGTTTAAAAAATAAATAAGAGAACTGAAATTGTTGCCTACATAGGGAATCCTCACTTTTTATCAGTCAATGAAATTTCTGATATTAGCTTCCAGGTTGTGGACATGTTCGGTTGCGGACTGCCTGTTTGTGCTGCTTCCTACTCTTGGTAAAACTTTGTCTTATCTCTTCAGTAACTTATGTCAATGTATACTTTAGAGATGCTATATTTTGTTCTAATGCTGCAATCTCTTGATAATGACGGTGCTGCATTTCCTTGTGAAGCATTGGAGAACTTGTTAAAGTAGAGAAAAATGGCCTCCTTTTTTCGTCATCTTCAGAGCTAGCTGACCAACTCTTGGTAAGTTTGTTTGATCAGCAGAGTGTATAATGATGATGTAAAGTTGAATATTGCGTGACTCAAGGTGTTATCTTACAACTGCGCTGAGTGCTGAGAAGATTGTTTTGGCAGATATTTTAAATCTTCCTTTATTGTGTCTGTGCAGATGCTCTTCAAGGGTTTTCCACATGAATGTGAGGCTCTGAAGAAGCTGAGGAATGGTACTCTGGAAATGGGTTTGTCTGCAAGGTGGGCTACTGAGTGGGAAGAGCATGCTAAGCCGTTGATATCACAGGTTAGTTTATTGCCTACGACGGTGACTGTCGACTCTGTATAGTGATGGTTGTTCAGTACATATAATCCCCCCTCCCCTGATTCTCCATTTGCTACATTTGTGCGATACATAATTCTTTTGTCTTTAATGCCTAGTTCCATGTACCTTCTTGAAGTGTCTTGTCTTCTTTTACCGTTAGGAAACTAAACCAAAGGGATTTGAACCTGCAGGTTATATCTCATTGTACCGATTGACATCTGATCTTCAGCTACCTCATTTACTTTTGGTGACAGCAAATCCATTGAGTCAATTTGTATTGAGTTATGGTAGACAATGATTTGCGCTGTATGCTGACTGGATTTATGCCGCAGAAACTTTCAATTAGCTGTTGGGGATTCTTCTTTTGTTATTTTGTTTTTAACTGAAATAGTTTGTCCATAGAGGAAAGTTTGATCGATGAGAAGAACAGGTAAATGGCAAAATTTGGATTTTCACTGATGTGGTTAGCAATTAATTTTACATAATCTGCTAAAAGAAAGGAATGCTGTGAACGATGAATACTAGTTAGTTACTGGTAAAAAGGCATACAATCTAAATGACGAATGTTAACCGCTGTTCTTTTGGTACCACTCTTGATTAACAGGCATATTCATGAATTATATACATTACTCTTCAGTTGAATCAAACAATCATTGAACCAAAGGGATTTCTGCATAAAAATTTAGGTAAAATAACACTAATAAGAATAATAGTATATTAAATATGGTGCAGAAAACTATTTTCAAAGTGGAAATAAAGCTTTTCTAAGCCCCAACTGTTATTTCACTCGAAATCATCCATCACTAAGTTCGTATATAACCAGACTGGCCAGGGACAATCCAAGTTTTCCTACTTAATTATCTGAAGTACTATCACGATACTGCAAAGTCTGTAACCACCCATCACGCCAGCTTCACCCACATACCAGAACTTGGTATGCCAGCATGCACCACAAACAACAAATAGTATCCTGGAGGAGCAATCTCAGCTGTTGATGGCGCGATGGCGCTCAGATCATACACATAAGACGTCACATGTGAAACGTCAAGCAGCTTCAACACCACCATTCTCTGATTCATTCCGAAAGAATGTGTTGTAAAAGATGGCGCAATGAGTCTTAGTGACACAACACTCGTTGACAGATACTCCGGCACCGAAAAACTCGCCCTAAACGTTGCGCCGTATCCGAATGTTTCGTCTGAGGACAATATTTTCGGCCTTATCGTTGCGTATTCGGCTGATAAATACGATGGCGAATAAGCCTCCAGGCTTAAGTCTGTTGGGTACAAAACGTTTGTGAAGTTATAATAAACGTGCGGATTGCTGCCGCCGACTAGTACACGTCCGTCTGTTAATAATGTAGCCGATGAATGGTACATTCTTGGCCTTGTTGACGGCGCCATGACGGAAAATCTGAGACTACCTTGTCCAGATGGACGGTAGATGATCGGCCGGGTCATCGCGCCCCGGCCCAATTCCCATCCGGCAGTTCCCTGTTCTGCGCCGTTGATGATGATCACGTCGCCAGTGGGAAGAAGTAACATGTCACCCATCACTCTTGGTAATGGCATTTCTTCCATAACCCATTTAGGATCTGCATGGGAAACTATTAGCCTGCCGCACGTAGAAAGCGCACGTAGAAAGTATCCATGTCTGGCCTGCGCAAATGAGTCCTTTGGTGCACCGCCGCAGATTATGATCTCAGCTTCAACACCACTGTCGTTGTTTTCATCCAACGGAAGTAGAACTGATGAGCCTGAGCTTGGATAGTTATGTGGATCACCACCGGGGATTTCAGGAAATTCTTTTAACACCCGGTTTTGGTTGTAATCTAGCAATATTGATCTTGTGTTAGCGAAGATGAACAAGTTTCCGTCGGGCAACAGGTGTACAAAAGGGTACAAGTTGTTTTCTCCGTAATCTCTCGTCTCAAGAAGAAAAGGTAGCATGAAAGTTCGAGAAGAAGATAAATCTCCACCATTACGAGGGAAAAACTCATAATTGAACTGTCTTCTTCCTCCAACAATGATAATACGACCGTCAGGCAATATCTGGTTAGTAGCATACCATCTGCGTTCTGATAAATACTGTGGGAATTCAACCCAGTCACATTCATCACCATCACACGGCGTAAATGTACGAACTACATGGTCACCATCGTTGAATCCGCCGGTTTGTACTAGGGTACCGTTGGGCAGAACCGCGCCAGAAGAGCACCAAGTGTCTGTTTTCACCATTAGAGGCCGATAAGAATTGGTGGCAATGTCGTACAGTATGGAGTGGGCAGTGCAATCGGTGTGAAGAACCATGTCGTAGGGGTCGAACCGGCAACGGCCACCGGAGAGAGAGAGGTTGGACTGGCCGAAATCTGTACGGTCAAACATGATTACTTTGTTGTCATGTAGAAGCTGGATGTGCATGGCTGAAATGCCTATGCTTGCATGCAAGAGATTCCATTCGCCTTGGCGGCCAGTGTATGACGGAATGATTTGGGCTGAGATTGAAGGGATGGAAACGACGAAGAATGAGAGTCGAAGGAAGGGGAATTTGATGAAATTGGTGAGCATGGTGGCTAGAGAAGAGAAGAAATTTTGGAAGGCTGTAGTTGCAGTTGCAGGTTTAAGAGATGAAGTAGGTGCAGTGAAGATGAACTGCATATGAACTATTTTTTTTTGTAATAATATGTAATTAGGACATCTTGTATGAAATTGAGAGTGAAGAGATGATGATTTAAAGCTTCCTAATCACTACTTAAAACTTTCTATTGCCGAGAAGCCATGAATTTCCTAGATTCCATAACCTAGCACAGAAGGCGAGTCCCTCCATTCAGCTGAAAATGGGCATGCATTCCCATCAAAATCTTGAGCTTCTACTGCACACTCAGGAAATGCTTCAACCTTTGCTCGTTCTTTACCATTTCCAAGGCTGCAGCATTTCTTCGTGAGCGTATCACAAGCTCAAGCTTGTGACATAGAATTTCCATTTTCCAGCTAAAATGGAGGACTCACCTCCTCTGCAACGCTAGAAGTTGTAGGGTAGTTGATGGATTCTCAGCTATTAGGAAGCTTTAAGCAGTGACTTGTGTAGCTTTTTAATTGAAAAAAAAGGGGGAGTAATCTGCTCATTGAAGCAGCATACGCACCTAAGATACCTAGTGTTGTGTGTTACAAATTCACCTAGCGTTGTGTGTTACAAATTGACATGTGAGGTCATTGTGCTTGCATAATTGATATTTTGATATTTTGTTTATTGATCTCACATGGGCAATGATTGAACACATACTTTCATATAATAATTATGATGCCCATTCAGCGATTTTGCTCCAGCAGCAAATAGCAGTACCGGATATATAATTTCTGGGTTTTATGGGTCATTTAAAACTGAAAATTTCATCCTCTGCAAAAGTATTAGTCTAAAAATTGGACTTAGTCTAAAAATTGGACTCTTGGAATATTGAATGACGTATCATCAGAACTGCAAATTCCTTTAACACATATATACTACAGATGCAATGTGAGAAGGAAAAAGAAAGATAGGGTAGTGTATGTATTAAAAAAAGTACCTTAATGTGTTAAAATTTACTTAAATCTTATCTTTAATTTAGACTTATCAATTATCTTTAATTAGTAACACAATGAATAAAAATTTAGAGAGACTTTCAGAAAACAATTACTCTCTCTCACTCTTTCTTTTTTCTTTATCAGTTCATATTACTTTGTTCTTGTGCTAAACAACAACATTATGGATCCCACGGGTATTATAATTCCCAAGGGATCCAAGGTAAACAGAGAAGTTTATCCTAATTCCTTTTACCCTTTCGTTTAGATGAAACTACTGTCCACCCATCTCCTGCTGCAGCTGCCGTCTCAGTGGGCCTTGCCTCACTAGTCTGTACATTAGCTGGATTCAATTCTGAATTGGATACTGATTCTGGTGTGTCTACCATCATGTTTGATGCATCAATATCATCGTCATCTGAGCTATCATCATCCTTATCATCATTCACGGTCTGGCATGCAGAAGACCAACAACAAAATAAGTTAAGAATTTCTTATAATGATCCAACCTTATACATGTCAATGCATAAAAGGCATAAAATGCTAGGAGTTAGCTTAGTGGAAAACACATGACAATCAACCAGCCATAAGGCGATACATGAAATTTACTTTTCAAGAATTGATATCAGCGTACACCTTCACAAAAGGAAAATGATGGAAAAGAGGTTTAAGCCATAGTTACCTGCTGACATAAGAAGGAGCTACTGCATGAGCCCTCAGTTTTACAATAGACTGACAATTACCTTCCAAACATTCCTCATGCATTATCATTAATTTTTCTGACACCTGTGAAGAGACATAGAAAATGCACAAAATAATAAGAATCAGAGAGAAAACTGTCTAGAAAACTAAATATGCTGTCTATCAGCAAGATCATTCTAGTGCAAAATCTAGAGCCCAATTAAGAAATCAGCTTAAACGGGCCAAAATGTCACTGAAAAGCAATATGCTATATTTCCACCTAGAAAATTCAAAATTTTTCCCAACTAAGCTAAGAGCAATTATCCTATCAGATATCAAAAACATTTACAAGAATAATTCACTATGTTGAATCTGCAAAGCAACACAAACATCTAAAAGTCAAAATTTCAGATGAAGATTCTGCATTATTTTAAGTTTACTAACATATCAGAGAAGCATGATACAGAAATAAAATATCCCTGTTTTTGGTTATGAAAAAGGAACTGCAGTATAATCCTTAGAAAAACTTCCAGGACTTGCATCGAAAATTCATTGATTGCGAAAGTTCACAAGTTACAAGGAGGTAAAGATGCAACCAGCAAAATTATGACCACTCAATTTGACGATACATGGGTTTGGCTAATTGAGAAGTTACTGTGCAAAACTAAACACTATGTGAGAAGGCATACCTCCTCAACACTCCCATCCTCAGTCATGGTATTGAGAGAAAGCATAGCTTCATCGACAATGTTCTCTAGATCATCGATATAAAGTGACTATGATAAAAAAAGAAATAAAATCTTCATCAGAAAAATCGAAACTTACCCGATCTAACAGGTTGCAACATAGAGCTTACAAAGATTAGAATGTTATAAAGCCAATAAATCATCATGAATAGCACTATTTACTATTAAACATGGAACTAACAAAATTAATATGAGAAATGCTAACTTAACTCATTAAAAAATGTCCATATCAATTCATGTGGCATCTCCTATTGACAGATAGAATTGGCGTTTTCAGCAGCTTAAGAAAAACTCAAATTAACACAGTAATGTGAAAGTCGAATTCTTGTACTAAGGATGCAAAACTGTGGAAATAAATCTTCGGAAAAACTCATAATGCTTTAATGACCACTTTATCTGGGTGAAAAAGAAACTGAAACAAACCTTTCCAAAGTCATAAGAACTGAAAAATTACCAACAATATCTCAAATTTATCATCAAATAAGAAAGCTAATCAATCAAATTATCAAATTTTAACAGCAAAACCAGTTCAATCGATTGATAAAAGACAGTCGTCCCAAAACCGAAACAAATTATAAGCTATCCTGATCCTGATAAAATGCTAAGATAAAGAAGAAGAAGTTGCAATCTTGATATTATTCGGGTTGGGCCGAGTACCTTTGGACTGGGAGAACCAGGAGAAAATATCGGAGACGAGCTGTTCGGCTATGGCGCGAGAGCCGCGGCCGCCCCATTCATTATCTAGTGCCATCTGGAGAGCCGACCATCGAGATAGTGTCAAAGCTATGCCTTCTCTGAATATGGGCGCTGATCCCGGCGGTAGTTTCGGCGGTGGCCCTCCTCCAATGCTTACGTTTACGTTATTCATTACAGGTGCTTCTGTTTCACACTACTCTCAGAACTCCCGTCTTTCTGCGTTCTGCGTAATGCCCAGTGAAAATTGTTTGATTACACAAAGTGACGGTATGTTTGGTTTCGTGTGTAGCTGTGTTCGAGCCAGGGTATACGTTTGATATACAAGGGAAGCTGTGTGTTTGTTTTCGTGGGTAGTAGGTGTGCTCGAATTAAGCACAAGTCTACTAAACGACATACCGTTTGTTACAACATGGTTTCTTCGCGAGAAGAGACTCCACCTTAATGTTGTGTTAAGAGACATGGTTTAGGTTCTGACTATACTATGATTTTTTTTTAAATTCTTTTAATAGAATTTATTTTTATAAAAAATAAAAATAATATTTTAATATTTTAATTTGAGATAATTATTTTAACATCACATAAACGTGACTATTAACTGAAGACCAAGTCCACCATCTTCATGCGAAAATACCCACGTGCCTTAATGTTCTCCAACGGTCTCTCTTGTGGACACAAAAGCATTTAAGAACATCACTACAATCCGTACCTCGTGTCATAAAATGCTAAAACTGACTTGCTGGGTTTTCGCCACGTTTCACTCTCGCAACTAATTATAACAATAACCCCACGTACCTTCTTGTTTCCAGCCTAACAAAACTTACAGAACTTTGGACCTCAAGATTCCAAAATGAGCCAGGAAAAACCACAGAAGCCGGAAGAACCCGTCAAATACGGTGATGTGTTCTCTGTCAAAGGCGAACTTGCGCAGAAGACGGTGGCGCCGAGAGACGCTGCGATGATGCAGGCGGCCGAAAACACCATGCTTGGGCAGGTCCAGAAGGGAGCCGCCGCCACGGCTATCCAATCGGCTGCTGTCAGGAACGAGATGAGAGGTTTTGTAAAGCATGATGACATGAGTGAAGCCGCCATAAATCACGGTGTTAGCATCACCGAGACTGATCTTCCTGGAAGAAGAATAATTACCGAGGAACTCGGTGGGCAGGTGGCCTTCGTGGCTGTTTAAAGTAGATGAAATCTCTGAGCCAGCAATGGAATTTAAAAACCAATACCAGTGGTTGTTTGGTTATTGAAATTATTTTTCAATTTTCAAAAAGAAATTGGCGATGCGTTTAGTAATTTTTTAAATAAAAACATATTACTTCTAAAATTTGAATCAAATAACGAAAAATAATTTTTGTTGTATTTCGTTATTTTATTTTATCTTTGAAAATAGTTTCCGCTTGATTTCTCTTTATTATTGGACACAGGTTGTTGGGCAGTATAGCCAACCGGCAGTGCTGCAATCTCCGTCACCACTAGTATCTTTTGGACGAGGCAAAGGTGGTGGAATCACCATTGGTGAAGCACTTGAAGCGACTGCCTTAACAGCCGGAAAGAAACCTGTGGAGTGGAGTGACGCGGCCGCCATTCAAGCTGCCGAGGTCAGAGCCACAGGGAAGATCAACATAGCACCCGGTGGTGTCGCTGCTACCGCACAGTCGGCTGCAACAATCAATGCCAGAACAACCCGGGATGAGGACAAGACCAAACTTGCTGACATTTTAACAGTAATTACATTTCATCTCTAAGCAGCATGGCCTGGATAAAAAATTCTTTATTGTACTGTACCTATCATTATTTAAAAAAAAAGAAAGAAAGAAAGAAAGAAAGAAATCACTGTACTCAACAATTTCATTACGTGTAAGATGTGCTTTTGCGCGGAAGCATTTGAAACTAGGCCCTTTTTTGGCCAAGAACTTGTGATCAGTGTCTCTGAGTAGAATTTTGTCTTTTTAGCATGTATCTTCGTATAGACGTTGGGAGGCATGAGAGAGAGCTGAAGTTTAACCAACATGAAATTTGTTGCAGGATGCGACGTCGAAGTTAACATCAGACAAGCAAGTTTCGCGCAGAGATGCAGAAGGGGTGGCGGCTGCGGAGATGCGGAATGATCCGATGCTCACAACGCATCCTGCAGGAGTGTCAGCGTCCGTGGCTGCAGCCGCTAGACTCAACCAGGAAAATAAATGAGTTTCCATCTGTGCTCTCTTTGTGCTACCACATTTTACAAATTTTCACAATGCTTTTGTCAACTTAGCTAACTATGATGCTCTCTTTCTCTCTTTTTGCCCAGCCCATTGTAATCACTTTCCGCTATGAATAAGTTGGCCATTGGTGGTGCCCCACGTCGTTATCTTACTCTGTCTTCGGGAGTTTTTTCTTTCGCAGAATGTTAACATTATTTGTCTTTGGGAGTTTTGTCTCCCTTCACAGAATGTCGACATTTTTCTGGTACTTCAGTTTGACTACCCGGTCAAGGAGATACAACAGGTTTTCATGTTTAGTGGAAAAAGCAGAAGACCAAATGAACTGTCATTTCACAATTGACAGAATCCAAACAACTGGGAAAGATTGCCTCTGGGGAAATAGTTGAGTTGCCGACAAAAAATCTCCCAGGAGACGTAGGAGTCCAGAACGCTTCGCAAAATCGAGCTGTTTCAGGCACTTAATTTCAACAGTCTTGAGCTCCTTAAAATGTACATAATTCGGGTGATGTTAAGAACGAAGATTGTACCATGTTCAGTTGAGCACACTTAAGAACTGACAACCCCTTATACGTTGAGAATTGAGAACGGTCCTAACATACGCTTAGCATTGAAATGTTGTTATTTTGAAACTATTATTGTAACTACAAGTAAAGGTTAGTTAATAAATGTTAATATCTGTCGAACAATTTAATTGCAGTACCGTACAAATTAAATAAGAGTACAATAATTTCAATCATAGTTCTAGCCAAACTTGAAATTGTCACTACGATTAAGTGGCTATAAAATAGAACTTGCTGGCAAGTATCATGGTATAGAACAGACAACCATGTCGCAGGATAGGAACATGCAATTCGCTCAGCTTTCCTCTCGTGTCCCAGATTTTGGCTTCTAGGTCATTAATTTCAACAGTGCCAAATCTTGTCTAGATAATCATTGTATAACGGACAAGCTTTCAGAATACAACTCCTTGTAAATCATAAGTTCACCTATATAGAAAGCAATCAACACTAGCGAAAGTCACATGATTATTTTTATACCCACCAGCATTGCTGCTCAGGACTCCCCAATGCCAGCAAGCTTTTAAAGATCCATTCAAATTTTGTACGACTTGGAAGAGCATAGCTCTTGGAAGATCCATTCCTTATGTGGCTGAGTCGCTCATTCATCTCTCTGCAATATCCTGGTGTAATATTCACTAGGTAACATACCTTCTATTTTACAAATAAGAAAATTTATACATTTTTTACAAAGACATGGCAGCAACAAATAGTCAAAACTGGCCCAAGCTCATGATGCACAAAAATTGTAACCCGGAATCATCGTACCAAACACAACAAAGCTGTCCTATGCTGTACAAACTACTAAAGAATATAACATAAAACAACGGAGGACAAGAAAATCCTCCTCACCTGAAACTTCTACAAACGCCAACATTCCCAAGGATATAACTTAGTAAACAGATGCTGTCAGACAGCAGTCTTCTGTGGATCAACAGCCACACTAACCTTTTCGAGTGCCAGTTCTCTGGTGATAATTCTAAGTAGGACTTGCACTAACTCTCTTACTCTAGCTTCCCTGGTCATCAGAAGGATCACAGAATGTCAATTTCTGTCATGAAAGCATGCAATCTAGTTTTGCATTTGAATATAAAATTTACTACAATCTGCCACCAAATCCAGATGGAGCTAGCATTCATTTCATTGTCTTCCAACTTGGGAATCTCAATTGGTCCAATTATTTATATATCTTTTCCCTTATTTACGTTTTATCTACGGCAGACACTGGCTACATAGAGTCAATTAACCATATAGTATTTTGAACAAAGATGTACTAGAAAAAGCATCCAATTACCTGATATCCTGAATGGTTTGTTGAGTAAAACAAAATTAAAGAACCAAAACTATTATCACCTCACCTTGATATGACGAGTTCACAGAAGGAGGGAAATAGCACAAGAAGATGTGGACGTTTTGCAGTATTCTCTTTCGTTGCTAGGCCATTTATCAAAAAAGGATGCAGTGGCAGAACAGATGCAGTGTCTAAATGAATTTTTAGTCGGGCCAGTTCCTGAAGAACAAAAACAATTTCTTCTAACCTTGCAGCTGGTAATGGACGTTCACCTGCAGGAGCAATCAGAACTCAGAAATATACATAAATCTAACAATAAATAACATTGATGACATACTGGTAGAACAAAAAAAGATGAATACCCAAGTCATTCTCATCAATCAGAAATCTGCTCAAGATGTGTTCACATCTGCTCACAAGTACTGTGATTGAAATTTTGCTAACTTCAGCTCTTGTCAAGCTCCAATTGCTGGCTTCATCATCAAACCTGAAGAACATGTCACTAGTATGTCAAATCTTTGAATTGATAGAATTAAATTATTATTTTGAGAAATTAAAAAAAATGAATACATTTTTAAATAGCTGGTTGTAAAATTGCAATTTCACAACATATTTATCTTATTCTCCTTGAAAATCTATTTTTCCTACATTGACAGAATTTGGTGTTAGTATATACCACACTGGTAAAGTTTTAAGTATGGCCACTTATACTAATTGCAGCTCTCCAGCTAGAGCTTAAACCTCTGCATTTGATTTTTCAATACGGTATTCCAGCGAAAAAAAAAGGTTACTTGTACCAGTTGAAATCTCCAGCGAACAACTTAAGCTTTTAGGCGAGATTCCATGAAATGGATGATATTTGATCAAGCTCTTTTCATTTTAGGCATACAATTGAATACTGAAGGTATGGATAAAAGTTCAAACAAAAGTATATATGATTTGGACCATGATATAAAATCTTTTCTTACCTGCTCAATGAAAATAACTTGTGCAAACACTTCAAGGAAAATTTGCTACAATGGACAGGCATAAGTTCCACGGTCTCAACAGGTAAAAAGCATGTGCGGGATGCACAACGGTCTAAGGTGGAAACTAGCCGTTGCAGAATCTGTTAAATATTAATAAGATAGCTAGAAATTAAAAAAAAAGAAAAAAGAAATGGATCTTTTCGGAGCAAGAGATTAGTTTACACAATTTAGAGGGGCTTACATCAAAAGGTGCATCAATTGATGACTTGAGAATTTTGTCACCAAGAATGTCTACTATAGACATCTCAAGCGACTCATCAGCTGTAAGAGCTACAGCAGAGAGAGAACTGGAAGGAAGAGCACGGCCACAATAACTCACAAGGAATATTTCATAGACATCCGCAACTTCTTTCCAAACACGCAATCTTGCAGCCTTACTAGTTTTTGAGTCTTTTCCACAGTTCACCACTAATTTGGCAACATCATCCTCCAGAATGTGGTTGAAGCCTTCAACAGCTAATCTCCAGAGTGAACTATCTGGATTGTCTCTTCTTGTTGTCATGCACCTAAACAATTAGCTTCATTCTTTTATTTCTGGTGTAAATAGTTTCAATCCTTACCATAACAAAATTACAAACACACAATGCAGTGAACTCTGTTTTTCTGCTTGATTACATTAAATCAAACTCTATTACGTATTTAACTGAGTGTGTTCATGCATGACAGAACAATTGCTATAAAGAAAGCCTGCCATCATTCATCCATGGTTTATCCACTAGGTAACCATGTGTTTTTCCTTAGGACAAAACAATACCACAGTGTTGCCAAAATATGTTACACATCCACCCCCTCGGCATATGCAGTGTGTAATTGTGACAATACATAAAATGCAAAGTTTAACTTATTGTTTCCCTCATTCTCACAAAATGCCAAATAGCAAACTATAATTGAGCATTTGCCTTAATAAATTAAACAGATTATAGAACATAATAACTGGCCTCATAACTGACAAAATCCATACCTTCCAAGGTTTTGAATAATTTCAGGAAAGATGATACATTTTTCAACTGCTGGAGCCTGCACAAAAAGATCAACCAGCACAGGAATAAGTTTCTCCGCAAACATGAGGCTTGGAACGACTGGCAGTACAATTGTGGTTGATCCAGAATGCCCGGATGAAGCTTCAGCATCTTTTGGTGATGTGGGAGAAGTACCACTAGGCTTGCCATACTTTGTCCTCACATGAGCGTCTAGTAATGACAGAAATTTCAAGCTTCTTGCTTCTTTCAGATACAATCAAAATTTGGTTGATATGCTACTAATTTGTTTCTTTACCTGCAATATTGTCACAAGTGCCAGGTTGCTCTTCATCTTCCTTATTTTGTAGAGGAGAGTCTGACCTTGGAAGATATTGCAAAAGCTCCCGAAGAAGGATGAGCCACATCGAAGAAAGTTCCTTGGCTGGACTTAGAAGAGGAAAAACTTCCAGTATTGTACGAAGCACCGGTGGAACATGTCCCTTGAGAAAGGCAACACAAGCGTTACAAAATAAATTAAACAATGTACATAAAAGAATTTCCTGATCCAAAAAGGAAAAAAACAAGAAAATAAATTCACAGCATTAAAATCTATAAAACCAACATCAAAATTCCAACCATAGTGCCAATCGAAAAGACAAAATGTAAACCTTAATTTTGATAAATGAATATTAATCCCAAAACCTTAAAATCTATAATAATGAAAAAAAAGTTTCTTATAATAACTTCTTGCAGTAAACCTAAGCAATCAAGGTAATGTTCAAAAGCTTTTTCAGAAGGGGCTGGAGGGAAATGGCGAATGGATTAAAATCTGTCTCTATTCAATTCATGCATAATAATGATACATGTCACATAAAATCTAATATTTTAAATTTTCTGCTTGGATACCCCAAACATCTATTTGGTAATATCATATGCCTTCTCTATATTGATGAGGATTCACAAAAATTAACATTGCATAATCAGTAGGTGAATGCCATATAAAATGCAAAGACTTCTAAGAAATAAGGGGGAAAAAAAGAAAGAAAGAAAGAGAGTTTGATTGCAAACTTACAAATTCAGTTTCAAAGTTATCGTTTGCTATCATTGTCTGTTTAATCGTGAAGTCAATGATTGCTAGCAATTGTGTGTACATGCGATCATCAAACATCCTTTGTGCTTGCACATAGAGTTCTCCTGCCAGTTCCAAGAGAAATCAAATATTAGTGTGCGAAGATAGTGGTTTCCTTATTTCAGAAGTAGCATATATTTCACAATATTGATCAGTGTACCATAAATCCAATCATATATTGACCATGGAAAGAGATAAATGAAAATTCTGGCAATTAAAAACTATGTTCGAGGGATAAGTATCTTAATCACAATCTTCAACATTGACACTGTAGTGTTTGCTGAGTACAGACATTTAAAATCTCATAATTAAACCATCTAGAACTAAATGCTTTACCAAGACTGTGCAGTATCTCCTGCTTCACCTTGCCAGCTGCATTGCTACTGTAGTTTGGTGACTTTTGAAGAACAAACTCATAAACACCAAGTACAGAATTAAGATAAGTCATCGGCAAGTTACCCTGTCATTAAATCATTTTAGAAATTAGAAGATGGGTGAATATATCTTGTTGACATTGGTATAAGATACGTTATGCATTGATTATGAGTTAATTCATTGAATTCATTAGAACAAGCATTTTACATGTGACCAGACACATGATGCGGTAATTACCTTGGCACTATGAGAAAGAACAGTTGTCTGTAGGCAACTTATTGCTGCAACCGCAACTTCTTTACTGCCATTTAAAATGCTATTCTTTGCAAAAAGAAGCAATGATTCCCATCCTGCTTCATAGGACATCACATAATATTTGTATATGTTCATGAGAAATCAAAGAAAAGTATGAAAAAATTTTTGGACATCAATATTCAATTGAAGGCCCACCTGATGAAAAGTTGTTTAAATTTGCAAGTAAAGGAAAGAAAGAGCGCAATAAACGTGCTATTCCACCAAGCACAAGGACAAGTGTCTCATCCCACTGTTTCTGAGCTGTGTTGCGACTGCAATTTCATTACGAAGATCAGTATGTTTGCACCCAAAATTAATTAAATCAATAAATAAAAGTAACACTTACAGAAAGAAAAAAATAACAGAAAGGGAGAGAGAAAAGAAACCACCTATGGTGTATAAGCATATGAACTGCTTTTCCTCCTCGAGTTCCAAGTTCTTTCCCTTGCCATTCATCTCTTGAGGAAGTCGCAACCTACATACACATAATTCAAAGTCTATGAACGCAAACCACTAAGAAAAGGCTATTGATGCATCCATTACTGATTAGCCTTACCATGATGGAAGCACGATCTAGCATAGGAAAGACATAACTCCAAAGACAATCCTCCCACATGCTTTTTGAAAGTTTCTGCCCATGACTTCCAAGAGTTTGAAAGAGTGTCCTTATGGCTGAATTCCTAACCTGAATTACAGATTTGATATAGCTATAGCAATTCACTTTCAAACCTAGCTGTACTTAAATTTGTAATCAATACTTTTTAACATGCTTAACGCCAGGGCCCCAAATTTAAGAAGGCAAACAGTAAAACCAGAGCAACAGGGTTTCTACTTGGCAGCAGTCAAAGCACGTGATCAGCATTTTATCAGATGATACATTCTTCTTTGAGAAGATATCAAATGATATATTTCACTGACCAATAGCATAACCAGAGTAAATATATGACCTATAGTTTATGTGTGAGCGAACAATGTGTCATCTAATCTATATATCCAAAAGAACAAAGTTATACTGAGTATGATACATACTCTTAACAGAAGGCAAGAGCACACTTTGGAAAGTTCTATGAAAGAGAAAAAGCATCAACATAATATATAATACATTTATGATGGCATTAAGAATTAAATTTAATTGAAACTTTCTAGATCTCAAGTTATTGCCCACCAAGCAGCTAACTGGAATGAAATTCACAGCCAAAAATACTCATTGAAGACTTTCCACTTACATTCTGATGCATTTGGTGGAGGTGAATGCTTGTCATTATCTAAACAGAAAACATTGATATGCCAGCCAAATGCTCACCTAAATATTCTCCCAAGAGGAACTATATAAGCACTCAAGAAATTGAATTTAATTCTCAGCCAAAGTCATACTGATAAGTTCTCTCTTCACTTTGGAACTCGTAATCGTGAAAGCATTTAACCCAAAAAAAAAGCCAACAATGAAGATTTCAGATTTGTAGTGTCACTTGATTTTTAAAGGATGCAGATGCCAAATTGAGATGACATTTGCAAAAAAGTAGTTCATGTGCTGAATTAGAAATCCAAAACCAACGGAAATAAAGGCACTCCATTGAGAAAGCAAGCTGTTATACCTCTGGCCTTTCGTCAGCACCAAGGTTCTGAAGTAATGAGAAAACTGCAAATAACAACTTGTTGCGATCCATACATGTTGAGAGAGAATGGTCATCTGCATTACTTAATAAGTTAAATGCCTTTTCTTCTGTTTTTTAACCATCCATTTGTGTCCGAATAGAATGCAAAGCCAGATATCCTTTGGTTTGATAGCACAGATAAAAATGAAATTATTTGGAAGAGTTCACTATATGGCATTTAATGAGCTGATAGATTTAAAAAGGCAATTTAACCTGTTTCCTTTTTCTCTGAATTCCCATGGACAAGCCCCTTAGCAATAAAATCAGTTGTAGTCCACAAGAGGCCTACTGCTGTCAAGCTAATATTCAACTCAGTCTTCTGAGCACTGTATGCTCCAGTAACATCCACACATCTGCAAATGTCATCTCATTACTAGCATGAACCAACATGAAAAGTAGTAAATATATTTGTACATGTTTCAACATTGAATTTCACAAATATTTGGCAGAAAATTTTGAGGCATCAGCCAAACATGATTGTGAAATGCATGAAAGAAGTTATTACTTTTCTTTCTCTTGTGTTTTGTTTGAGAAGAAACAAAGAAGTACATTAAGAAGAAAGAAAAAAAATACAAAGGCGGATCAGGTGTCCACATAGACAACCAAAAATATAAAAATAGGGGAAGGGAAATAATCTAATACCAAACCTATTCAGCAACCCAAATATCTGTTCTTCCCCTATCCAAAAACAATCTATACAAAATTAACAGAAGACCCGCTCGTAGTTAACATGTATGAAGGAAAATGAACAATATTTAAAGTCCTTTGAAACCAAATCCCAAAGAGATGCTCTATTAAGTCAAAGAAACAAGAACATAAATCTTCTCAAAATTGTGTGTGGATGCTCCTTTGTTGATTTCCAGATCTTCATATGTTTAATTGTCAACCAAATCATTTTCTTGCATATACTTTGTCACAAAGGTAACCACATCATATTTCATTTGATATAGAGAGAATATGCAAACAAAACAGAACAGCTGTTGCCTCTGAGAAAAACATTGTATGATAAGTGCAAGCTACAGACCATGTATATGATTGAATGGTGTGGTGATTTTGCATATTAAAAGTAGAAAAACATAATTTAAAATTGCCTGCATATTCATATATTAATTTTGCACCAAAATGAAACCTTAGAACTTGCAATTACACAAAACTGTTGCCATAAACATGGATGGTTAGAGATGTAGAAAATTTACACAGCACAGTTTGACAATAAACCAAGAACAGCCATTCCAACATAAAGAAAAATGTTATGAAAAAGATGCTAAATTTAAGATCTTACACATGGATGCAGTCTGTGGGTATGCCAGAAAGGCCATCATTCATAATGACACGAAGGCTCTACACCAAAACAGCTAAGTGAGGTGGACTTGTAATACAGATTGAACAAGCATTTATATATCCATACATGCAAGCATATGCGTGTATCAAAGAGCCAAAAAATCAAAATCAGATGTATATTATGCATTTCCTAGAGAATCTTGGTAAGGTCTTTAGACTTCACTGACCTGGAATCCCAAGGTGACGAGATCCTTCTCTGATGCATATGCTACAGACCTAAAAGCAAGAAGAAATGAGGGAGACTGAGTGAAAGAAAGAAAAGAACCACCAGAAAATAATCATCCTTACTCTCCTCTTCTCCAACCAATCCCATCTCTCTCCCTCAACACCCACACCCTCCCAACCAAAAACAAAATTCTACAGAAGAAAATATAATCATGTGAACAGAAAACCTCAACATTTCGAGTATAATTGACCAACTATAGTGCAAGTTTTCTCCACATCTCTGCAGGGAAAAAATATGAGTACAATTATAAGCACAGGGAAATTATATGAAAATTGAATTGTGATCAGTTTCCATCAATGGCCTATTACCTCTAAAACATGCAGAAGAATTTTCAAGGTTCCAGCACGAACATCAGTGCTTTGAGTAGAAGAATAAAGAAACCTTAGTGGGGATATAACGGCACACTCAAGTGATCTCAACTCTCCTTGCTCAGTTTCAACCTAGAGAGAGAGAGAGAGAGAGAGAGAGAGAGAGAGAGAGAGAGAGAGAGAGCAATCAATTTCCAATCTCTATAAAATATGGGGTTTTCAAAAATAAAACAAGCTAGAGTTCTTACTTTGTTAGAGGAGCCATGATGATTAGGTGATAAATTATCCTGGAACTGTTCTGATCCTAAAACCGCACATATTGATAGATCTAATGCATCAAGTGCTATATTTCTTATGTGCTGATTAGAATTATCAGCAAGCTGTAAACAAAATTGTAAGGTCAACAAGGACATAAATTGCATAAACATTATGCATTGCATTTATAATCATTATTACCTCAAGAAAGCGGCCAACAACTTGATCCCAAAGCGGCTCTACCCCTGCAATAGTAGATGAATGCACAGTGAAGGAAACAACAAAACCTTAACTCAAAACGTAAACCTTTTTCAAGTCATCCTAGCATCATGAAACTTCTATCAGAAAGACATGATATGATAATGCCCCAGTCGACGGGAGCCACTTATATGTTCACTCTAATGTTTGTGAACAATGCCATTCAGCAGGCAAGTATCAACAGATATGCAATGTTGAGAAGGTTCACAATCCAGCATTGCATTTAGAAACAGTACAAAAAATTTGTATGTACATCGAACAACACTAAATAACTCAACATTAGGCCAGCTACTATGAAAAACTTCAACTACAATAAGAATAAAATAATTATGCAAGCCTCATCATTATTTGTGAAAAAATAAATGCTAAGAAAAGAGGGGATTGGGTTTCAGTTGATCTGGGAAATGTTTAAAATGACCAAAGAGTATAACCCTGATTCAAAGATATCAAATAGTACTTGTCCACGACAAGAAATTGGTATAGACAGGGCAAAGAGTTAGTGACAAATGATAACATCCACCAACAAGTTTATTCATTGAACTAAATACATATTGATAACTAATACATCTCTGAACCTAACACAATTATGTTTCTACAAACATCAGCAAATCAATAGACATTACGTACTGTGAAGATTATTGACAAGGACTGATATCATTCTATCCACTGAAAAGTTGATGCTTCCAATTTTCTGATTTGATGTTGAACTACTTGAAGTTGCAATCATGCATTGATGTGACAACTGACTCAGTGCAGAAAGCAGTGATTTCACAGCAGATATGTGCATCAATGCGGAGCTCTCAAACAGCTATGCAGACCGAGGAAGACTAGGTTAGAACACAGAGCTTCTACTGAAGTATAACCCACACACACACACACACACACACTAAGAAAAAGGAAAGCATTCCACTAAATATGCAGTTTTATACCAAAAGTAAAAGTATTATTTAGTTCTGAAGAATGGAAAACATAAAAATGAAAGAAAAAATTGAGTTGGCAAGTTCTTACAAAACTAATTCTGAAAAATGATTTTGAAAAGCACCCACTTTTAGAAAACATCATCATGTAAAATTCTCTTCAGGGAAGGACCAGAATGCTAGGGAAATATGAATTTAGCTTCTTTCTGAAAATAACATTCACAATACAGATATCGAGTATTGCTTTTAAAACCTGCTTTGATTACCTTAGAATTCAAAGAAGAGAGAATACTGAAGTCACTGTATTGGCCAGAAGATTCTCTTGTAAGCTTTGAGACAGCTGTGGAGACCTCCTACAGGTACAAAAACATTAAACCAGGATATTAGGACAAAAGCTTGTTTAGCTAACACTTCTTTGACTGATTGATTATAAACAAATTCCTCACATATTTGTTCAGATCATCAAGCAGCCAGATATGCTGGAAATATCTATACCAGCAAACCAACCAGACAAAACTGCCAAATGACAGACTGATTTTGGCCCATCTTAAAACTACAATATTATTTGATCTACGATTTTCCAGTAAAGTACAATAGCAAAACAAAGATTCATTAAGGAAATCAACTTAATTAACTCAGTCAGTAAATCAGTTTTGAAATGAAAACGATCAGGAGGTTTTAAACTCAGAACAAAATTGCTGAGATTGAGTGTGATGTTATTGTTAGGGAAAAAAATGTTTTTTACTCATATATCTCTTAGATCTCAATGTAGAGCAGTGCAATACTCTTAAGCCCATGGATTCAAAAATAGCCAAATATCCCAATGCTAAAGTTACTCCAACAAATTTGTTTCGGGCCATGACTTTCAACCCACTTCGGGACACAGGGGGACTGCTACTGATTTCTGAAACTCCATTCTCACTCACTGCAATGATTCAAATCTCATAGGGAGTATATTCTATTTGGAGATGTTTTACACCAATTACCTGCGTGGTGGCATGAGGAGAATGAATAGCCCGGTCCAGAGCAGCCAAGGTTTCCAGTACCTGCATTTATTTGCAATAAAAGTTTAAAACAATGAAATTTATTTACTAGAACATGGTTAAAGGCAGACAAACATTACCAAAACCCAGGATGGGCCTAACACATTGTGTAATCGATGAGCAATGTTGAAGAGAGTCCTTAGGGCCTAATTTGGAAGACCAATTGAATTCAAGGCATTAATAGATGTCCAAAATAAGTTCATGCCATAGACAAAGCGAAGGAAAATAATATCCAATTGGTTGAAACATGGAAACTGAACGTAACAACTAAGCCATACTCAATACCTGCACATTCTTGGGAGTAAGGACAATGTTATCCTTCTGGTCAATTAATGCATCAGCTCGTTTTGAACCAGGAGACAATAACACGCTACTGAAATCTCAATTTTAAGCCAGAGTTTCAACATTGTCAGAGCTATAATTTTCAACATCCAAAATAATGGCCATAAAATGTGGCAAGCAATTAGAAAAACTACAAAGGAAATGTTTGCATTGACAGCACAGAGGTACCTTCTTCTATCTGATTCATTAGGAAAATTGATAGTAAATTTGCAAAGGGATGCCAAAAACGAGTTTAATGGTTCTACAGCATGAAGAACTCCACATGCCTGTAAAAAACATATAAAAGCAATCATCATCAATGCTAGGTAAATAATTTGTAATGTCATAAAAAAGTTATAGCCAATATTTGGAAAACAGATGATGTCACCTGAGGGGAACGAAAAGACCAAAATTAGTTTTGACAGGATTTCTTTTCTTTTCATAAAAAAAGAGGGCAAAATATATAAGTAGCCGAATCAACAGGGATAAGATTACTTAGTAAAGTCAAGTGAAGTGATATAAAATCACCAAAAGTTGCAGTCCTTATCATGGTCCGATTCATTGTCAAAATAATTATTACCTGAGTGAATGCCTGATATCCCTTTAATATCTCCAATATAATAGCCTCTCCTTGTGACCTTACAAATTAACTCTAGGTCAGATATATATAATCCATTGTCATTTTCCATCACTTTTAAGCACTACTACATCCCTTGAAACAAAAAAATTCCACAAACCTTGACAAAATAAGAGACAATGCATCAAGTATGGTCAACCACAAAGAATCAACCATAGAGATGCAGAGAACTGCAGTTTTCCCTGTGCATTTCGCCAAAGGATCATGGTCACATCTGGGGGATTCAAGCTGGAACCGAAAAGATAAAATTTGGTAATAATGGCATGTTAATCAATGAATTAAAGAGAGGAAAATTACAAGAGAAGAGATAAAACACACAAGTACCTCCCCTGCATCCACTGCTTCATCTGTCAATGTAGCTACAGTAAAGACAACACCCAACAAACCTTCAATTGCCAAAGTTATAGCGTGTGCTTCACTAGCAACCAAGACTGCAGCATTGGATGCATCATTGTCAAGAATCCACTCAATCCCTACAGGAAGTACACACTGTAAAGTTAAAAGTGTATGCATTGAGGACAATTCCAACAAGAAAGAGATTCGACAAGGCAGAACAAGTTGTAAGATAGATTAAAAAAAGCAATTTTTTTTTCTTTTACCTATCCATGGACATCAATAAAAAGCCAACCTAGTCTAAGCAAGTAATTATAGCATGCATGGTCACAATTTAGATATTACAGGATGATGAATACAAATCTTTTAGTTTTTTAATCAAAAAATAGAAAAAAAAAGACAAGTAATTACCATTAGCTTTGCTGCTAAACATCCCTGCAACAGCTGCCAGGCTTTCCTCACTGGTTTCTTGAAACTATTGAATAAAGCATTACATATGACGAGAAATAGGCATTTTGCTAGTGGTGTAGCACAGAGTCCAAAAACAACAAGCATTTTAAAGGTGCCAATGAGAAGTAAATACTAGATGATTGAAAAATAATAATATACTAGGAATGACAGTCCAGAAGAATAAAGTACTTTTTGCGAGAAAACAAGAACAGCATAACCTATTAGTCCGGAAGGAAATGTCTAATGCAAAAATATTTCCATTAAATAATTGAATCAAAATCCTCTCACTGGAATTAACTTTGTCAGACCTGTCTAGGCATGAAATCACAAAAACAGAATACCTAATTTTTTGCAATCAGATGATAGCCAGACAATAATATAAGGCCCACATACACAAACCATGATACAACACTAATTGTGAAAATTATAGGACAAGAAAGTAATTGACCTATTATTAAGACATTGTACATGGCACCCAATGCTGAAATTTGAATCACCTTTTGCTAGGACACATACACAAACAATGGGGTAGAAGAAATGAATAGAGGATAAAAGAAAATAAATTTCCCACCTGTAGACTCGAAACAACTCGTGCTAGAGCTTTAACCATACCCTCCACAACATTTGTATTCTCGGGATGCCTATAAGACAGATGAAAGCAATTTCAAGCATATTATCAATGGTATCATGAAAGTTTATTTGTGGAAAGGCAAAGAAAAAGCAAAAAGAAGAAAGGAAAAGGTCAGTCACTAAGAGTAAACAATTCCTATAAATATTCCAAATTCTTGTTTAACAACCAACAATGAATCAATGACACATCAACATTATACTTAATCATGAGCAACTAGAGCTTGATATAACGAGGCAATTGATTGGACCTTTAACCCTATAATCTACATTTTATATGCTAAAATCTGCCCAGGGTATCAAACTTCTGCACCCTTGAAATATGTATGACGTGGAAATTCCACCATGACATCTATGGCATTGGCAACCCTGAAAATTGATATCACCATATGTCAATATCAACTAATTAGACATAGTAAAACCTTTTAGGCACTTTCTGGTTTTATATTTAATATCAAACACTTAAAAATGTGATTTCAGATGTTAAAATTGCCTCACAAGCGTCAAATTTTTAAACCATGCCAGGGTTACAGCACAAGAATAATAGAATTTGGATTCTCTTCCACAAGACTACTAAACCATGGGCCTTCGCAGCTATAGTAAGGATGTTCTTGAAGTTCTGTTCAGATGGTCATTCAAAGGTGGTCTAGGGAACTGCACTATCAAGACAAGGGTGGCACCTGGGAAAAATAACAGGATTGAGTGGGTCCAGAGTACCCTCTCCCCAAATACAGTTGTCATGTTTAAGAGCATTTCACAAGCCACCTCACTCCATTTTACAAGCTAATGGAGTGGCATTAAGGCCTATAGTTCTCTTTCCTTCCACACTGACTTGATTAATTATATATTTAAAGTAGAATGGTGCCATCCAAAAGGCTATGTCTTCCTACACTGTCTAGAATCTGTGTGTCGTAAAAAGAAAATATCAAAGGGCTTATGTTCAAACTCAAAGAGTGGGGGGAGGTTGGGCAGGCTGGCATTTTGACATGATTGCTCTTTCAGTTTTGTTTACTGTATCATGTGCAAGTTAACATATGTTGTGAAAGAAAATGTTCAACCAGAGCTAGCTAGCTTACATATCAAAGTTCTGGAAAAGAATTCGCAACGTCCATGCCTCCACACAAAAACCCTGTCAAATTCCACCACCTCCATTTTCATAAAGATCTACTAAGTGACAAGTCATTCTTTCATACATACAGATGCAAACAAGAATCAAACCAGCAGCATCTAGGTTGTTGAGATTACCCTTAAGATCTCAAGAACTAGGATGCGATGCCACAAAGGCAGATCAAGAAAAGTAAACTTCACCAGCATACTAAGAAAGACCTGCAAATGAAAATAACTGTTTTGAATTAGTGGTTATTAACTAAAATATACAGCAACAATACAATGACCAAGTGTTAGGGACTACATTTCAGAAGCAGAACAGGATATGGGTGGAGTTGGACCTGGGCCTGAGGAGACTATCAAGACAAATCATGTTAGACCAGCCCAAGTATTCATGAGGCCCCCAATTCAGCTAGTATATGAGAGACGAAAGAAGATGGGTACACAGGAAAGGCAAGGGAAGCAAATGAAGAAAGGGAAGTTGACATGGTGAGGTTTAGAGAAAAGTTTGTTAGAAAGAATATCATGGGAACAGAGGAACTGAACAGGGGGGACATAAAACAGGGTGATGTGGGGAGTGAGGGGATCTTTAATTTTTGGGTTTTATCTGGGAATAGGGGGAAAAGTTCTAACGGGGGACAAATCCCAGCAACAATGGCTGGAGGCTTGGTTGCCTGAATAATTTTCTTGTTTTCCTGTTTTCTCGTTTCACTACTTGACAGTAATATATATAAAATATAGATTCTTCATCTACTCCTTTTATTTGTTAATTACTTTGAATCTTTTATTTTGTTGAGGTTTTATGAGAAACATGTTGCATCACCGAGCATATAGGGGTAAGAAAGTCTGAGAACTATGACTTGATTTGAAGTGAACATTAAATGTAGCTCCAAACGAAAGTGGTGAATAAAACATTTATAAGAACTTGTCAATAAACAAAAACAAACACCAGAATGTAAAAGTAGAAGACTACAAAAGCTATTTGATTACTGATTTTAGCAAATTTGGAGGAAAACTATTGTTCCAAAGAGGAGTGACTTTAAGAGCATACTCCAGGGAAATTGACACTTGATAGATTTTCCTTACTGATTCTGGTTAAAATGTCCTTTTATTGGTTTTTTTTCTTCTTTTTTTTTCTGCACCATACATTACAGGAAATGGCATTAACTAGGTTTATACACTGCACATTTGCTAAAATATGGCCAGATAAGCTCTCACTAGCTGAGAAAAAGTCCCACAAGCACCCCCTCATGTTGCAAAATTGGAAAGGGGAGAAGAAGGGGGCAAGCAACAAACAGCATGGTTTTCAAGAAATTTTAGTTAACTGTTTAGTCTTCTTTGCCTAGAAAGCCAAAAGAAGGCTGAAATGAAAATTCAAAAGAGGGTACAACACTCAAGCAACAAGCAGCATGTTTTTCAAGAGATTTTAGTTAACAGTTCAAAATACATTTTATATGAGGGTTGTAATCCTCTTTTGAATCTTCAATTCAACGTTCTTTTGGCCTTCTTGAAAAAGAAGATTAAACACTCATACAATCAATGCAAAGATAATGTGTGCAAGACAAACTTACTATGCGATTATACATTCTATAAACATATTGGAAAGTAAGGTCATGCATTTTCTGTTTCTAAGATTTTGTATGTATCTTTTGAAGGCTAAAAGTACAAAGACAATTAAGCATACCTCACATTCAGTAATAAGTAATGAGCTGTAAAGCCTGATAATATGAGCAACTGAACGCAAGACCAAGCGACGAAAATAAGGCTCCCCAATCTCCCCTTCAATCTGAATATAACCAAACAAAGTATAGCTAGTAGAAAACCACATGATTCTCATCAAGATAGTTAAAGAGAAGGTTTATTGCACTGCATCTTATAAATAGCAGTTACCTCAGCATTGGTACGTAGTGAAGTCATCAAAAGGGAACAAATCTGGTGACGCAAAACCTGTTGAATTTACACAAACTTTGCAACTATAAAAGTTTTCCTAGCAAACTTTTACAAAAGATTAACAAATGTCTTACTCACAAAATACTGTAATCACCTGCTCATAGGAGACTAACATCCTAAAAAGCGACACATAATTGGATAAAATAAACCTGCCCAAAGCAAGCATCAAGAATATGCATAAGAACATCACATTTGAATTCGGTTCCAAGAATACTTCTTACAAAGAAGAAAAGCATCCTTATTAATTTCATTTCTCTTGTCATAGCAGTAATGATAAGAAAATAGACTATGGCATGAGCTTAGAAGTCATCCTATCGCCAATTTCTGTCTAGAAGTACATGTAAACCAACCAATGAGTTTATAAAAGCAATTTCCATCATGAATTGATTGCAAGAAGCAACAAATTTGCATGAGCCAAAAACCAAGATTTGAACTTCCATACAATGATTATTTTAAGGATATAAACATAATAATTTTCGTTTTTGTTTAGGTTCAGTAGGTTTATAGGGCCTTCAGCTTCATAAAAGTAGTGGTTGTACATTCTTGGAAGCACTTAAGATAACCCACTTTCATCAGTGGACCACAGCTAAACTAGAAATAAAATATTATGGAGAGGCAGATTTCTTACTCAAGTATATCAAGCACAAACGTCCGTTGAAGAGAATTGACATGTAACCAAGAAGCCTGTAAGGTAAAAGCAATTATATTGTTTGTTAATGTGGAATGTTGTTCATATAGAACATTATTATTGATAATTGTCTTGACAAAGGGAAACGTAAAAAAGTCAAAATATTCCATAAACTATGAAAACTCGAGACAATATTTGGCTAATAACACCATTTGATAGTTTCAATCTAGCACATACAGATCCACCTGCAGCAAGAGCTGTCAGGTCTTCAAGCAAACGAAGCCCAAGCTTTCCAGCTTTAGTTAGGGTCTCCCTCATTAATGATGGACCTCCAGAAGCAATATCAAGCTCCAATGACCTGTTCATGACTAAATTAGATAAATGGATGTACAGAGTACACATTTGTGAAGTCTACAAATTTAAACATGTGTTATACACTACCAACACATTGATATACACATACACATGTGAATATCAAAAAATACTGACGAGGTGCAATGGGTGCACAAAAGTTGAAGATATGGATAAGTCAGAAATAACATACTCTGAATGGTTGATGCTGCGATTAACATCCTCAGTAACTGAATTCGTTCTAGAGAAGTGACTTCCAGAACCAAACTTTCCCATGGGAAGGGACTCAGCATGAACCACATGATCAAAAATCAAGGCTACAGCTTGTCTGAAGGTAGCAGCAGCAGTACTATAATAGATTTACAGGAAAATGATTAGCAAAGAATAGCATCCCGATAACTGCCAAAGTTGATGAAGATACAAATTCTAAAGAAACAGTCAGGTACATAATGCTGCCAGCCAACAAGTTAACTTACTTCCTCACACTGTCAGAAGATCTATTGTTCTCAAGAAGCCGAAGACAGATTCCAAGTGCTTGAGCCATATTGTCCTGAAGGTACCAAATTTGAAACACAAAAGGTCAACAAAACTCAAAACAAGAAATTAAAATCAAACGAAAGATGATACAAGGATGGAACCATGTGTGCTAAAATTATCCAGAGCAAACATCTAATCACAAAGTAAACTCTCATTGCATATCATCGAGTGCATGGAAAAAAATGGAGATTCTTAAATGCTAACTAAATATGTTTGGTGTTCCCAGACTGAAGAATAAATCCATGAACTTGTTGCTCTGGTTCAACTTGTAGATAACATAGGAATATTAAACAAAATCAAGGGACATATTATTGTCTAACAGCTCTGATCTATGGTGAGTTCTCTAAACAATGCTCAGAATCACAGGGACACCAAAATATATCACTGGAAAGTAGCCTCATGATTTCCCTTTTCCCTTCCTTTTTATTAAAATTTTTGTTTTTCCTCGGACATATAATACAATTATAGGAACCTAATGCAAATGTTGAAGGAAAACACTTGTAAGATCTGCATCACCAACATGCAAAATATGTTAATAAATCCCACAATTTTCTGTGGTTACAAAATTAAATAAAACCTACTGGGAAATACCGGCATATGCCTTATAATCAAGAGAATTTATATAATGTTCCAACTGGTAAACAAGATAAATAATTTTTGAACAATCATAATTGAAGAAATGATTCGTCTAGATGAGCATGCTAGTCAGGACTGAGGCTTACTTGAGTTAAGTCAAATTCAAAAACAGTAATTGAAAAAGTGTGTATATTATCAATATGATGGATAACAGAATCCAGAGTGATTCCAATTATTACCAAGAAATACACACATTCAAATATACATGCCATATAAATTCTTCTATGCACAACCACCATCTATGTGCATACCATTTAATCTATTAGATACACTGCAGAATGATAAAACTAATAAAATGGACACTAGTAGCATTTCTCAAAGTGAGGAAGTGAGGGTGAGTAGGACAATTTGAACTTTCTTCCTAGGTTTGTCTTCATGGATTGATTATATACTTGGTCATATTGGTTGTATATGGCTAATTTGATTGGACAACCTTGAAAGCTGAAAATTAATATATGGCAAATATTGACAGCATACTACTAGCACAACGACCTGGACTAAGATTTTAAATGCTACTGATTGACATTATCTAACAAGCCTGAATATGCCAAAATTTTGATGCAAGACCCCAAGCCTAGATGCTATGAGTCCCAAAATGTTTTCAAAATGCATGCTACATATCTGGCTCTTTGTAGTTCCAGAAAAATTATATCATCTTGCCAACAATCTGTCGTCTTCATTTTGCTCAACATGTTCCCATCATCCAAAACATAGATATGATATTCATGCAAGCTAGAAATATGGGAAACAATTATCAATACATAAAATTTACATCAGAATATTTCGTTGAATGTGCATGGTCAACAGCAAAAGGTTTTTATTTTGTTAAATTAGTCCAATCTACTTATAGGGCTCACTACAATGATAATAAACTAACATATGGTCATTGCTTCACAAGATATACTTAAAGGATATATGTAAACAATAGCCACCTCATCTTCTGGATGTAAACGTGATTGAAATATTATCAATATAGTCTGCAAGGTCTTCAGTTGAACAGTGTCATCTGCCATTTCAGCATGCTGCAAGAAGGATAATGCACATAAGATTTCACAGCCATATTTAGCCAAAAAAAATGCATCATCAGAACAATTATTCAAATTATGTTGTGTTGCATCCATAAATCATTTTGCTTTCATAGCCAAAAGGCAACCACATCAACATACCAAATCAAGAGATAACTGACCTTTTTCAACATAGAAAATATCTCGTTTAGGGCCAATGGAGCAACTGCATCGTGCGATATAAGCTTTTGTATACAAGAAAGCCCAATGACACTAAGCTTCACTGTTCTAACTTCACAAGCCATTAAAAAAATCCGCAGTATCTCTTCATTCTGTGCAAGTTCACTGGGACTTGAAAATGATCGAAGCTGCAGACATTACGACATTGACAATAATGATTAACCAAATGTTTATCTTATACAACATTGACAACAATAATGTCAATACTTCATCCAATTTCGAAAATCAAAATAAAAGCAACTGAATTAAGTACGAGACTGTATTGAGCCAAGTCAAGAATAAACAATTCACAGTAATTCAACGTTTTCGTAGCCACTGATTCAAGTCTTGTGACTATATCAACTGTAACCAAACAGATGCAACGATCTTCCCAAAATTTCCACAACGCGTAATTCAATTTAAATACAAAAGAACAAGCAGCATTTTCTTCATATTTGTCATAAAACATCGCATTAAACTTTAGAGAGACAGTGTGGGATTCTGACCTTCAAAATTGCGTGCTCTGCTCCATCCTTCACGGCGGGATACCGACGGCGAGCTTCGGCGGAGAGAGCTCGAAGATCGGACTCTAGAACTGTCATCAAAGCCATTTCGAGGCCCCCGCGTATCTCTGTGCGAGAAGGAGAAATGAAAATGGAATGTTGGATCTTGTGCGCGCGACAGAGGAGGAAGAAGAAAGGAGATCTGTTAGGAGAAAATTTGTCTGGGAATTCGCGGAGTGCGATGAAACGTGTTAGATGGAGTCGATGAAATTCGCGGGCCAATGGGCTTGTATATTCGCATACCTAGCCCATCCATTGCCTGGGAATGGGCCTGTGTATATTTGTGGGCTTCAGCTTGTACGGCCAATATCACGTTGACGAATTTAATTTATAAATATCATGTTGGTTGAGGAGTCTAGATCCAAAATCTCCCCGATCAAAAAACTCTGAAAATTTGGACCAGTAAATGCATGTAGTGGTATTACTCGCCAAGAACAATGATCTATCCGCCAGCCTGAACACCCTCCACCTCCATTGCTGCATACAGGAGGAGAAACTAATAAATTTCCATTAAAACTCAATCAAAGGATCCGATGCAATATGAGAAGGTTTCTGTTCAAAGGACATGAATTTAACCGTGGCACATTCTATATCACTTATCAGTGTCTGCGGACTTGCGGGAAAGAAAAACTTTTTCCATCTCTCTGTCTCCTGGTCTGCAGATGCTGATACAAACTCTTCTTTTATCTGACACCCCCACCTCAAATGTCTCACAATCTAGTGAAAATGATCGGGAGGAGACCTTGCACGATACACACGTCCCGGATTGAATTTTGGTGGTTGAATTATCTGATCAGTGAAACTGAAAGGGGTATAGAAGAAGAGTGAATCAGTGGATAGAATTTTCCCCGTCCACCAGAAGGACCCAACAAGCTTAGAAGCAAGAGCCCTTGTATTAACAAAAACTCCAGAAACTGTAATGCTTGTTTCAAATTTCAATGGTATATTTGCAGGGTCGTAGAGTTAACGTGAATTTGTATCGACGGCCATCATCCTGGCAATTTATCTGCACATATTGACTCCTTAAACGTTTGTTTCTCGCGAATCTGTGCATACTGTACGAGAACGTAATTGATCGATGTATAGACAATTCATGATTGTGCACACATATAAGATATCGCCTGGAAGATTAGACCATGAAGCCTCACGTTTAATAGTTAGTGATTTCATTTTATCTACAATTCACAACTAGTTAATTTGGAATTTCAATGTGGTATTCTTTTCTTGCCGCCTCTCTCCATTTTCCAATGACATTTTTCGTTATTTAAGGACATTGTAATAATATTTATTAAAATAATGCCACCAAGGCTGCAGCCTGCAAACAAGGCAGTTTGAAGGGATGGTAAGAAAACAGCCACAATCCTTACGGGCAGCATCAGTGCAGACAACAAGAAGGTTATGAAAACAATTTTTGAACCTTCATAGATTAAGCTTTTTGTTTTCAGTGCGACGTCCGCAATACAAAATTCGGGGATGTTTGTCCCTGACTTTCAGAACCTTATTAACATCTCAACCAATGGGCATGTTTTCTACCTCGTGTCTAATGGAGTCGAAGAGTTCAGTGGATAGATAACGCTCTCCAGCACTGGGGAAAATCACCTGCCAATGAAGCCAAAGAAAATGACATAGTGCAGATTAGTACAGATAACAAATGGAACAATAGGTAAAACAAAGCAAAATATTGTACGATTTCTAAATCTATGTTCCAAATAAAATAAAGCTTACAACTATGAGTTTCCCAGCGTTTTCAGGCCTCTTTGCGACCTGTATAGCAGCTGCTGCTGCAGCACCAGAAGATATTCCCACCTGCCAAAAAATTACCCTACAATTAGCACCAAAGCAAAAAGGCCTGAAAAGAAATTATAAGATGGCAGAAGGTGGGAGTTAACAACTTAAAGCAGTCTTTAAAATTGTGAACATACCAGCAAACCTTCTTTCAAGGCAAGCAGTTTCGCTGTTTCAATAGCTTCCTCAGTTGATACCTGGAAAGAATTTATGGGTAGTGCGTAGTCAGTGAATGTAAATCTAACTGTGCTGGACCATAACTTTTCCCATAACACCTAGAATTAATCAATTTATCTCAATCCCACCTTTACCAATGACAAGAATTCAAGATGGCAATGAGAGTAAAAACTCTTTAGGATGGAACTTTTATATTTACTTCTTATTTATGGAGCATACCATTATAAGTAATTTTCATTTAACATACATAAACAAATGCTGGAACTTAGCACTAAAGGACAAACTTATATGCCAATTCAAAGTAAATTACCTACCACATGGTTTTAAGACTTACCTTGATAACTTCATCAAGTATGTCAACATTCAAAACACCAGGGATCATACCAGCACCAATACCCTGGATCCCATGCTTGCCTATAAGATGTTGTAGCATCAATGTATACAAATCAGGAAACAATACTCCCCAAGAAGCTCTAGAAGAAAATCATTTCAGCAACTTAAATATAATGTATTAAGATACAGTCTATGATTCGTTTAGTCTTCAAAACAGGAGAAAAAGATCAGGTAAAGCAAGTATGTTGAAGGAACCTTAGATTCAAAGAGAGAGTTGCTAAAAGTTAAAGCTCTTAGTCTTGTCAAATATGATAGGACTGTTAGTGTTACACAAAATACTGATACATATGAAATCTTAAAAGCACTTGCACATTGTTTTAATCCACATAATATCTTTCAAACATGATGCAAGAAAGGGAAATGAGGCACTAAAATAGAAAACAAACTGACCGGGTTGTCCTCCATTCAAGATTGCACTTTCCAACGGTTCTATACCATACACCTAGATGAAGCATTGGAATGCAAAGCATTAGCATAAATAATCAGAACTTTTGTTTCTCTTTCTTTCTTGTGTACAGACACACTCAACTAAAACCCTCAAGACAACCTTAATGTTTGGATTCTTCTCTTTGAGAAATCTTCCAGTGCCAGTCACAGTACCACCAGTCCCTATTCCTGCAATAAAAGCATCAACTTTCCCTCCAGAGTCTTTCCATATCTCTGGGCCAGTGGTCTCATAATGAATCTACACAAATGATAACAAATGGATTCATGAACCCCCTCAAACACCAACCTACATTATGATTTTAACCACCATAATACCTTAGGATTGGCAGGATTGTCAAATTGCCGAAGAAAATAACCATTGGGTATTTTTGTTACGATATCCTCAGCCTTTTTAACAATCCCTTCAAAGCCCACAGCTGGATCGACAAGATGAAGCTCAGCTCCCATAGCTCTGAGCACAATTCTTCTCTCAATACTATATGTTGATGGCATTACAACTACAACCTTGTAACCCCTTGCAGCTGCAACAAAGGCCACGCCAATGCCGGTATTCCCACTTGTAATCTCTACGAGGACAGTCTTCAACCAACATTATTCAAACATATCCAAAGGAAATTTGTTAGTTCAGATGTCCTACAATTGTACCATTCATTGCCATATTACAAAGACACCCCATAACTATGAGCAATTAAACCCCAAAATGAGAATCACTACACATCATTTGATTATGTCAAAGAATTATTATCAACATTCATATAGAGAATATCTATATCCAAAGCTGTAAAATGCTATAACTGCTGAAAACCATCTTTCCAATGACATAAGAGATTATTCAAGTTTTAAGTGGGTAGGCTGGTTTCAAGTTATTAACGTTGACTGAAAATAAAATAACTGAGAAGTTCATATTGCATAATTTTATGAATTTCCATTACATACTTTTCCTGGCTTTATCAAGCCCCTATCCTCTGCGTCTTTGATCATACTGTATGCGATCCTGCATGTTGACATTAAAAACCATATCCACGAAGTTGAAGGTAAAGATTAGAATGGTCATACAAAGATAATTCAATCAATCAATTACTGTAAAAGAGGACTTAAGTTTCCATACCTGTCCTTGACGCTGGAACAAGGTTCCATCATTTCTAGCTTGGCAGCAATACGTGCTACACAACCATCCACCACATGGTTCAGATACACCATTGGTGTATTACCTATTAACTGAACAAGCCCACATAGAACAGATCATAAGCAAGATTACAGTAATTAAAGATAAAAGGCAAGATAAAAATAGTGCGTTAGTGTAAGAAAACTTACTTCAGTAACATCATTCTTAATTGCAAACATGTCTTCCATGAAGCTACTTCTTCAAACACTATCAAATATCAAGGAGCCAACCTAGCATGCGGCACAACATGTGTAAATTTCTTTGAACACGGAGATAGCAGTTCCAAGATAAAACATTAAAAAAGATTTTAGAGCAGAACTCAAGCGCAAACACTGAAGGACAGAGTCATATGCCTTTTTAAGTGCACAACTATTCTTGGGCTTTGAGGTTCAAGGCAATTTATTCTTCTCTGAAGTAACACAATGTAACCAAAGTTAAAAATAACTGAAATTTCGTCACAAGGACGAACTAATTCACAAATTCTCACACGCCCGATTAAGTAATCACTCCAATAATCCACGGTCCGCGACAGACTTGTCAATAGCAAATTAAAAAATAAAATAAAAATCTCAAGCTGCCCAGTAGTTATAACAGAGCACTAAACAGAGAAAGAACCTCAGAAACTTGTATTTCTGAACCACAAATCAATATAAACAGAATTAAGCTAAAACTTCAAGTACCCAGTACTTTTTCTGACTATAATTTTAAGCAACCACTTCTGAAAACACTAAAATTACAGAATTATGAGCAAATCCTCCAATGAACAACAGAGAAAAAAATAACACAAAAAAAAAGTCTACTACCCAATAGAAATATAGTCCAGTACGAACTTGATCTAGCAATAACAAAATAAATCAGAAAGCAATATGCTTCAACCTAAAGAGCAAATACTGAACCCAGCATAAGAATCAATCAAGAAATGGAGTTTTTGGTCAATGAGAAATCCGCAGAAGAAAATTTCTATGACTAACCCGTCGATGAAACCTTCTCTGTAAAAACAATAGCGAAGATACGTATGCACGTGTAATATACTCGCAGGAGATCAAACACGGTATGTTAATATATTCAGTGGACATTGGCTTTCGTTCCATTTACTTAGAGAATAGGATTCCACTTATGCGACATCTAGAACTGGACGAGCCACGTCATTTGAATCAAGGCAGGCCCAACAGAAAAGGGAATAAGGGGCGTATTAGACTTGAGAGAGCAGATAGGCGCGTAGCCCTGGAACCAATCAACCTGCTTCGACCGATAGAGCTGAACCCAACTAAGCGCTTTGAATTACGAGTTGACGGCCAAGTTTCTTTTACTTTTAAACAAAGCAATCCTCGGATCCCGATGGCATGGTGAGTGGATAAGCAAGCTGTAACGAAAAGGAATCCGCCTATCTTTTAGGGAGCCGGCTGGCTGGCTTGTTTTGACAAGATTGCACTCCCTGTCCATTGGAACCATCCTCGCGTTTATCAGCTTTGACTTCATTCAGAATTACTGCGACACAATTGAATCTTTCAAGTTTTGACATTTAAATTTATCAACAAAATTTAGTTCATATTACTTCGCTTTCCATACTCAGCTTCTTGTTTTATTTCATTTCATTCTCATTACAAGTCTAACACGCAACAGAGGAATACGAAGTCTGCATTTTTTTATGAATACAACTTTCCTGGACATGATGCCATAATGGAGTAAGAATAATCAGAATCATAGAATTCAACTCATCAATTTGAAAAAAGTTGGTCAAACTTCAACATATACAGCAGTTCCAAAGTTGCACGATACTCAGGTTCATCTTTTTACCAGAAAGGCAGTGTGTCAGTAAGCTTTTTTTAGCCGGCATTTATATTTACTTTGACTACGAAGCAGATACACCTGGAGCTGCAGATTTTAAAGTCTCCCGCATCAATCGGTTACAAACGTGGGGCAACCAGTTAACTGAAAAAATGAGCTACTAGAAACAACCATGAAACATATTTACCGGGACGAAGTTAATGGACGATCACTAAGGCACATGGCTTATGCTGGTAGCCCCACTGCACTAGGGAAACATACACCTAGTTCTGAGTGCCAGCCTACGTCATACTTTGTTGCAGTGGGCTTGTGTTCGAGCGGCCCCTACCCAATTTCCAACATAGTATTTATAATATTGTTTAATTTTGCGTCTCAGAGTCTTTATCAGACGATGTAGATTTTGCTTGGCCAACTGCCCAGAAAATTTGCCTTCGTTTGTTTGGCAATCTAATGTAAGAACAAGAAACCTTTGATTTAATCATTTAAGCGATGTTTGTGTATCAACATGAACCAAGAGAAACCAAATACAACCAATGTAGTGTAAAGAAACCCCAATCAGTTTTTTCTAGGCTGCTTATTAACAAATGAGAAAATAAGCAGCCCAACAGCCCGTGAATGAAAATATTTTCGGTTCATTTAGATCAAGAGGTTGTTTTATAGGAAGGTATGTATAGAATACGAAAGATGTGGAAGTTTGTGCTACTTTAGGTTCCAGAGGCAATAAGGATGATTTATTGCCTGCAGATTAATGGAGTCAAACAGAGCTGTAGATTGATAATGCTCTCCAGCCCCGCCGAAATGTACAGGAGTCCAAAGAAATGGCTGTCCAATTTACCTGGACGGGGTCGATGGATGATCCCCCTTTGGTAGAACACAGAACGGGCGGCGCAGCCCAGTTCATATAAACAAGGAGCTAAATCCGATGTGCATGCTTATATTTATCTAGACGGAGTTAATAGGCGACCACCACCACCTATGGCCCAGGTCGGGGGCCTCCATTGCACTAGGAAGGTGCATCCTCCTAAAGTCTGCCCATAGTGGCAAAGCCTGCGTTACAAATTGTAGTAGAAAGTGCCTGCGTCCGCGCGGCCCCTGTCCAATTCCGGTGTTTGAGCATTTCGTTACTAATTCAATGTAGGACTGCCTACAAATATGAAAAGAGCCAGGCGGTAAAACAAGACAAGCAAACAGCAGAAAACAAACAAACAAGTAAACAAAATCAAACGAACTGGAAATTCCCAAAAGAATTCCAGCCACGTGTTAATGTCATTCCTTGAATACTCTTGCTATAATTTCTAGCTTGTTGCGTCTGATACAGCAAAGAACAGAGCCGTATGACAGCCAGGTCAAAGCAAGAAAACAAGTTAATAAATTATATCTACGGATTGTCTTGCAATCCAAAATTTTGGAACATCTTGTTAAATTATTCTCAGACATGATATCTTTGTTGCAAGAGACTACTCGTGGAAGTATCCGATGAAATTAATTCTTGTATTCTGCACTCTCTTCATTCTCCAGCTTAAATATATTCACAATTTCTTAGAATAGAAAAGCATTTAAAGTGCTTTTTTGAAGAAGCACTTATTGGTACTTCTGCATACGACACTTAGCTTTAAAATGCCAAAAGCGTTCCCCAACCTTTTCGAAATCTTATACGCGGCCTTGCCTTCCGATACTGTAATTATATTCTTTCCAATAGATTAAAGTGTTCTTATCTCTAGTTCATAAAGTTTTGAATGAATAGACAAATACAAAATTTATACACAGCTTTCTAGAAAAGTGCTTTTCAAGAAGTTTTTTAAATATAAATACCTGCAATGCATTTAGAAAAGTTAATACATGAATTTTACTTTGTACGCTATTTTGCATTGCAAGAAAATTGCCTTTAATGGTAGTCTTTAGTGCTTTTCATGAAAACACATCCAAATTCATTCAAATTAATTTGGTACAAGATATTCACTTGAAAAGTGAAGGTGGAAGTGGTCACAGAGTCCCACATTGAATAAGCATAAAAGAGAGATATAGAAGCAGAAGTATAAATAGAGAGAAAGCGAACTGTTAAAAACTTACATACCTGGACGGGGTCAGTGGGTGATCACGAAGGCCCATGGCCTAGGCCGGTGGCTTCCATTGCACCATTAGGGAGTGCATCAGCCTAACATCTCCCCTTGCGGAGACTGTACGTCATAATTTGTGGTAGCTGGGGCTGCGTACGCGCGACCCCTCACAATCCTACCTTAAATCATTGCCCATTAATTCTTGTCAAAGGTGAACTTTAAATCATTGCCCATTAAATCAAAGTTGAGGGAAAGTCTGGACTTTTCTTCCGATCTGAATCCGTAGGCGACTTGTAATTCGGTCTGGACCATTTTGCAGTTGAAAATAAATTCTTCCAGCAATGGAGTGTACTTTGAAAACATTTGGTTTCAAACTCTATTCTATCTAACAGCAGTGCAGAGATAAAACTTTATTCAATCTAACCGCAGTTCAGAGATTAATCTACAAGTTTTCCAAAGGTTTTTACACAGACAGTGAAGCCTCAAGTTATTTTCAGTTTATTACATGAAGCAGCCAAAAGAACATACAACCCAAAGTATGTGATCTCCGTGGAATACAGATGTGGCAATTTTAGAAGTTTGGGAATATCTCAGGGCTCAAACACCATGTTCTCTGCCTCCTTTTTCACAGATTCGAACAGAACAGTAGAGAGGTAACGCCCTCCAGAGCTGGGGAATACCACCTGTTAAGGGTTTGAATAAGATTAGAGAGAGTTTATCACTTGATCATTTAATGATGCCATCTAAGCATACCATATGACTTCCGGGCAAATAATAAGGATAAATTGTATTAGTACAATTATTGTTCTGTTAATAGGTAGCTGAAGAATTTAACTGCTGAAAGTTCTGTGGTGATATCATAGTAGTGCAGCTTCAAAGCCGGCTCAAAGCCAAAAGAACATCAAACTTACAACAATGAGTTTTCCATCATTTTCTGGCCTCTTTGCTATATTAATTGCAGCTGCACCAGATGATATTCCGACCTGAAATGTCAAAAGAGTTATAAACCCGAAAAGTGTCCTAATGAGGAACTTTAAAGCCATAGACTAAAATCAACTTACCAATAGTCCTTCTTTCAGTGCAAGAAGCTTGGCAATTTCAATAGCTTCTTCACTTGATATCTGCAAACCCATAAGGTAATCAAAGTTAACTTTTATCATCAATTATTGATTTACTTCATTCCAATGAAAGAAAACATCAAGAAGTTCAGGCAAAGGAAATTCATCACTGTCACCAACTGTCCTGCATTCAGAAGATTTGATATTTGTAAATTCTCAAAAAACCTTCAGACGTCTGAGACTTGTTCATATAACACCCTGCATATGCAGATAAGTGTTCTGCCTATGCCAGTCCCTCATAAAAACACTTCAGACTTATGATATTTTCCATCACCCGCTTAAGGATTTCTAATCAAAGATTTTTAGCTTCTTTCTATTCAAATTAATTGAACTGCATAACAGAAACCCTGTCCCAAGCTTATAGGCAATTAGTATCAGTAGACATGCATCCCAGAGTAAAAAAAAGGCACTGCATGACATTGTTGAGAGCACAATCCAATCTTACATTTGTAGGACGCACATTTTCATGAATGAAATTTCTCATTGCATACAAGTTCTTTCAACTATAGCCAATTAATACAATGAACAAGATTTATATTTAACAGACAAATAACTTCACATGTTGAATGAAAGACAAACCCAATCAAAAAGCTTTGAGCCTTACTGAAAGAGGTTCATAAAGCAAATTGATGTCCAAAACTTTTGGGATGAATCCAGCAACAATTCCTTGGATTTTATGGGGCCCTTCAACATTTTAAAAAATGTAACCAATCATGTTAGCAGAAGATCACAAGAAGTTTATGCTCACTTTAGAAAGCCTTGAATAACTAATCTTGACTGTAAATACTAGAGGAATGCTAATAATAACCCCACACACATATATTAAGAAATGCCAGTGACAATCATAAATATGGCAAATTTGTCATGCCATGTATCATGGCCAACAGAACATCACAGCTCTAAGTCTGGAAGTGTCTCTGAACACAGCAGCATAATTAAAATTGACAGTGGGGAGCTACAACACTCAAGGAAACTATCAATAGCATCATAACAAATGCTGCAACTGACACTAAAAAGATCATAAAAAATTAAGCAGAATCAAGCACACTTGCAAGAATATAGCAAAAAAAGTGTATTTAAATTGTTTATTAGGGAGCAGATGTTACTGACCATGCATGGTACAGTCCAAGACCATTTTGTCAAGTATAGTATTTAATGTATGTTGCACTGAAATAAATACACTTTTTTTGCTATATACATGCATGTTAAACATCACAACCTACCAGGTTTCCCTCCAGACAATACAGCACTTTAAGTTGGTTAAACATCACAGAGCTAAACACAGAAGACGGGCAAAAACAGAAACATGAAAATAAGAGCACAGGAAAACAAAATCAACAAATTTTGGTTAAAACATTTTTCATCTAAATCAGGCACTGCAAAAGCTGACCTTGATCTCAGGATTATTCTCTTTAAGATACCTCCCTGCACCTGTGACTGTACCACCAGTACCTATACCAGAAACAAGGGCATCAACTTTCCCTGCTGAACATTTCCAGATCTCTGGTCCAGTACTCTCGTGGTGGATCTAAAAAAAGAACAACTTGATTGTAAATATCTCCAACTTGCAAGTCACGCATGTAGGGAGAAAAAATAAGAATGAATTAAAAAACATTTCATTAATGCAAACGTTACTTTTGGGTTAGATGGGTTTTCATTGCTGAAGAATATAGGAATTGGGTGTCTTATCCCTTATCTCTTCTGCCTTTCGAACAGCACCTTTCACTCCCCTGGCTGGATCAGTGAGAACAACCTCAGCCCCAAAAGCTCAGAGAACCATTCTTCTTTCAAGACTCATTGTAGCAGGCATGGTAAGTATTATTCTGTAACCCTTAGCAGCTGCTATGAATGCCAACCCTATGCCAGTATTACAGTGGGTAGGCTCGATCAGGACACTCTAAACCATGTAAGAATCAACAAAATTTTGTCAATTGAAAGCTTCAACATCACTCTAAAGCACCCTATAGTACCCAACCCCAGTTGGGACACTAAAATTAACATCTTATCAGTAAGAAAAAGACTAGCGTATAGAAACTGATGGAAAGAGGCATTGGATCATGAATAAAAGTAAAAGGAGAGCCATTATGAAATCTTACTGAACATTCAAGCGAAGGGACTTAAGATGTATCTAAAAATCATAATCTGCTATGAATTAGAATGATTACGATTACAAACCTCACCTGGTTTTATGAGACCCTTCTCCTCTGCATCTGCAATCATACTATATCTAATCCTGCAAGCGATGGAAAAATAAGCATGTCAATTGCCATGTCTAATGAACAGATTCCTAACTAATACGGGAGAAAAAATGCTTCTAGGTCCACAATGAGGTGAATAAGAATGGACCATTGAGATTTATTGTAGACATTAAAAATGATACCAACCCATAATTTTTGTCAAGGATGTCAACTTTACATAACCCAAATCCTAGAATAACTATTCAATGATAAACTCAATAATCTTGAATCCCTCAGAACCTTTATCATAATTATATCCAACAAAGTGCAGCCTAATAAAATCATGTATAGAGTCAAAACTGCTATAATTCTATTGCTTTCACATTCTCTAATGCAGAAATGTATCAAATACCTATCTTTGACGCTTGAGCAGGTTCCATCATCTCCAGCTTGGCAGCAATTCGAGCAACACAATCATCCACAAAATTGTTGAGATACACCAAAGGTGTTTTACCGATCAACTACACAAGTCAAAAACAAAAGGATACATAAGATAATAAAAAATCTAACATCATCACCCCATTAACCTTTACAATTACGGAGTAGTTATGAAAAAGGCTGACTCCAGTAACATCTTTTGCAATCGCACACTTCTCCTCCGCCGTTTTTGGTCAAATACTGCAGAAGCATTTCAGAGAGGATGGATCAGGAAAACAATCAAACATATATTGAAGTAGCAATTCATTAACTTAAATTTCACATTTTGACCCCGTCCGCTTGCCAAGAAAATGAACTCAGGTAAATGTTTTTTTCTAAGCGAAAACTAGATGGCAGGAAGGCACCAAAGAACTTAACAAATTCGAAAAAGGTGAGCTTAGCACCTAAAGGCGGCACTTAAGTCTTAACAGGACAGAATAAATATTACGACTTTCAATAACAAAGAACCAACCGAGATACACAAATATCAAACTTAACATTTCCAGAAGAAAACCTGGAAAAATGCAGAAATTTCTGAAAAAAAAAGAACAATAGAAGATACAAAGCTAAGTTTTAACTGCTTATCAAGAAAATCTAATCCGGGAAGAACCAAAAGAGATAAGCTTTGACCACTTTCCAATAAAACACAAGAAATACAAAAGAAACTGCAAAGCTTTCTGAGACAGCAGAGAAAGTTTGTAAAAATTTCTACCTACCAAGACAAGCTTACGTGGGAAAAATCGAAAAATGACGAGGAAGCTACAAAGCTCTAACCCCCTTTAAGTACTTACCGACAAAACAGTAGAAGTACAAAGAAATCTCGTGGGATTTTACGTTGGGAAAGGTTTATAAAAATAATCTTCTGACGGCCAAAGACGTAAGAATGCAAATGCATATACCTGCCCCCGGCTTTATAATAATGCATTAGTGGAGCTGTCTGAAGGGGAAGGCTGGTGTCGAGCTTGGTTAATGATGACAAAAGTAACAATTGAAGACATAAGAGTGCATATACCTGCCCCTGGCTTTATAATAATGCACCAGTGGAGCTGTCTGCAGGGGAAGGCTGGTGTCGAGCTTGGTTAATGATGACAAAAGTAACAATTGAAGTACTCTCCTGCAATTGGCTCTCTATCATTTTCCTTTCGAATTTTCTTGTACATTTCGTTTACGTTTATCTGGAAATTTATGGTTGGCGGCCGGTGTCTGACACCATGATGGCAAAGTGAGAGTGAACTCCAGTCATTGATCAGTCCCATGATCGATGAACAAGAAAATTGCCGATCTTATTTAGTGTATGTAAATATTATATGGGATAATAACATTTGGATCCCTACTTGTTTATGATTTCTTAAGTAAGGGCACAGTTTTTTCATTTGTATCTAATGGATCACTTGCTATTATCGAATTATGAAATTTTATAGGTAAAATTGACATTTGTGGAACAAATAAGGTGTCATGACCATTTGCGTATCCCCATGTCCAAACACTCCGTCAATGGGGTTAGTTATTTGCCCTTTTCTTATTTCATTCGGACCAATTTAGTCATTGTAAAATGATTCAAGTCCCGGCGCAATGGGAGGGCATTTTCGTCCAACCGCTACCCACCTACTACTGCTGTACGCTCACCGTTCAGATGTCTATGCACAGATCTCGAACGGTCGATACGGCTTTTTTCCGTCCCTAAATTCTCATCCATTTCTCCTTGACGTATATTTGTTTTCTTACTCGGTTAAACAAATTTTTCAACCGAGCCGGAACGAAAGAACGAGCCATGGGCGTTCCGGCGTTTTACAGGTGGTTAGCGGATCGTTATCCACTGTCAATTGCTGACGTGGTGGAGGAGGATCCGCAACGGACACGTAACACCGGTTGATGTGTCGAAACCTAACCCTAACGGCATGGAATTCGATAATTTGTATTTAGACATGAACGGGATCATTCATCCTTGTTTTCACCCTGAAGGCAAGGTATAACTGGCTTATAATTATTATTGTTGTGGTTATAATTTGTTTCGGCATTTGTGATATATGTGTATATTATTTATATACCGGAAAGGGTAAATATGTTGAAGTAGTTGTATTTCTTGATGTCCCTTAATGTCTGAAGTCATAACATTGGATATTTGAGAATTTGAGAAGTAGTCACATATATTATTTATATGCTTGTTATATATTTCTGGTATGTTGGCTTTTGGGTATAATTGCCGGAAATTGTTGAATGACATTACAGTTTAATTATTAGAAATTGTTAAATGCCATTATGTTTTCGTTTGGTTGTGTAGCTTCATTCCTTTGTAGCTCGTGTCTTCGTTTGTCTACTGGGAACTGTATGTGACTACGATTTCCTATTTTTGTAGCCTGCACCTGCCTCCTATGATGATGTATTTAAATCTATGTTTGATTACATTGACCATCTCTTCTCAATGGTTCGTCCAAGAAAGCTGCTCTATATGGCTATTGGTAAGTCATATTTCAGATACAATATGTATACTTATTCCCATTGCTTGAATTAGATTTGCTAACTGAAGATTTTTGTAGATGGGGTGGCGCCAAGAGCTAAAATGAATCAGCAACGTTCGCGACGTTTTAGAGCTGCAAAGGATGCCGCTGAGGCTGTTAGTTTTTTTTTCACATTATGTTTACAGGTTCCAGTGAAAACAGGCAAGTTAGTTATTTTTATCATTTATTTTTGTTATGATTTCATAGGAAGCTGAAGAAGAAAGATTGAGGAAAGAATTTAAGGAAGCAGGGAAAAGCCCGTCTTCTAAAGAAAAGCCTGAAACATGCGATTCAAATGTCATTACTCCTGGCACTCAATTTATGGCAGTGCTCTCTGTAGCACTTCAATATTATGTACAAACTAGGTTGAACCACAATCCAGGATGGCAGTTTATGAAGGTTCGATGGACATGGTTATAATAGGCATTGTCTCCTTTTGTACCTTAAGATCGGATGATTCCTTGCCTATGGAGTAATCCTTTCTATATCTTTCTCCATATGCTTTTGACTTCATGATACTTTGTCTCTCTAAATTTATTTATGGGGCTGCATTGGATGGTTATTGGAAGGTTATACTTTCTGATGCGAATGTTCCTGGAGAAGGAGAGCACAAAATCATGTCATACATTCGATCACAGCGTAACCTACCTGGTTTTGATCCAAACACTCGCCACTGTCTGTATGGCCTGGTGAGTTATATTCTAATTTACTCCTTCATTCCCCATGTCCTGGTTTCATGCACATATTTATGCCTGATTATCATCCTAACATTTGAATTTTCTGTATGCCCTTTTTCCATTTTGGATATTCAGGATGCAGATCTGATTATGCTGTCTTTAGCCACTCACGAGGTTCACTTTTCAATATTGAGAGAGGTTAGCTGACCTTGTGAATAGTATTCATAGTTCCCATTGAGTTATTGCTCATGTTGAATCTCACAGTATCTTCTGCGGACTTTGCAGGAGATAACTCTTCCTGGGCAACAGGAAAAGTGTTTTCTTTGTGGCCATGTTGGCCATCTAGCAGCTGACTGTCATGGTAAGCCAGTTAGTGATGCTGAAGATTGGAATGGAGTGGATAATACACCAATTCACAAGAAGAAATATCAGGTTGGAAAGCTGACTTCCTGCTGTTGAGTGCTTTCAAAATTCTCTCTTTTCCTTTTATTTCCCTAATAATTTCTTTTTTCATTTTTGAACAGTTCCTAAACATTTGGGTGTTGCGAGAATATTTGGAATATGATTTGAACATTCCTGATGCACCATTTCCAGTAAACTTTGAAAGAATAGTGGATGATTTTGTTTTTCTATGTTTCTTTGTTGGCAATGACTTTCTCTCACATATGCCAACATTGGAAATTAGGGAGGTAAGTGGCAAGCACTTTGTTTCTTTAATTAAACAAATACTGCCCTGAGCAACATTCATTGAATTTTGATCATAAATTTCACTTATTTGCTTGATCTGAGTATCTAACATTACGCTTTCTGCTTCTGAATCTTCCTCTAGATTTCACTATCATGCCTGTTATAAACATTTTTACCATATCATGCCTAATCATTTTTACTTTTGCAGGGTGCTATAAATTTGCTGGTGCATGTTTATCAGAGGGAGTTTACTGCCATGGGTGGCTATCTTACTGATGCGGGTGAGGTAATTTCTTTGTTTACACTGTCAATCAAAAATCTGTGTATTATTCTCTCTCCTTGTGTATTATTGGATACTGTGTGAAGTTAATGTGTTTCATCTGTAATTTTTTTGTCACAAATGCTCCTGTTGGTTTTTTTTGTTTGACAATAATGGATGACCATTGTAAGATATGCTGAAAAAGTTAAAACTATATGTTCAGGTTTTATTGGATAGAGTAGAGAAATTTATCCAGTCTGTTGCTGTTTATGAAGATCAAATCTTTCAGAAGAGGGCTCGTATACGGCAGGTGTTTTAGCTTCCTCCTCGTTCTGATTCATTTTACTAGTTCATACTTGATTATGAGGAATTCACGGACTTTGGACTAAATATTTGTGTATTTCTGTGCATGTATGCACATAGTTCCATTGTGATTCTTCTGTACATTATTTTGTATGTTGTTTTGTGTGAAAAAACTGAAATGTATTTTAGTGGACGATCTACGGCAGACACTTTTTACTCTGTAGACAATGTTACATGCTTGGCATGTCAATTCTTGGTGTTGGGGGTTGGTTAGGGAGGGAGGAGAAGATTGGGGTGCTTATAGCTTCCCGTTCAGTTATCACCTATGAATAATTATTGGTCTTGTAGGAGCTCTTGCAAAAAAAAATTTACTATCTGCTGTCTCTTTTTAAAAGATAAAGGTACTCAAGTGGAAGTATGGTTTTCCTTGACTCTTTTCTGTATCAGTTAATACTCTTATGTTTCAGAAATATTTTGATGCTCATCGTGGTGATTTTTTCAGGCTTACAAGTATAATGAAGAGATGAAACTTAAAGCAAGAGGAGAGTCATCTGAAGAGCAACAAGCACCAGCTGTTGACAAGGTTGGGGATTTAACGATTGTTTTTGTACTATATTTTTGCATGAACTGGTATTCCCTTAATCTGCAAGCAAGTTGAATTGTTTATGCTGTAAATGAAACTAAAGTTGGTGCTATCAGTAATCAGTTGATAGTTCGTTGCTGGACATTCTTTTTCTTTTAAAGATTCTGGAGCTATGTGAATAGAATTAAATAATATATTCCTTAATGTAGTGAAACAGTTTCTTGGAGACTTCATTTAATGTCAAAAGAATATGTACTTAATCATAGCCTTTTTTAACTAATAAATTGGGAAGTTATCTCCCGGGTCATGGGGTGAATATGAAGTTAACCCGGAAAAATGTCTGAATGTAGCGGTGACAACAACTAGGTCACCTATTCTGGGATTTAGTTTTATTTGCTATTTATATGCTTTTATGTTCAGATAGTAATTTTACTAAATTGTATTACAATCTGCATTTTTCTCAGGTTAAATTAGGAGAGCCAGGATACAAGAAAAGGTATTATGCTGAGAAATTTGGAATCTCAAACCGAGAAGAGATTGATAAAGTTAAAGAGGATGTAGTAAGTTCTTATCCTCTGCTTTCTATTGACTTGGTTTTTCCTTAGGAAATAGTTTTATGGATGCTAGATGTCATTATATAACCTGTTGCAACTTATTTTTCCTCTGTACCATTGATTGTTTATTAAAAAGTAAGTAGTGGCTGTAACTTAATTTCACAGGTTTTGAACTATGTGGAAGGTTTGTGTTGGGTCTGCCGCTATTACTACCAAGGTGTTTCCTCTTGGCAATGGTAAGTCTAATTTTGATTGAATGCAGAAAATATTATGGTTTTACCTGCTGTGCTTCTTCTCTTTGAAATAAACTTGGTGAAATCTATGGGTATATGTGCCTACATGGATGTGTTCACGGAACACTGTTGGGTAATTAATTTCTAGAGACTGGATAAGATATGATGGAAAGAAAGGAGAAACCTAGGTTCATATATTAATGCTATTAACAAGTTCATCCCTAGAAACATGGAAAAACACTTGGGAGAAAAGTAAATAAAAGGGTCTGTTTTAATAGGTTTTTGGTCCTGAGCTGTGTGCTTGGTGGTATTGACAAGCCAATGTTTAAATCCTCAGTACCAACTACATGCAGTGGCCATTAAGATTTCCAACCACTTAATAGTGCCTTGTGATCTTTTACTGTTATATGGCCAGTTAAAAGTTGTATTTGGCTTCTGTTTGTTTCAGGTTTTATCCATACCATTATGCTCCATTTGCTTCAGATCTTAAAGATCTATCTGACCTTGAGATAACATTTTTCCTGGGAGAGCCATTTAAACCTTTTGATCAGCTCATGGGAACCCTACCAGCAGCAAGGTGCTTTGTCCAGAAAGAAATTTCTCTTTAAATTTTTATTGAAGATGGATGTTCCTGCCTGGCTATTTAAAATGTAACCTTTTTGATTGGAAAATTATCATTCATGTTACAGTTCTGGTGCTTTGCCTGAAAGATACCAAAAATTGATGACTGATCCATCATCACCTATCTATAAATTCTATCCTTCTGGTATAATACAGTGACTTTTAATGATCTAGTCATGTGATGAAATTCCACTCCTTAGCAATTTTACTTTTGTTTTTCTGTGGACAGATTTCGAGATTGATATGAATGGTAAGCGCTATGCATGGCAGGTGCAGTCTTGTCTATTATTAAGTGTGAATACAAATGATTTCTAATTTGAATTTTCTTTGTGGACTAATGGAATTCCTGATGGTTTTTCTGTGGGAATTCAGGGTGTTGCTAAGTTGCCATTTATTGAGGAGAAGTTGTTGCTTGCACAAACAAAGAAGCTTGAAGCCTTTTTAACGGTATGGAACTTCTTGTGCAAGACTGGTATGCATAACTTTAATGGATATATGTTTATATCTTATTTATTTTCCTGTAAATCAACCATATTTGGAGTCCTTCCTTTTGCATCATATTAGAAAGCACCAAAATGGATCTTAAAGGACTAACTATAAATTCTATGTTGTCAATAGTTTGAAACATCATCTAAAGGAAGATGTTTATCTGGCTTTCAGAAGTAGTTTAACTTTGAGATCGTCTTGTTGAACTTAATTTTCATAAATTTTACACCTTTGTTTCACTGTTTCTCATGATGGTTTGAAATGATAAATTTCCTCATGGCCTCTGGTTAAGTAGCATCCACACTTCAGTCTTGTTGCCAGGGCTTAAATGATGTGAAATGTGGGTTTTGGATCCTTTTATTGTCCTTTGAGAAAAAGGAAGGAAAATGAATCGTCTTTATTTGTTCTAGAATCATCTTTATTTGTACTATTTATATTCAATTTGATTTTTAATTTCTGTATGTGCTTATTAGGTTGGATTGATTTAAGTTCATTTGAATTTTCCTTCTGTCATAGGAGTTTTTTGGCCATGATATGAGCCAGCAAGGGTATCTTTTTCCTTGTGTGTTTTTGAATGCTTCATTTGCTAATGGAAAATCGTATTTGCAGGCAGAAGAGTTGGTTCGGAATAGTGTGATGTTTGATTTACTTTATGTTCATCCTATGCATCCCTTGTGTCGACAAATTGTTGGGTACTACCAGCTCTATTATCAGTTACCTCCTCTTGAAAGATTTGCTTGGGAAATTGATGCAAATGCCAGGTTGGTTAATCTCCTGTATTGTGAGCAAGACAACAGATTTCCAATAATTTGATCATTGTGATGTATGATCGTTTTACTATTTTTATTTATTGTTGACTTTTTGCAGTGGTGGAATGAATGGCTACATGTGGTTATGCCACAGAAACATGTTGAGAAGCATTGTTCCTTCACCTGTCAGGGGATTGCCAGAAATAGAGTACAACCAAGTTTTGTAAGTTCCCTTTACCTGTTGTTGTCTGTAAATGGTTCTTGTCCTTATTTGACTTTCTTGTTTCTTTCGCAGAAATTTTACCTATCTAAATCCTCAACATCATAGACACATCCCAGAACCTCCCGAGGGTGTGGTCATACCTGATAAGGTACATGTGTTCTGGATGCTTGTTTAATTGTCATTGCTTGTTTAATAAGGTATATGCTCATATACCTGATAAGTGGCATGCACACTTTATGTAAAAACAAGTTGTATAGCCTATTCATATACCCTTATCAGGTATATGTGGTCTTTTGTGTAAAAACAAGTTGTATAGCTTATTCTTATACCTTGTTTTCTCGGTGCTTTCTTTCTGTTTCTTCCCCCAGAGGCTGAGGTGATGAACATAAAAGTTGAGGGGATTGAAAACTTGTGTCCATATTATGTGGAAAACTGCTACATTCTATACATTAGTGAAAGTTTGTGTAACATAAGTTTGTTGTATCTTGATTCGTGTTTAAAGAACTGGGATTCTTAACTGCAAACATGAGATTTTTTTGAACAATAACTGATCACATGCTTTAGGCTCAAAGAGCCCAGCACTAGTTTCTCTATTGAGTACCTGCTACTAATGCATACTTCCATGTTTTAAGATAATGGAAGGTGTTTCTACTCCCTTTGTGTGAGATTGGAGTGTACATGCACTTGAGGTCTGAAGGTCGTGTATGAGATTGGAGCTGTTATGTCTATCTTTTTTCTTTTTTATGTTGACTCGTGTTTTGTTTTGAATGATTAATTTTTGGTTGTACGTATGATAAATGTTGGGCCAATTCCAATAAATTGTCAAGTGTACTTTTTGTTATTATTCCAGATCTTAAGACCCATAGACATTAAACCATTTCCTACTCTATGGCATGAAGACCATATTCGTCACCAACAAGGCAGAGAAAGGTGAGAACAGTAATTTGCTTACAAGTTTTGTTGATGATAGTAATGTGTAATGTACGTGTAGTGAACATGAGTGGAAGTTTAAATTAGGTTTTATCCTACATTCTTTTGAAAAATGGTGCAACTATAGGAGCATAAAAAAATGCAAAAGTGAGCAAAACAGTAAAAATTGGCATCGCTGTCTTAAGTTTATTATTGGGAATCTAAAATTTGAAGGTCAAATTGGTAGTGAATGTAGCTAGGCATTTTATGCTTTCCTTGTGTCTATATATTGATTAGTCTGCGTCTATTTTACAGGCCACAATTACCTGGAGTGCAAGCAGGCTCTATGTTGGGAGAAGCTGCTCATCGTCTTGTCAAGGGCACACTTAATTACAAACCTAATGGTTCTCCTGGACTTTTGGAGCAACCCTCCTATCGTAATTTCCGAGGCAACTATGCAGTCACCAGATCGAGATCAACTGGCAACTATGCAGTCACCAGAGCGAGATCAGCTGGAGCCTCTGGGAATGAAAGGGGCTACGATGATGACCCAAGACATAATTATGGAAATTGCAATTGTCCTCAGGGCATGACAGGTAGTCCAAGAGCTCTATTCCCTTCAAATGGTATGCACGGCAGCAGAACGACCTCTAGGATGCGGGAGAGATTTCAATACCAAGAACAGTACCATGACTTTAGGACTGAGATGTCTGCTTTGACAGTAGAAGAAAGCACCGGAAGCAATCCTCCCGCGACAATGCCATCCTGGGTGCAAAACTCAGGATACTTGGGAACTTGAACCAACAGTTTTGGCAGAACATCGGTCCACCTCCATCACCACCCAACACTTGGATATACGGAGCAACAGCAGGGGACGATGCTATGTATAGTAGACACAAAAGTGCATTTAGTGGAGCATATGAGAAGCAGCAGATGAAGAAGGTTTATTAGATTATGACAGGATCATCCCATGAAACAGAACCCTTAAACCAACAATGACTTGTGTTATTTTGTTGAACCCTGCCTGTTTTCTGCTTGGGATGCCTGTGTAGCAGTTTGAGCTCTCTCCATCGAATCTGCATTGTTGGGACAAGGTTACAAGAATTATGCCTGACTTGGTACGTGCAGGCAAATTCAAATTGACATCCTGTAATGTTCCATCCTTCCCCTGGCTACAAAAATGTGCTATCAGTGTGGGAAACTGCATACGAAGATGGAACTGCAAGATTGGAAGGTGAGGATCTGAAATTACAGAAGGAAATTCGCACTGATTGCAGGCTTCCTCGCGTAGGTCTTGTATTCTTTGTTATTGCGGTTGATCATAGAAAACTACTTTAAAAATAGAAATGTTTGTTACTGTATGGTTTAGGATCATAGAAAACTTTGAACTTCACCGCCTTTTGTACTGATACGGTCATTGCTGGTCATGTAACGAGCAATCGTCAGAGTAGCTGATTTCCTTTGGAAAAGTGTAATCACTGTGTAATTCAATCGCATCATCTAGTTGCCAGATGTAAGCTCGAGTTGCCTTCCATATTTTTCTGCTATGAATCTTTCTTTTATCTTCATAAATTATGATTTAAAAATTATTACATTTTAATATTAAATAAAGCTAAAATGAGATGATGTTCTGGGATTGGAAACCCGCAACGGTTGAGCTAATAGTGTCTACATTCGGGATTGTGTTTCGTACTGCTGGTCAATTGAGTGTTCCATCAGGAGATGTTTTCGGCTTGGGTCTGCGATTGACTTGGGCTTTTTAATATATTTTTATTTATTATTATTATTTTTAAGGTTCCAACTCCAAGTTGTTAATAATTACCGTTGACTTGGATTCACAGCTTCAGCCATCGATTAAAAGCATCATTTATAATGTTACATTCCTCGTACATACATACATACAGTACAACATCCAGGAAACTGGCCCGGCTCTCCGTGTGCAGTGCCATCCCATCATTATTCTAATCTTATCTCGATTCGGGGTAAACCTAGCCCTGAATACAAACAGCTCTCTCTAGCAATACTATCTACCCCGCACATAGGTTAGGCGGTGGGTCCACGACCCTGCCTGGACAACCTCCAACTCCTACGCGCAATAACAAAGAAGGAAAAGGAAAAAGAGGAGCTGATCCCCGTTAACCATAACAATACGTTGACACCACCCCCGTGTCGCTCAGCCCTAATTCTCGAACCAAGCCAACCAGGCCTAACCCATACCTTAACCTCTTGGTTAACCACTCTTTCTCAATCTCTCCCACGTCTCTTTCTCTGTTAATGGCCTCGCGGCAAGACGACACCGTTTTACCCGAGGAAATCCAAGACCTCGACGAAGACGAGGATTCCTCTGAAGACGACGACCTCGAAGATAACGACGGCGTCTTAGCCGACGAAGAAGAAGACGACAATGAGGAAGACCTTAATCCCGCCTCCACAACCGTCGTGACTGCCCCTGCCATAACAGTCGCTTTCCCTTCCTCCTCCGTCTCTGCCACCACCGTAACCGTTGCTTTACCACCAACCGTGATCGATGATCCCGATCTTAAAAGACAACGTGCTGATGAAGGGGTGACCGTCCGGGAAGAGAAGAAACCGTTGCCGCAACAATTGGACGAATCTAGGCGTCTTTTTCAACGGCTGTGGACGGATGAGGACGAGATCGAGCTGTTACAAGGCTTTCTCGACTACTCGACGCAGCGCGGGAACGTGCACCACCTAGACACCGCTTTGTTTTACGATCAGATAAAGTCCAAGCTCCAGCTTGACTTCAACAAGAACCAGTTAGTGGAGAAGCTTCGTAGATTGAAAAAGAAGTACCGAAACGTGGTCAGTAAGATAACCTCAGGTAAAGATTTCTCTTTCAAAACAGCTCATGATCAGGCTACATTCGAAATCTCTCGTAAGATCTGGAGCAGTAATAATGCAACTAATGTTAGTGTTTTAGACGATGAAGAGGCAAATCACAATAATAATCATCTTGTTGCTAGTCACGAAATGAGGACTAATAATTATGGTCTAATCAGCACTAATAGTAATGAGGAGAAGGTTACGCCAAAGTCTAGGAAGCGGTCTAGGTCGAAACCTGCGGGAAATGATAATGTCAATGTCGGTTTGATTAATAATAGTGAGAATGTGAAGGTAAATAGTGGTGCTGCAGGCGGGAATGCAATTGCTGGGTTGGTGGAGGAGACGGTGAAAAGTTGTTTGTCGCCGTTGTTTAGGGAATTGTTAAGTAATGCGATGGGAGGGGTGAGTGGCAGAGAGATTGGGGGTTTGGCGATTAATGCTGTCATGCCATTGGGGTTTGGTGGGACAGGGTGGGGGATGGGAATGATGGGATTTGGTGGGAGTGGAGGAGGAGAAGTGGTGGATGAGAAGTGGAGGAAACAGCAGATTTTAGAGTTGGAGGTGTATTCAAAGCGGCTGGAGTTGGTGCAGGATCAGATTAAGGTGGCGTTGGAGGAGCTGCGGTCCATGGGAGGGTGAAATGGTCATTGAAGATTGGGTGGTCGAGTATGTGAGTTTGCAGTGTTGTTTCGTAAATGATCTCTGCATCACTTGATCGATCAATGCTGGTTGGTTGGTTGATAGTGTAGGAAGTAGCCACATTTTGATTTTTGTTTTATTTTTATAGAACTGATGTTGAATAATGATTTCTAATGATTATGTGTTTGGTTACTTTTATGTTCTTTTGATAGTTGTAAATAACTGTTTTATTTATACATAAATCGGAATGCTCCTTTGATAAGGATAAAGCCATTATGAATACAAATGTTCTTTAATTTTGAGGTTTATTGAGCTTATGAAATTCCTATTTTGATTCCTTGTTGTCAAAATATAATTTTTGTTGATGGAAATTTTATTTGAATCAGCATCTTTTTGGGTGCATTAATGGTGGTGATGTTAGATTGGGGAAGGGGAGTGTGTGGAATTGGCTATGGTATTATCCTTTGATTTGTCCTCAAAACTCAATATAGCACTAATGATCTACGTGGGTACATCCTGTGGCACTTCTCTTCATTCATCCGTTGGCACTTCAGATGTTAGATTGCAGTTGGGATATCAACATCTTGGCATGCTGGGGCCATGCTTCTATTCTATTAGGGCACCCTAATGTTGAAACTCTTTGAATGATTTAGCTATTGAGAAGCTATTAGCCATCTGTGAGGCAGATCGTAGTATAATCTTCTTGGATGAAGATAATTGCTTGTTTATTTATGTTATCTGGAAAAACATCAAGTTACAGCTGAAACCTTCGAGATGGTTTAAACCATGCCTATGATGACAATACAATACATAAGAAGAGCTTGTGATGTAAAATGATGCTTAAAAGTTGAACTGTTAAGCCTTGCAGCAGGTGATTCTGTGCTTAAATAGCTGAGAGAATTGTTTCACAATGTTGTGCTTTTATGGGTAGTTTTTTGTTGTGTGGATGGTATTATGCGTGTTGATTGATTGTTGTCTAGTGATGATATTAGTATTGACATGTTCTGTGTGTATCAGATTAGTAATGTTTATCTTGTCAAGTTCTCTTAACGAGAGGCTATCACTTTCTTTCTTTGTAATTTTTTCGCAGCCTTTCAGTTCTTATTCTCTATTTCAGTATGGAATGATTAAGGAAACTGCACACGTCCATACTCCACTCTCGAATCTGCACCCACCAAATTTCTTCCTCCCACGAACTGCAACTCCTCCAAAGCAGCCTTAGCCAATCGCTTTCAACACTCCTCGCTCCGCTTCCCACCAAACCCATAATTCTCATGATTATGGTTCATGTATTTATTGGACATTATTGATTAATAATCACAGAAATCTCGTTCAGTACGGAGATATAACAGTTGCAATTTACTATTTTTAACCAAAGGGTTTCTCAATCATAAAGAAGAAAGCATTGCGCTTGCTATTTTTCAGAATTTTATTTTGAATTTAATTTGACAATATGGTGGTTCACATATGGATACGAACCCAAACAAAAATCCCCAACCGATGACACCGATCATATTCAACCCGACGCCCCTAAAATCTTTGAGAATTAGTTTTTCTACGGCCTGCATTGACGCCACCGAGACACCAAAACAGAGAATAAAAACCTAAATCTGACATAGATCTTCGACTGGGTTCCTCCAAATCCGACCCACTGAACTATCTAGTTTTGATCTTGTGCAATGCACAGACAACAACGGATCCTAGTCTCGACTCCAAACAAAAACCGATCCGATGACACCAAACAAACCTACAAATCAACCCAAATCCTAAAACCCTAGAATCTTTGAGATCTCATCTTGGAATTCAGGTTTGTCCTCCAAGATACTTGATGGATCCGGATCTTTAAATCTTCAATTTTCGACGCCGCGTATTGCTTAAGGTCATCGGGCAGTGCTTCTTGTCTGTCAGCAAGGTCCGTCATGAAGTGCCTAACGAGCTTCCGATTCTTGCGGCCGGCGGTCCCCCATCCTGACTCATCCGTTTGGGTAAAGCTCTTGGCTCGTCCGTTTGACGATGGCATAAAAGCTCAGACATCAACTTAGCAGCCGTTTGCTCACCTTCCATGACAATACGGTCATAAATTGTATCCAAAATAATCTAGGAATATCTTGGAACAGAAAATAGCAATATACCACCATAGAATCGTTCTGCTGTCGTAAGAAAAGGGTTAGAACCCGTAGCACTTCTATTTTTTTCGGAGTCCATGGAAAGATGTGGCTCCTTCTCAGAACACACATTCAAATCCTCACTTCTACTTATTTTGGCAGGTCTTCCTGCATTCGAAGACTCACCATCGTCTTCTTTAAAAATCTAGAATAGGCTTCCTTTCGCGTGTTCGTTGAGTCTTTCTCGCTGCATTATCCTTTCCATGAGCACTTGAGCGTTATGATGGAACTCATCTTCAGTTTTCTTCCAATTGCTGACCGTGTCTGACAACAAATTGATTCTGTTAAATTTTCCGTAAATTGTTTTCTCCGCTGATATCCTTGCTGAAGAATTCTGTTGAGTTCTTCTGTCATCATATCTACCCTACAAAAGAAAAAGAGAGATTCTTGGAGAATTCTAGTTGAAAGAGAGAGGCGAGGGAGGGGGTTGATAGTCGGTTTAATTTAGTTATTGAAAGGTAAGGTGGCTATGTTTACTGATCAGCCTAGGACTGGTTGCTAATCTTGAGTAAAATAACTGAATACCGATCCGCTAACTACCCGTAAAACGCCGGCGACGACTGTCTTTGTATAAATAACTGATTAGCAGCCACTTATACAACTGATTTCATATAGCTGAATAACTGGTTTCGGCACATCAAGTGAATAAATGATTAATTTATTTGAATGACAAGGACAAATTTAAAACAAGTGATAAATACATAGATTTGTTTTTTAATTTCTCAAAAACACAAGGACCAATTTGATACTTAACCTCAGTTGGCTTCAGTTCTACCAGGATTCTGTTTACCAACTGTGGAGGAGTGAGTGTTCTTATCCAAGTAGAAAATCGTGAGTCCAAATTTACGAAGAAAATAACAATCGTATCTGAATAGGATCTACCACTTTGATCCCACTGCACTTCGTTCTTGAACATCTACTGTCTCATACTTAACCAAAGTCCATCATCTTAGTTGAGGATGTTGAATCCAAAGCGACCAACCTGTTATGTCCCAGTCATAAATTTGTCGTATAATATCTGCATATCGAGTAGAGTTGTTTCCTCCATCATTTCGTTGCCGTCGCACCAATGTACTGTGTTTCTGAATTCACTTTCTTCTTCCAACGGAATGAATAATGTACTAAAATCTATGAACACTGTTCCATGATCCCATTTTTCAACTTCATACCATTTCATCTTCCGTCGATCCAATCTGAAAACCACCCAGTGTTCATCATCTGAATAATGACTATCGCTTAATTCTGCTAGCATCACATTTCCATTAACATCTATAAATTCACCACCACCATAAGTCAAGCGCAAGCGATCTTCAGGCAAAGGATAGGGATACGTTTTCCACTATTTTTGCGGGGTTGAAAGCCCCTACTGCACATGAGTCGAAGAAAGTGGTATACACAACTCCATCTGCGTATGCTACATGAAAAACCACATAATCTTACCAACACGGAAGGAATATTCATACCATCTTCTATCTCCAAATCTATATGCGCCGATGTGAATTTGCTCGTCACATCCGCTCACTGCAAATATCTCACAATCGGAAGAAACTGGACTCTTTGTAAATGTTGCTGCACGACAACTTCTGTGAAATTTCGGTACTTGGATCATCTCATTACTGAAAGGAATATAGAAGAAGAGTGAATATAAAACACGGTAATCTTTTTCGCGCCTGGCGAAAAGTATCCAACCGTATTTCGAGTCGACAACAATTGAATTTCTAAACAAAATTCCTGAACTTGTAATGCTGGTTTCAATGCTGTATTTCCGTTTTGTGTGAAGGGTCGAAGAGGTAACATGAATTTGAATCGATAGCGATCATCCACGAAATTTATCTGCTGATTTGGCGCCTTCAATGTTCGCTTCTCGCCAACCCTTACACACTGCCCGGAACCGTATCTGATCGATGTAATGAAGACGGTTCAAGAGTAAGCGTATGATATCATCGATAAGGTTAGCCCATGAACTTGATGATGATGGCGACGACTGTATTTTAATCTTCTCCCTTGCGCTGAGACCAGCCATGGCGATTTGAAACCACAGAAAACAACGAAGGGAATAATGTTTAATATTCTAGCGTGTAATTAGATTGTCTAAACGACAAGGACAAACTTAAAATAAGTGATAAATACATAGATTTTATTTTTTTAAAACCATGTCGACTTCAGTTCTAACAGGATTCAGTTTCCCAACAGCGGAGGAACTCTTGTCCAAGTAAAAAATCATGGCCCAAAATTTCGCAAACTTCATCCCTTTTCTGGGCTCGGGTTGAGCACAATTTGATGATCCGGCCCGGGTATGATTATAATCTACGACTTGCAAATCTTTGGACATTTGCCTACCTTATCCAATTCTCTTCCAGAAACAGTGTGTTCTGTGCTCCAATGGATTCTCTTCATTTCTCCACCCAGAAACACAACAATAATAACAATAGAACCTGAAACCCCCCACTTGTTCTTACATTTTTCAAGCAAGAGAAGAACCAACCCTTAATAAAACCAGAACCATAAACACCAACAAAACTGGTCATTAATGGCTTCTGCAACGACAAGACCCACCTTTTCTTTTCGTCTCTCCCGAACTTCTCCTCCAAAACCGCCCAAATCCCACTTCCCTTATGTATATGTCTTCCCCAGGAAATCCTCAAAACCTTTTTTTGTTCCTCTTTCCGTTGACGTTTCTAAAGAAGACAAGCCGCCTACTTCACACCAGTCCAATATTTCACCTCCACCTCCACCTCCATCACCAACTTCCTCTTCTTCTGCTGCTGCTGCACAAGAAGAGCAAGAAAAGTTTGATAAACGTCGGTTAGAAGAGAAGTTTGCGGTCTTGAATACGGGTATATATGAATGTAGGTCTTGTGGATATAAATATGATGAAGCAGTTGGTGATCCTTCATATCCTATACCACCCGGTTTTCAGTTTGACAAGTTGCCTGAGGATTGGAGGTGTCCTACTTGTGGTGCAGCAAAGGGTTTTTTTGAGAGTAAGAGTGTGGAGATTGCGGGGTTTGCGCAGAATCAGCAGTTTGGATTGGGTGGAAATGCGCTCACTTCTGGCCAGAAGGCTGTGTTGATATATGGTAGCTTGTTGTTTTTCTTTGTGTTATTCTTGTCTGGTTACTTTTTGCAATGATAAAGTTCGTAATTGTGTCTGGTAAGAGTTTGGTGTCCCTTCTGGTTTGTGGCGTGTTCTATGGTTTTATGCCGTGATAAATGTTCAGATTAGTTTAATGGTAGTATATACAATGTATTATTGATTCCATAAGCTCTATTGTTCACCATGGATTTTGGAGATTTTTGTTTCTATGATTGATCCAAAATTCTATATCAAGTGTTTTGATTTGGTTACATGTGATATATGTTCCTATTCTTTTGCAAAAATGCATTTTTCAATGAGAAGGAATAAATAATGCATAACAACTGTGTGAGAGAAAAACAATTAAGTTCAGCATTTTTTTTTGTGGGGGTGGCTTCCATTTGATTTCTATTTTGCCAAGTTTTTGCCACTTATATTGCCTGATCTTAGTTTAAAATCCTGAAGAGAATTCTAGTTAGCTTTGCTGGTATAAATATTCTAAATGTTATCCTAAAGAATTGATATTAAGGAAATGTTACCTTGCCGTACAGCTTCATCTGTAATTATTCATAGGGAAGTAATGTGCATATGGTTCAGCAAACTATCAAAAAGGGCTATGCTTGATGGTGTCAGGCATAAATGAAAATTTCCCCTACCAAATCACATAAGTGTTTCAAGTTTTCGTTTCATTTCCATCCACCTCTAAGTTCATTCTTTTTGTCATTCATTCGATCGCCCCAACTTTAAGTGGCAATTTGAGACAATGCCTTTTTATATTCTGAAAGTTCTATGGCCTGCATATCATGAGAAGTCAGTGCTCTGTAAAGAAGCAAATCTCATAATTCTGTCAATCTTGTCTTGGGATGTGTAGTTTGAAATGGCTATTTGCTTAAGATCTTGTACCATGATGTCCTTAGACAATGCTCTAACAAAAGATAAAATGAGAAAGTGAAAAAATTTTTCTGCAACTCAATTATAAAATAATACCGCTCCTGATTACCCATGTCTAAAGAAGATCTTGTTTTGTCTTTCCATCCGTGCCCCTCTGTTTATATTATAATTTCTGAAGATGTCAGCTCTTTTACTTGCTATTTGATAGGCACACACTAGAATGATGGAGTAGCCTGCATAATTTTCTTCATTTCAACTAGATTGACTTCACTATTCAATTGTCTGGCATCCGAAAATCTGATGTGATGAGCTGGTTAGTTTTTCTCCATTAGTTGTTGAAGGTATAATTTTGCATGAACTCAGCTGAAGCATGAAAGGAAATACATGTTCAGGGTTTAACTGTATTGTTACCATGCTCATACCATGGCCAACGCAGCAAGAACTTGCAGATTTTTGAAGTTTGATGGACATATTGGATAGCCTAACATTTGTTTCTTGCATACTAGTCAACAAGGGAGAATTCTACTGCTTGTCTTCACCTGCTCCATAATGTGGTGAAGAACGAAGAAGACTAAGGAACAGTGGGCAGAGATTCTTGTTAAAAGTGCAGCTGCAAAACGGTAAAAGAGTGGAATGCAAATGATGGGAAGTGCTACCAAGAAAGAAACTCCCTTTCACAATCTCATTCCTGTTGAAAACAAACAGACCATAACTGATATCATAGAATTGCCCTGCCCTCCTGATTGAGGATGAGCTGTTAATTTATATCATTTTAAAATTATTAATCTTCTTTACTCACAATTATGACTGTTAATGACTTAATTATAAATTAAAATTAAATTTTCTCTAATTCTATCAATTAATTTAATTAGTACTCTCACAATATGAATGTAGTTATGATTGCCAGTTCGTATCTTAGCGAAGTTGCCAAACAAGGCATTAATCAATAATAGAGAGAGACTAAAAGGACCAGGGCTGACGGACAAGGCTTACGTGTCAGACTTTGATTGGGGAGTTGACACAAGTCTTGACACGTAATACGTGTCAAGCTGTATTTTTGTTTTATTTTTATTTTTATTTTTAAGAATATGTTACAGTGTACTTTGCTCTTTATAATAAAAAGTTTCCATTTTTTTTTCTTAACCAAATTTAGGACATCGAAACCCGCAACCGTTAGTAGACAAACCCGTCGTCCTCTTCTTCAATCGTCAATCGATATAACCCACCTGGGATCTCTCAAACTGCGCGCATTTTCGATCCAAACGTACTAATTTCTTCTCTCTTTGTCACTTTTTAAAAAAAAATTTTTTTTTCACTTTTTGTGAAACTCAAATCGCAGCTGTCACAGATCTACTAATTGGCCTTGTTTGTCTCAGGTTAGCAGATCCGACCTCATACCTTCGAAGGTTCTTCTCTGCTTTTCATTTGCGTTCAAAAAGTTTGTTGTTTGTTGTCTGAGGTTTAGATTAATGAAAGCGATCATAATTATGATTTGTTTCTGAATTTTGATTACTTTTAATGAAATATTGATTTTGTTTAAAAATAAAGTTTGTTTTATTATTGCGTATGCCTGAGAAATTTTGCATGTAATAATTGTGTATCTGTAAAGTTTTGTTGAGTTGATTGATTGTTTCTATTTTTTATTTCTGGTGATGATGGGTTATGTGTGGATTTGGATTCTTCTTGTTGATAGGTTGATAAGAATTTTCAGAATATTTAATAAGTGAAACAACAAGGAGAAGATTAAGTTTTGGCCTTGATAGATCAAAAAATGGCAGCTCCTGTGCCTCCAGGGGCACCAAGGCAACAAGCACCACCACCATCAAACTATAATCCTAACTTACAACAAAACCCTAATTTGTTATCAGATAATTTCCAAAATTTAAATTTAAACCGGCCAGTTTCGATGCCCAGTTCAGCTCCTAGACCATCACCACCATTTCCATCAACAGCCCCTTCACCGCCCATGACCCGCCCAGGCCCACCACCGCCTGCTGCCGTACTAAGACCGACAGGGACCCCACAACCCGCAATGCCTCAAAATGTGGCTCTGGTCAGGTCCTCTGGGCCACCTGCAGGGCAATCCTCGCTGTTTGGCTCCAGACCTCCCCCAGGGTCTATGCCCTCTCCAATGGTTGGTGGTGGAGCCATAGGGGTTCCTGCTTCTGGGGTGCCTCCAACTGGTGGTTTCCCATCTTCAGGTTCATTGACTCATCCAATCACCCCACCCCCTGGGGCTAGACCAGTTCCTCATGCGTCCTCTTTGCCTGTGAATAGTGGTTTGAATGTACCCCCTTCTAGTGCACCAGATGGCTTGACAACTAATGGGCCAATGAGGTTTGCTGCTTTGGGTGGACCACGTTTTCCCCCAGCTGGTAGTGCACAGCAAACTCAAGCATCACCTGTTGGTCCTTCATCAATGATGACATCAGTTCAGCCTCCTCAGCAGTCTCCAAGTATGCGGTTTCCTCCAGTGCAGCAGTCGCCATTCTCGTCAGCTCCTCAAAGTGCACCACCATTCTCAGCATCTCCTCAAAGCACGCCAACATTTCCTCCTCAAAGCATGCCACCATTCCCTCCTCAAAGCTCACCACCAGTCTCAGCAGCTCCTCAGAGGGCACCACCATTTTCGGCAGCTCTTCAAAGTGCACCACCATTTTCAGGTGTGCCATCATTTCCAGCAGCATCTTCTCAAGCTGTACCACCACCTCAAGTTTCTCCTTTTGGGCCACAGACATGGTCAGCTCGGCAGGTAAGCCCTAAAAATTCATGGTTCCCCTATAATAAAATTTTGATTAATTTTTTTATGGATCATATTGTGGAAATGCTGTCCCACCGAAGTAATATTTATATATATAAGAATGCGGAAATTAAGTATCGTTAGTTGTTTCTATTGGTTTTTTTAAAGTGAGTGTTTTAGTTTACTATTGTCAAAATTAATATAATTTTGAATTAGAATATTTGGCATTATGCTGTTATTTTATCAGAATTAGGGAAGCCCTGTACAGGATTATATTAAATAATGATTTAACAGAGGGAATGTGATATGCTTTGCTAGATGGGGAAAAAGATTCACAATCAATTAAGTATAAATTAGAAGACACACATAAGTAGAATGACTTTTTGCTAGATAAACAGGGAAATATACAGACAAGAAATAACTAGTAAGGGAACAAAGCTGAGTGCTTGTAGTTAGCTATACCTGGTTGATCTATATTCAGAGGTGTTTTTCCGAGTGGTTACATGCAGCAACTCGTCCACATTTCTGTCTCAAACCTAAATTTTGTTCCCTACATCATTTGGATTATAAAAATTATGTTCAGGTTAAGCTTAACTGAAGCATGGACCATTTGGTAATAACTAGTTTAGCTTGTCATGTTTATGTTTATGGTTTGCACTCTCATGCTTGTTGGATACTTTCCTGTTGTAACATTTATAAAATTTTGGGCCAAAATACATGAGCATTCTTCGTAAATAACTAACTCCTATTGCATGAATCTATATTCTATGACACTTCTAGGTGTTTCTTTTCTTTGATCTATGTTCTGGGTTTTAAACTTTTTGGGTTGTTTTAGGTGGGGCCATCACCAGTCATTCCGCAGCCAGTACAACCACCAAGAATGTTTGGTATGCCTCCACCATTACCAACTCAATCTATGACAAATATGCCTCCTGCTATGGGTCAAACTGGAGCCCCTGTGGCAGCATCATCGAAGATAGATCCTCAACAGATTCCCCGACCTGTTCCCAGTTCTATGGTGGTCCTGTATGATACTCGTGAAGGAAATCAGGCCAATCCTCCGCCGGTACTTCATTTTGTCTTCAACTAAGAGGGAAAAAACTACTACATTTTTCAGTGTTTCTATATATGCAAATTTGTTTTGCTTAAAACTAACTTCATGCTGTTTTACTGATTATTTGTATGAAATTGTAAAGCCTGCAACAAATGAATACATTGTTAGAGAGACGGGGAATTGTAGTCCCCGCTACATGAGATGTACCATTAGCCAGGTTAGAATCAAGTTTACGTTGAAATCAAGTTTACTGTAATTCTTTTATGAACTACAACTTCTCCATTTCACTGAAAAACACTTAACTTTTTGTTTATTTCATTAACAGATTCCATGTACAAATGACCTTCTGACAACATCTGGCATGCAGTTGGCTTTGTTGGTCCAACCTTTGGCTCTTCCTCATCCACAAGAGGAGTCTGTCCAAGTAACACCTTATATTTATCTTCTCTTATACTTGTAATATAATAGCTTATATATAGTTATTTTTTTTCTTTATTTGAGGAAAAAAATGTTAATTTGTTCATTGGTAAGTGAATCATAAATTTATATATGAAGCCCATAGTCTTGATAAGCCTTTATTTGAAATTCAGGGCCAGTGCTGAGCACTTTAGGAAGAAGCTTTCTTGTTCTAAGATGAAGTTTTTTTTGGTTATTTTGTTCCTGCAACTGTTTTTCTTTTCAGCCTGTAATTCAATTGTTTGGGAGGGAAAAATTGTTTTTTATGTGACTTATTTTTTTATTACTTTTGGAGAGGAGTGTTTCACAGAATAATACCCAAGTAGATGTGGTGGATAATTTATTGTTGCTTTGAAATAAAGCCAAATCACTGGACTCTAGTTACAAGAATTCTCTTTTATTTATAAAGTTCCATGAGTGTTGCGTGTGCTTGCTAACCTGTAACATTTTTGAGGAAAAGAATCTTGTTTCTGTAGCTTATATAATTTTTCTTGTTATAGGTTGTAGATTTTGGAGAAAGTGGTCCTGTCCGATGTTCTCGCTGCAAAGCCTACATAAATCCTTTCATGAAATTCATTGATCAGGGAAGGCGGTTCATCTGCAATTTGTGCGGTCAGTCATAGTGGTTGTATCTTGTGTTGTTTCATTTTTATCATGTGTGTTTAGCTTGTTGTTTGTATTGTGCATGATAGCAAACATGCTTCTGATAATATATAGGCCCCAATAGTATTTGGATTTTGCAGTATTCTGCCATCTGAAGATTTACTTGAAGGTTGGAGGGGTGGTCATTGATGACATTCTTTTCTCACTTTTCCGTATCTTTCTGCAGGATTTACTGACGATACTCCCCGTGATTATCACTGCAATCTAGGTCCAGATGGGAGGCGTAGAGATGCTGATGAAAGACCTGAGCTATGTAGGGGGACAGTTGAATTTGTTGCTACGAAGGAATATATGGTTGGTTAAATTTCAAATCTATGGATCTTATCGAAGATGTTTTCTTGTGTGTTCTTCCACCGGCTTTTTAGTTTTTGTGCTATTACATGAGGTATTCTGGGTATCACATCTTTTTCCTTTTAATGTTTTTCCAGGTGCGTGATCCGATGCCGGCTGTGTATTTCTTCCTCATTGATGTGTCCATGAATGCCTTGCAAACTGGTGCGACTGCTGCAGCTTGCAGTGCAATTAGTCAAGTTATTTTAGATCTTCCTGTAAGTTTTTGTCTATTTGACCATTTGAAACTTCGAATATGTCTATTTTGACAAGCGCATTGGACTTTATAGTCATACAATTAGTTTCTACTTGTGCTAGGGGCAATTTAGTAATTGGAAATTGATATTTATGTTGTCACAGGAAGGTCCCCGGACAATGGTGGGAGTTGCAACGTTTGACTCAACAATCCATTTCTATAATTTGAAACGTGCACTACAGCAGGTCATTTACGGTTGCAACTGCTTCTACCTTTAAAACTTTTTGACTTCTAGGTTGACTAGTTTTTTTCTTCCAAGATAAAATTAAATTATTTGGTCTTTCTTTTCACACATTAAATAGCAACAGTAAAGTAAGCAGAAGATAGTTTAGCAATATAATTGCTATGTTTTGCTCTATGCTATTTTGCAGTCAGAATGTTGAATTATTGAAACATCACAAACATGCCATTTAATCTGTCTCTTATGCAGAAATTCAAAAGACGTGTTTTTAAAACATTCTTTGGCTTCTTAACTCTAACAAGCAAAGATAAATACTATCTTGTTTTGATAGGACATTTTGGCTATATAAGATGACAATTGCACAAAACAAAATTTGTAGTCACCATTTGGATCCCCAATATGCAATTGCAGTGCCTATACAAGCCTCCACTTGTTTATTGGTCATGATACCTATGAACTAAACTTTCTGCTTCATATTTGATTGTGCTATGTAAAATTTCTTCTGTTGATGTGGATGTTTAATATATATTTGCAGCCGTTGATGCTCATTGTCCCTGATATAGAAGATGTTTATACTCCTCTGCAAACAGATGTTATTGTTCCCCTTTCTGAGGTGAGCTTTAGTTAGATTTATAGGCTATTCCATGCTTTTGTTTTAAGAAGTTTTAATTAGTTGATTTATTACTTGTTTTGAGGAATTTTCAAATTCCTCCCCATAATAATTGATTGTTATTTTGTGGATATAGTGCCGTCAACATTTAGAGCTGTTGCTGGAAAGTATTCCCTCCATGTTTCAGGACAACAGAACTGCTGAATCAGCCTTTGGTGCAGCAGTCAAGGTACCCCATTTTTCTTTTGTTTTTTCATAGAAATCTGCACGTGTTTAACAGAGCAATCTTGAACAGATATATCATCATTTAGATGTCTCCTGAAACAGGAAATTTTTTTAGATTAACGGTTTAAATAATGCATTTTTATAATAATTACTGTGTCTTCAAGAACAGGAAAACAAATTTGGAGCACAAGACAATGCAGACAATTTCTTTGTTATTTGGAATAATTGACTGTTTGCTACTTTTCTGTTTCATCTTTTGAAATCAACAATCATAATGTATCAATTCATACTCTTGCATTTGTGTGCTCTGCTACCATGGTCCTTATATATGTCTGATACATTGAGAAATTTGAATATTCTACATGACATGCATTTGCATTAGAAATGCTTCAAATCTCAATACCCAGTAAATATTTACATACTTCGAAACTCTTTCTTTCACATTTCAGGCAGCTTTCTTGGCAATGAAGAATACTGGAGGGAAACTGTTAGTCTTTCAATCAGGCAAGTTCATATGCTGTTTTGCAAGTTTCCTGTTATTTTTTTTAGTCAAATCATGATTGTTGTAACATAGTTGTTTTAGTTTATGTTTGCACATGATTGCATCTAAAAGATAGAAACAGTGCTGCTTTATGTTCCTATTCAGGTTTATGAAACAATTTGTAATTTTTTATTAATGTGGTGTGTTCATACAGTCTTGCCTTCAGTTGGTACTGGAGCACTTTCTGCTAGAGAGGCAGAAGGAAGAAGTAATTTATCAGCTGGAGAAAAGGTATGAATTTATTAGTTCTACTCTCCTGCCATCTGTGTGTTATTGAGTTATAGTAGAACATATAATTGCCTTTTGTGAATGAGAATACAATTATTGCATGAGAATGGCTGACCAGAATATCACTTGTGCAGACACTTCCACTAGGTTTTCCTAGGCATGAAGTCTTGTATGGTGATAATTGACTTGATTTAATTACCAGAAACTGTTATATTCTTTCTTGCTTCCAAAAGATCACAAAAGTAGGTGGTATTTCCAACGATTAAAAGGATGTTAGTTGTACAAGAAATTGATTTATTGATGCCCTAATACATCTGTTCCAGGATTCTGCTATAGATATGCCAAACAGAAATGACTTCGTAGGTACAAAGCCAATCCAGTTTTTCAAAAGTTGCTTGAACTTTCTTTGCTTCCCACTTCTTTTAATCTTTTCCTCTTGTTGTGGCTGTCTGTCAATTTAGTATTGTTCTAAGGAGTTAAGAGGTTTACCTTGCCATCATGATATGAATTAGGAAAAAAAAAGAAAAAGAACCAATGCACAAGTAGCCATACACAAACTATGTGAGATATGTTTTCTTAGATTTTCCTCTACTTCCCAGTCCTATGGATTTCATATTTTCACTTTGTAACTTTTGGGTTGAAGTAGCATGTCATTTATGGGATTTCAGGACGCACATAAACTACTCCAACCAGCAGATAAAACTTTGAAGGCTATGGCAATTGAATTTGCAGAGTATCAGGTTGACTTCTAAATGATTTCTTTTTACTTGATTGTGATCATGAGATGTATATAAGGTCTGCCATAGGTAGTGGTTGATGTTTATGATGAGCATAGTAGCCCCTGAATTTATGTGGATTCTTTTTCTTTTTTCAACATGTTTCAGGTCTGTGTTGATATATTTATCACTACCCAGACTTATGTAGACATTGCTTCCATCTCTGTTATCCCAAAAACTACTGGAGGACAGGTATTGGCTGTTTGATTCTGGAATGTACTTTCTGAGAAACTGACTTGAAATATTGGTCCTTATATTTTCAATGCTTGTCCCAATGAGAATTGAGCTTTAACTGTTGTTTAGACTAATTTATGTTGTTAGTCTTATTCCAATTAATGAATGATCAAAGAAACATGGAAAATACTGCTAATAAGCCAGCCCATTATAACATACTAGGACTTGAAAAAGAAAAATGTTACTTAAACTTGAAAACTGCCATGCTCCCCCATCCAATGATATCTTTTGCTGTCAACATACTCAGTGATTACTGGGACCTATGTTCTTCAATTTTATAATATTATGTGTTGTTGAAACTTACAAACTTCTGTGCTCACATCCAAAGGCATCTTACTATTGCCATAACAAGTGATTACTGGGACCTGTATTCTATGACTTTTGGACATGGCAAATTACTAATATTTGCAACCCTCTTTGACCATGCTCGTAGCTTATGTTAAAATAGCCATGGTTTCTTCATATTTTTTTCTATTTCTTATTTTTGTTGCTGACTTTTGGGTTCTGAATCATGTGGTTTTATCTGAAAAATCTAAGTGACCTAATGGTGAACTTGGATGGAAAGAAAATGAAGAATGAAGAACTTAATGTTTGTTTTCTTCTGCATTTCCTCTCACCCCGCACCAAAGGAAAAATATTTTCTTGTGTTTTTGAGTTATTTCAAATAACTCAAAATGTTTCACTTTTTTCAGGTTTACTACTACTATCCATTTTCAGCTCTTTCTGATCCTGCAAAATTGTACAACGATCTTAGATGGAACATTACAAGGCCTCAAGGGTTTGAGGCTGTAATGCGTGTCAGATGCAACCAGGTATTCTTTTTGGATGCTCAAGGTTTTGTTGCTTCTTCTTTACAAGCATGAGACAATTATTTCCCTTTTTTTTTCAGAATGGCTCTGTTCTGTAGGTTAATTCTGTTATAATCTTTATAGGGTATCCAAGTCCAAGAATACCATGGGAACTTCTGCAAACGGATTCCAACAGACATTGACCTACCTGCGGTTTGTATATTCTGTCAATTTGTTGACTTTCGTTATGTTTTATGGTGATGCCGTGATTCCCTTTTCATCCCTTGCATCACCAAGTTGCAGCTTTACTTGACTCATGCTACCCCAATTTAGGTTGCTGTGGAAACTGATTTAGGGAGAATTATGCTCTCCCACTGTTTTATGTTGATTTTTCTAGCATCAAAGTGAATTTAAAATAGCTAATCAACTTAATTTAAGCCACTCCACCTTGAAATTTTTTGTGCATTTGCTGATTTCAATCTCCTTTTCAAGTTTCTTCAATGGTTTCTGTGATGGAGCATATTTTGCTAGTTTCTTTTATGTCGTGTTTTTAACCAGTAAGTCGTCCTGTTTACAATGCAGATTGACTGTAACAAAGCTATGATGGTAACCTTAAAGCATGATGATAAATTGCAGGATGGCTCAGAATGTGCTTTTCAGGTACAATAGTTTTTTTTTGGGGGGAAATAATCTAATTTTTCTATAATCTGTTTCAGTTTCTAACTTATTTATTGTTTATTACCATATGAAGTTTTTGGTATGGTCTGTTAGCATTTTGAAAATGTATTATTGTACTCTTTGATGATATGGTTCTTTCATTCATCAGTGTGCCCTTCTCTATACCACTGTTTATGGCCAAAGAAGAATTCGAGTTACGACTTTATCTTTGCCATGCACCAGTAATTTAAGTAATCTTTATCGATCAGCTGACCTGGATACTCAATTTACTTGTTTCATGAAGCAAGGTATTGATTCTAATTATGTATTTTATGTTCTGTCTTATTTCTTCCTTCTATACAATTCAGTTATGAACATTAATGAGACTGATTATCATTTTTCATATTTTCCAGCAGTATAAGTGTTTTGGTAGTAATTTTTTCTTCTTTTTCGTACATATTTTTTATGGTAACATAACATGATCTTTTCCCCTCTGGCATTTTTTCCTGGGGCATGAGATTCAATCTCGCTAATTCATTCTTTATTTTCTAGAAGTTGCAGGGTTCACATTCTTGTTATTTTATGTGATAAAAACTCACAGCTTGTCTTTTCTTTGTTCAATTTACTCTTTTTTTAGCGGCAATTGAAATTCCTTCCACCCCGCTTCAAATTATCCGGGATCAAATGATGAACCTTTGTGTCAATGCTCTGGTTTCATATCGTAAATTTTGTGCAACAGTATCATCATCTGGGCAGCTTATTCTTCCAGAGGCTCTTAAGCTTTTGCCTTTATACACCCTTGGTAAATACTTTACTTTGCATTAATTTGTTCTGAGCTATGTGAATATATTATGTTATTTAGCAACTATATAAGTCTAACCGTCTGTTATGTTGTATGTTTTTCCATGTTTTTCTAATACTTCTGTGTGAGCTATTGGCATGGTAACAGAACATCTATTCTTGAATGATTTTGCTAGGGATCTTGTTAGGACTGAAAATCTTCATATTTTAGTAGTTTAGGAATCAACAAAATCAATTAAGATCGCAATATGTTAAACATTGTGCTGAATTGAGTAAATTGAGATAGTAGCCTGACACACTTTGCATCAGTAAGTCAAGTGGAATGAAATTTCATGTAGATTTTTATTTTACTTTTTTCTAAGTTTTTAAGTCTTGGTTTTTTGGTGGTTTAATGGTGTTTCCTGTCCATATGAGTATCATTGTCAAACCCTGTGGGTCTCTATTATGTGGGAGATTCTAGTTGTGGGAAGTATTTTCATTTCAGCCTTTTTAAGTTAAAGATTATTTGTTAAAGGATAACATGGGCTGACAAATTTCTTTCTTTTGCTTTTCTTTAGCATTAATTAAAAGTACAGGACTGCGAAATGACGGGAGAATAGATGATCGATCTTTTTGGATATCATATGTTTCCTCTGCTTCTATTCCAATGGCGGTTCCATTTGTCTACCCAAGAATGGTGGCTCTCCATGACCTTGACTCTAAGGTATTCATTACTATAGCTTATTTTATGCTTTGTAGTGTTTTAAATATGTTCCTGAAACCATTGTTAACTACCAACTAATTGCAGGGAGAAGATGGGTCTCTTATTCCTCCATTCCTTCCTCTTTCTAGTGAACATGTGAGTGATGAGGGAATCTATCTTCTTGAGAATGGTGAGGACGCTTTAGTATATGTTGGGAGCTCAGTGGACTCTAGTATCTTGCATCAACTGTTTGGCAATTCCTCAATTGATAAAGTTCCAACGCAGGTAGTTCGATCTTAATCCTTGGGAATTATATAAATTTTGACTAGTATTACCATTATCAGTTTGGAATGGGTTGTATTATTGCTACTTCCGGGCTAACAGAACTTGGTATGGGATGATGTCTTCAACTCCTGATGACCAAACATTATTTAACTTGAAAACTTTGTACCCTTTCTCAAAAAGGGAGCTTACATTTTATAGGTGTAAAATTAGAGGGTGTTTACTGAAAATTGAGATATATCAAGGGTATGAATGCTTTAGTTGCAACCTATGTATTTGATAATGATGCCAAATAGTTGCTGGTGCTCGGATTTAGTCCATATCTACTCTTCTGATAATAATGTGTCATGGTATATAGTATCCCTGGTGATACTCAAATTGTGTGATTTTTGGAGAAGCTATGTATAAGGACTTTAACTAAACCAATCTTTATTAGGAAAATAGATTTGCTGGATTACCCTCTTTTCAACTCCTGATGACCAAACATTATTTAACTTGAAAACTTTGTACCCCTTCTCAAAAAGGGAGCTTACATTTTACAGGTGTAAAATTAGAGGGTGTTTACCGAAAATTGAGATTTATCAAGGGTATGAATGCTTTAGTTGCAACCTATGTATTTGATAATGATGCCAAATAGTTGCTGGTGCTCGGATTTAGTCCATATCTACTCTTCTGATAATAATGTGTCATGGTTATAGTATCCCTGGTGATACTCAAGTTGTGTGATTTTTGGAGAAACTAGTATAAGGACTCCAACTAAGCTGATCTTTATTAGGAAAATAAATTTGCTAGATTACCCTCTTTTCTTTTTCTTTAGTCACCTTCCCCTGAGCATTTGCTAGAATATGGCTTTTGTTATGCAACTTGTCATTTTGTGACTAGTAATTTGTTTGTGCAGTTTGTGCTACAGCAATATGACAATCCATTATCAAAGAAATTGAATGATGTCATAAATGAGATAAGGCGTCAAAGATGTTCCTACCTACGGTATAAGTGGTTTTTTCGTTAGTTTTTCATTGCTGAAGAGAAAAATACCCAATATGTTTCAATTATATATTAATTAATCACCTATCAATGATGTCACAATTTATTTAATACTTTGTGTCATTTTTTTGTTTTATCTTCTCGCAGTTTAAAGCTTTGCAAGAAAGGAGATCCTTCAGGTCAGTACATTAGAAAAACCCTGTTCTGGAAATTAGGGAATCGTCTGTCTTGCAAGGCAATTCCTATGTGCTACTGATAACGTCATATCATCCCTATTTCACAACTATCATGTTCCTTCTTTCTGTTGCACCAGATCTATTTGCATTTCCCTTTTTTTTTCGGTTTTATCCTTTTATGATATTAAGTTTTTATGACATGACTTGCATAATCCAGGAGCAACCGGAAAGACTTTTAATCATTCACAAGTGATGATTAGAAGTCCACTAGTGATTGGAGCCCTATTCACATACAGAATGCAAATTTACTATTATAGCCTACATATTTTACTTCCCGATATCTAATGAGAAGTATTTTATTCAAGGAAACCATTTTGAATTATGCTTTTGATTTACTTAATTAAATTACAGGAATGATGTTCTTCTCGTATTTGGTCGAAGACAAGATTCCTACAGGCGGGCAATCTTATGTTGAATTTCTAATAAACATCCACCGGCAAATTCAAGTTAAAATGTCTTGATCATTTTATGCTTCCATCATTTTGTCCACAAAGTTTTGATAAGACCGAGATTGGCTCAAACAGGGGGAAAGTCCTATTGTTGTGAGTGTAGCTGGATCGGCACATCCATATGCATTGCATGAAACAAGACCAGCAGGGTTTTGCAATGAGTGTTTAGCCAAGCCTAGCCTATACATGTACGATTAGCGGCAGTAAAAAAAATTGAGTTTATGTTTCTTAATTTATTTTTGTTTGTTGTTTGCTCTCTTTTCCTTCAGTTCCTACAGAAAATAAAAAGGGTGGGGAAGGGAACAGTGTCACAGACTGATTTGTGTTGAAAGTTGAGATGGGGACTCAGTTATTTCTATATGCAATTTTGTGAAGTATATTCAATATGATAAATGAATTAGAAGTTTCACAAATGGTCAATAGGAACATGTAGTATTTGCAAGTTGTCAGTTATGTTTCAGCTTCTACCAAAAGTTATTGTTATGTCAACGTGATCTAAGGATAGCATTCATGACCAGTGTAACCGGCATCCATGAACGGATAGCATTCTGATCTCATTCAAATCTTTCTCCTGGTGTCAGATTCTCTAGTTCACCGCATGATCATATTAGACAAGACTACTTTTGTTTCCCATTCCCTGATCAATGAAACATCAAAACAAGACCAGAGTTCCTTCGATGTTTTTACACTTGCGTTTTCAACAGAGCATCAAACTTTCTTCACCGTCGCCATGCTCGTAATATAGTTTTCAAGCTATGTTAGCTACGACTACCAGGTAATTTTTCGAGCTCTGAAAACAGTAAAAGCGAAAACACCAATTTTGTTTTCCTTTTTCCTTTGTGAGAAACATCAATTGGAGCAATATAATTACAACAGGAAACGGGATCTGAGTTTTCTACGATATGCTGTTGATATTTTGAATAACAAATGAAACTAAGGTGATCAATACAGAGGAAACTTGGCCTTGGTATTCTCAAAAACTTGTTCAGCAATGGCAGCACCATTACCATCAGCTTTTTTGATCTCCAAATGAGCCTTTTGATAAAACCCAGTACCCCTTAATGCATCAGCAATGAAATCATCAAATCCAATTGCTATAGCTGCTTCTGCTTGTGCTCCGTATACCAACCTCTAAAACCAAAATATATATCAAAATTTCTGTCAATGTGCACAACTTAAGAAGGTTGAAGGACGAAAATGATATTAGATTTCGATATTTTGACCTTAATTCTTGAAAGATGAATGGCACCGAAACACATTGGGCATGGCTCACAGGAGGCATATATTTCGCAGTCTGAGAGATCAATTTGATTCAACTTCTTGCACGCCTGAGAGAGAGAGAGAGAGAGAGGTTGTATTCATTTGTAATACCAAGAGCTCTGCTCATTCAATGTCGAAGTGGAGTGAACTGTGAACGATATGCAATTACAGTGAACACGTTTCATATACAGTAAGAGGAATTGAAAGGTGATTGATCAAAAGCTTCGAGAAAATTAAGAAGTAGTTACAAAGAGTTTGAAAAGTAATGACACGTAGTAACACATGATGCGGATCCATGCAAATTCAAGAAACAGGATGAATCTAACCTCTCTAACAGCTGTAACTTCGGCATGTGCAGTTGGGTCAGTGTTCTTCAACACCATGTTGTGACAGCTGACAAGTACTTCGTTATTACGGACAACAACTGCACCGAATGGGCCTCCATCTCCACATTCAACACCTTTATATGCTTCTTCAACAGCTCTTGTTAAGAATTTGTGGTCTCTATCGTTTAAAACTGGTATAACTACAACCAAAAATGAAATTGGTGATAGCAACCATGACAATTCTCGAAGACATCCTCCTTCAACAAAAAGAAATGTAATTTTTTAATTCTAGATTTGGAAAAAGTTTTTTCTTTTACCAGGAAGGTCTATGACTAAGAAAATTGGAAAATGTGTGGTCCGAAAGAGGAGTATACATAAAATTTAGTGTTATGTCCTTGAACAGTGACATTTTGTTGCTCTGATAACCCAAAATGGGAACCAGAATAGTTTACTGAATGCAAACAAGAACAATCCAATGATGAGAACAAAAACGTTGATACTAAACTGTTTCAGTTAGGAAGAATAAACAGGCATGAATTTGAATGTACTTTAATATTCTTTATCGGGTGGTGTAGACAGAAATTTGGCAGTACCTTCTGGATGACCAGGAAATGCAGAAGCAACAGCAATAGCTCCATCTTTCGTTTCAATCACTTTCGAACAGAAAGTGGGCAAAACAGAAACATAGTATTTTGATCACTCAGATTCATTGAAGTTTGAAGCAAAACAGTATCTATGGAAAACAGAAGAAACACACCCCCAAATTTTAACTTCATCAGCTAAAATTCTATAATTACAAGCATAGCCACCAATAAATTTGCAGCAAAAACAGAAAACAAACTGATTCCATTAACACAGAACAGGAAAATGGAGTCATGAAATCAGTTATATCCAATTCTAACCATGGAAATTGGCAAATGTAAACTTGCATACACGCAAACATGAACTGCAAAGATCAAGCGAGAATAAAAAGATTGAAATACACAAAACCGGTAAGCAAAAATAAAGAAAGAAATGAAAAGAAACACAACACAAGAACATCAAAAGCATACCATTAGCATCTTCCATGTCTGGAATTGAGATCAAATGAGAGCAAAAAGGAAATTGGTAGTGAAGAAATGGCTGTCAAAGAGGGAAGAATCATGTGAAGTGAACGAGAAAAGCAGAGCCACGGGTTATGCTATACATAATAATAACAACACTTACCCCCGGTAAGATAAAGACAAGAAGGAATCTTCATTTGCTGATTCACTTGCTTGTTCTTTTGTCCCAAACAGTGTTTGTTTCAGAATTCTGAGGATTTCCTGTGGATAGTACTGATGCAAAAACTCCGAGTAATAGAAACAGTAACCGACTAAGAAAAACGAATAGACTTCTTCTGTTTCTCTTAGTTCTGTTTCGGAGGTGGTTGAAAAAACCAGTGGTTATATTTTAGTTTTATCCTTAGCTTGTACGTGGCATGCACCAAACTTGAAAAGTCATATATGAAAATGAAGTGTTTACATACTTAAGAAAGGGATTTATTACCTACCAAATCTAATTTTATGGTTTGCTTTAACTCAAAATATTTTTCACCAATTTAGAGCCACAATTACTGACCATTGGCCAACTGTATGCTCAACTGTAGCCACGGGTTTGTCACAATTCTTACACTCTTTCTTGGTTTTGGTTGCTTTGCACGAAAATCCGGATGAGTTCGAGATTAATGTATCGATTAGTTTAATGTATAAAACGTTTTTATAATTTCTACATTTGTAAGTTCGGTAATCAAATGAAAAAAAAAGAGAGAGGATAAGTGTTGATTGTTTGCCAACTGAGAAGATGATAGCAGATGATTTAATTGAGAAAACTTGAGGACTAGGAAGATATTTTTCAATGAAGTTGACAAACCAGAGGGGAAACTTATTATCGGCAGAGAACTCTTTTTAAAGTTTGGGATTGCAAGCAATGAGTGGATTAAATTTTTAACCAAACCCAATTACCCTAGCCACTGATATCGTAGTTTAGCTTGAACACATCCTTGGCTTGTGAGCTTATTACAAGAATTGTTGAAGTTTCTTTAAGTTCTATGTTGAAGCTCAGAAAGTAACAGGGCATCTTCAAAAAAAAATTTGGGTATTTTCAAAAATATTTCAGGTTTTGCACCGTACTCTCACCGTCGCCATAATAGCGTTGCGTTAGCAATTTCAACAGTGACTTCAGATTTAATTTGTGTTTCAGATGGCTGTGGCAAGAGAAGCATCACAACCATTTCAACCAGTTCAAGGCTTATAACCATCTACATGGTTACTTATAGGGAGAGTATAGCGTAGATGGTATTTAGCAGGTTCGTAATGTAGAATTATCCTAAAATTTTCATGTCATTCACAGCATAATGTTTTCTGATGAATCTATTTAGTCTCAACGATTGATCGAGATTATACATAAAATGTTGAACATATCTAAAATCACATGTCCATGATGAAAGGCCTACGTAATTCCACTCAATATATCAAAAATGTCTTTTGGCCGGAACTCAAAATCTGACAATATAATTAAACATCAAACAGTACCAAAATCCACAACACAAGAAGATTCCATTTCGGAAAATTGAAAACCTAAAAAATACTATCAAAGAAACTCCATTGGTGAAAATTGGCTTTAAGGTTGCCTCAGCAGCTCACTTCTTCTTGGCAGCATCTGAGGCCTTGGTCTGCACCAAATTTTGATGTGGTAAGTTATACAATCATCATCAAGAATTTAAAAAAAAACAATATTAGATGTGCTAAACATCATCAGAAACCACTTGGGAACACTTGGCTAACCTTCTTTACACCACGGATCTTCTTGGATCTGTTCTTCCTCTCCTTCAATTGCTTCCTTGACTTCTCTACCTTGGTATCAAGTCCATTCTGCAGCCACCAACAAATATAAACATTAGATCAAAAACAATAAAAGAAACATCAATGTGGGACAAAAAAAGACTCAAAAAGCACAAAAATTGGCATCAGCCAATGGTAACAAGGCTCAAACACAACTTTGCATCACTCCATATTAAATCATTGAAATTTAAGTGAACGAATTCAAATTGTGTGAAAACCTAATAGAACAAATTATATATCTACAAGTCATTCATCAACTCAACACATGAAAACAGTATGCAAATTGCTTCAAAGGGAAGTAAGTACTACGACCACACATATCAATCTCAGTTAATTAAGTAACAGCCAAATAATTGAAATGCATAAAAAGTAGATTTTTGCAATATGTTCTGCTTCATAACCAAGTTTTCAATAGATTAACATTATAACAATAAGAGCATACAACAAATACAATTACTACCATTTTCTCTAAGTTCAGCTTCTACTGAACCAATCAAAAGTAAGTGACATATAAACATGCGCAACTACATCCATGATATAAGCTAGAAATCTAAAACTTTATTAACTATTTAGTTTTTATTAAATTCATGTATTTAATGGATTTTAATTGATCAACCAATATTCAAATCCACAATAAGAACAACTACATAACCAGAAGTAGTGACAATTGGCAAAACTTCACAAGGGAAATAAGTAAACAGAACTTACCCTGATAAGCCTGTATTTGGGCTCATACTTCTTTGCATTATCTACTGAATCGTAGATTAAACCAAACCCAGTGGATTTACCGCCTCCGAAGTGAGTGCGAAACTTGAAAACAAAGATTGAATTTGGGTCCTTCACATCATACATCCTTCCCAACTTCTCCTTCAGCTCAGCCTTCACAGCAATATATACCATATTAACTGACATAAATCAACAAATCAACACGCCAATACACAAAACAAAGCTTTCATTGGCTGCTCATACTCTAAAATTATTTTTAAAATCAGAGATTTCATCAAATGAGACCCCAATAGGCAAAATAATACATGACACAGCCAATCACAACCACAATGATCAAAACCAGGTTAATTCTCAAATTCTGTTTAAATTTCAAAACAGAAAGCTTAAGAACTACTATTCAACTCTTAGTAAGTCGTCATCCAAAAGTCATAAAAGAATAGACATTAAGTCTGACACTACGTAAAAAATATCAGTCGAAAGCATACTTAAAAACAGTTATATTGCATTAAAGACAAGATTTACCTTTGAAACATTGGGCCTGCCAGGATGAAGAACATCAATCACCTGCATTCAGCAATACAAGAAGAGATATTTAACCATACTGGTCAACAAAGAATGAATGTTTCAAAAACAAATAACTTTAATAAAGTGGAAAACTGTCAGCTTCCAAGCCAAGTTAAATCGCATACTGTTCACTCATTTGGTGACCTAGTTAATTTAAGGCCAGACTAGAGCTTTTGGTTTCCTTTTTAACATGGAGAAAAATTAGGAAAAGAAGCAAAGATAATGACTTAGCACAAGTTAGCTCAAGTTCTACGAAACCCAGAAACTAAAACACCTAAGGGAAACACACCCCTGTTTGATTTTAGGGAAAACTAAAGAAAATGAGAGTTAAAGCTTACAAATTGCTTCCTGGACAGGAGACGGTTGGTCATAAACTTCCTGGTCCGAATGGTTACTGCCTTGTCCGCCATGGTTTGCTAAAACTCAGCCAATACCTCGAGAAGACTTGGCACGAAAGGCGGGACTGGACACAAGCGAATTGGCAGCAGCTCCAGAGAAAGAAGAGCAAACAAAAAACTAGTTTTTATAGCTGCAATTGATTTAGGGTTTGGAAACTGTGCCCTAGAAATTATTCGGGCCGGGTATTAATTGGGTTTTTGTGCTCACCTTTGGGCCTAAATTGCCCGTTCCAGTTCGGTTATTGGGTCCATGTTCTAGTAAATAGTGAATAATTTCGTTCAAAAATAATTAATTAATTAATATTTTATATTTAAATATTTTTTTAAAATTATTTTTAATTAATTAATTATTTCTATTTTTTATGTTCCAAAAAATTTTATCGATGAACCGACTGACCACCCTGATTCCTCCACGTGTCTCAAAATGATCCAAACCTGACAGCAGAATTTATTTTTTCTATTTAAATATTGTTCTTGTTTTGTGGCCAAAACTCCCTCCATTTCACGACCCATCCGATTCCCTCTGTGTCAAACAGAAATCTCTCTCACTCCATCTCATTGACTTGAAAGCAAGGGAGCCCCCTTCACTCTGCAAATCCATGGCGGTAACCACTACGTTATTTGAATTAAACCCGTTCCAATGGACCCAATTACGTCCCCATTCTCGCTTGTTCCCTCCTAAAACCACCGAGTTCAGCGGAAGTTTGAATACTGTTCACATCCTTCAGCGTTCCCCCAATTTCCACCGCGTCAAATGCTTCTTAGCCCCGAAAAAGAAAGAATCTTTATCCATTCCTAGCCCAAACACAGATGATTTTTTTGACGCGCTTGAGATTTTGACCAACACAATCTCGAAAACTATTCAATCGCTAAAAAAACCGACGGTTATTGCAGTTATGTTGGGGCTTTTATTGACATGCGATCCCAATTTAGCTTTCGCGGCGTCGGGTGGGAGAATGGGGGGAAGGGCATTTTCGTCGCATTCCTCCTCGTCGTCGAGGAGTTATTCGGTGGAGCCGAGAGTTTCGTATTCGGCGCCGTACTATGGTCCGTCACCGTTCGGTGGGGGCGGTGGCGGGATTTATGTGGGTCCTGCAGTTGGAGTTGGAGTGGGTGCTGGGTCGAGTTTGTTCTTGATAATGATGGGTTTTGCCGCGTTTGTTTTGGTTTCGGGTTTTTTATCGGATCGGTCTGATGGGAGTGTGTTGAGTGCTACTGAGAAAACTAGTGTTATTAAGCTTCAGGTATGGGGATTGGTTCTTGGTACTTATTTTATAATAAAAATGTAATGTTATTTTATATTTACCTTTACAGGGGTTGATTATTTGTTTTAAGAACGTTAAAAGTCATTTTATGTTAGCTGTACCGATGTTAGAAATGCTTCAATGGCTAAGTTGGTATTTTATATTGGAATGAACGAGAATGCTTAACTTGGATATAACAATTTGTATTGCAATTGTTGATAACGTTTTCTTTGTTGTGAAACGCTTCAATCTTGTTAGTTAACTATGAGTTTTCTGTCTGCGAATCAATGATTTGATTGGTTCTTTTGGTGGTTTAGTAGTTAATTCTTGTGCTTGCATGGGTTTCCATCTCAAAAAGCTGGGTTCACATGAAGTTTGTGGTTTTGATGGTGGGGCAGAATGTGATAAAATTAGCTAAGTGACCTTTTTTTTATATGCAATGACTGGTTATATGTGAAGAAGCTTTCTCCGAATGACTATAATGTAAGGATCGTGCCAGGATCTGTTAAGTAATGAACATTGACCTCATGGCCTGAGTATGTGAGCAGAACGTTAGAGTTTTAAGAGTTAAGTGAGATGAGAAGTTTGAGTGGTTGTGAAATGGCAAATGCCTCATGGATACAATACTTCAACTTTAGCTTTCATGTGATCAGAAGCAGTGATATTTTTTTAGAAGTGAAGCACTCTAAACAATATTTGTCTGGTTGCATGCATGATTAACGTCCCTTTTTCAAGAATGGCAATCTATTTAAATGACAGTAGTTGAGTTGGAGGGCTCTCCCATACGTTATCTGTTGGATGTCAGGAACTCTTTGTCTTTCTCTGTTTTTAGGTTGGCTTGCTGGGTATGGGACGGTCTCTGCAGAGGGAACTTAATCGAATTGCTGAAATTGCTGATACATCAACCACAGAGGGTTTGAGCTATGTACTTACAGGTAAGCTTCTTAATATCTGTTGAGCTATGTTCCTCATTGTCCAGCTTATTATTTTCCTGAATGTTGTTTCTTATAGTTTCTTTTGGTTGCAGAGACAACACTATCTTTGCTTCGGCATCCTGATTATTGCATCTCTGGTTATTCATCTGTAAGTTTAATTGCTATCTTTGTGTGACCATTTAGATTGTTTTCCCCAAAACATTGTTGTAAAGTTCAAGTTTGGTCAACTCTTGTAACTTATATTAGTTTCTTATTATGAAAATATAAATAAATAAATAACAGTTAGCTCTTTTGGTATTAAAGGGAAACTTGTGAGCGTGTTCCTAAAATCTGTAACTGAAATTATGTTCTTTCTGATTGTGCATTATGTAATTGTATATCTCGTAGTTCTGACTGTATTTCTAAAGCAACTTGTGATGTATATGGTATATATGTATGTAGGGCAAGTAATGCATATCTTTCATATATTGCAATTAAGGGTTAAGGAAGAAGAAATGGAACATAAGCCACTTACACTTGAGAACTTAGAACTACAATTGGTGGCCTCCATTAGAGGACATATTATTTCAGTTTTGAGGTCTTGGTCATGGAAACTTTGTCTTTTCTAATGTAAAATGTTGTATGGTTGCTTTGGATTGAGCATAAGGGTAGAATACTTGTTTTCCATTTGATTTCTGTAAAATTTTCTTCATCAAGACTGGTTTATTTTTATTTCTAACTGTGCATTATGATATTATCTGATTATACTCAATTCATATTGATTTTTCTTTTAAGGTGGATGTGAAACGAACTGTAGAGAATGGAGAGAAACGCTTCAATCAGCTTTCAATTGAAGAAAGAGGGAAATTTGATGAAGAGACACTTGTTAATGTTAACAACATCAGAAAGCAAAGTACAACAAGCCAGAGAGCTAGTGGATTTAGCAATGAATACATAGTGGTAAGGTTTCTTCTCTGGAGATAACGCATTAGAGATGTAATATTAACTTGAAGTATACCGTAGATTATAACATCTCCTTATTGAATGCCGGGATTGGTACAAGTGTTATAAAATCTTGAATTGCAGATAACAATCTTGGTGGCTGCTGAAGGAGTACATAAGCTGCCCAGCATCAATGGCAGTGGAGACTTGAAAGAAGCCTTGCAAAAGCTTGGTTCAATTCCCTCGAGCAAAATAATGGTAGGGATAGAGATGCTCATTGAATCAACCTGTTGATTTTGTTAAATTTTGTTATTAACGTTGCTCTGATCATCATGCAGGCGGTTGAGGTGTTGTGGACCCCACAGAACGAAAATGACACGCTTTCAGAGAGGGAACTACTAGAAGATTACCCCTTTTTGAGTCCTCTATGAGATTTTATGGATCTGGGTGTTGTGAATATAATGAAATTGTTGATAGTTATATAAAGATTAAACTTCTTTACGGTTGGATAGGGGTTGTTTTGCAGTGCTGAATCTGTGAACTTAATGTGCAAGAGGGAGTATATATTTACTTCAAAGCATCAAATTTCTTTTAATGGTTTCTTTGCAGCTATGAGAGTAAATAAAAATAAAAGTGTGGAACTTTGAAGTAAATGATTGGTATTTGCTCCAAATTGAAATCTATCCAAATGCCGCCCTGAGTATTACATTTAACATTTTGCATTTAGTCAAACTCGTTTAAAATTGACTCCACCGGGGCAGCTCTACTTTCGTTGAAGTCTCTGCCGATGACCTCGGTGAGCAAGTCAGGCATATTTACTGTAACCTTAACCCAGGCACTAATTGAACAAGAAGTTTGATGACATTTTCTTATAAAGATTTTCTTTGTTTGTAGATACAAAATGTTTATGCAACTTGTGTTGTCTTTGAGTATCTATTAAGTGTTTGCTTTGTGACCACCAATAGCGGAATTATGCCTAACATTGACACGGGTGGGAAAGGCTTCTAGTTTTTTTCTGATACTTTTTCAGCAGAATCAGTCCTTGAATTTATGGCAGCAATTCTTGGTCTGTTCACGAACAAACTCGTTGGGCACCTGTAGGTTTGAACGAGGGATTGATCGGTTGGTTCGGAACCTTAATATGTTTGATAAGGATCTACCACGCTCTAAATTGTGTGTGTATCAATTGTTTTCAAATATAAAAAAAAGTTATTTTTTTGGATCTTGGGGGTGATTAATGAAATTTTTAAAATGCTTATATCATTTCAAAAACTTTTTCTAGTCAAAATTAGCACTTGAATATCCTTGAGTATCTTTACTTTGCAAGAAACAAGAAAATTTTTCAATTGCATGAGTGTGTGGTATGGTCAAATACCCCGCCAATATGAGTTCTTTTAGTACATAGGAACCAAATAATTTTGAGAGGATTTTGGTGTATTGAGCAGGCAAAATGCCGGTTCTATTGCGGAGTCAGTCAAGAAGTGCTTTTCAGTAAAGTAGTTAAAAAGTACCCACCAATGTGTAAAATCACTTGTGCATGTTATGAAAAGAAAAGTTCGTATGACATGACCACCCTTGTAGTTCCTTTCCCACTTCCCATGTGCTTCCTTAGGTGTAAATCACAATCTGATCACGTAAAAAGAAAAAACTTTCTATCATTATCAACGCCAAATGAGATTGCAAAAAATCCTGAAAAGTTGTCAATCATTTAAAAGTGACAGCCACTCACGGAATTTGCAATTGCATTTGTCCCAGTGTGCATAATAAGCCGCGAACGTAATGCTATTGTCTATTACTTCTGATTAAAGTGAAATCAACCCACAAGGCATGCAATGCAACCTTGTTTTCCACGATATCCACGTATTGCCATAAACAATATTCATTGTGGGTGTATCAGGGCTTTTTTGTGTTCCAATTATGCTTGTACTTTGGATCGAAAGTTATGTTCAATTTTTAACCTGGTTTGGGTTTGGACTTTTTCAAATCTTATCAATTTCTTGGCGCTTGATCCTTGATTTTACTACTGATAATTGATAAAGACCGATTTGTTTTTATCTTTTTTTTTCTGAAGAAGAGAAACCAAATCTTTGGTAAAGCTGCTAAATCAATCCTCTCTATTGGTGAGATTGACCAATTTATAAATTTTTTTAAATCCTGGAGCAGGCAACCGAATCTTTAGGGAAGTGAAAAAAATCAACCATGTCCGCTGTGCTCGTATGATTTAGAATACAATTTTCTGGAAAACTGATGGCCAATTCTGAGAGAAGGAACAATCCCATTTCTTAATTACAAATTGGAACATGATGTGATTTGAATTGACCAGGAAAAGCTGGGAAGAGTACAATATATGTATGTACAAATCTAGTATTCATAAGGTGACTGGCCTCTACTTTTCTTCCGTTTTATGAATTAATTATTTGTCTGTAAGTCATGACTGAATGAGTCCACCATCTTATCTGCCATTAAAGGAATCAACTTGATCGTCATGTGGCTAACCCGATGGTGAGTGGATCGTGATCATCAGCATACATGGTATGGAATACAATGCCCTTTTCTGGCGGGGCCATGAATTTATTCTGTTTGAAATCTCCACAGCAATTTGACATTAATTGTGGGGTCTGCGAATAGCTTAAGCAGAATTCTTAAAAAACTCCTGGTTGGCCAGCCAGCTAGAACTGACGCATCAAATAATTCACGTCAGCACTCTCCAGCTCTCTTGCAAAAAACAATCATAACTCTCTCTCTCTTTCAATAGCTTTATGGGGCGTGGCCAATGATTATAGGACATCAAAATGATGCACGGTAACAAGTTCAACCAAGCTTTGAACATGAAAACCACTACAAGCTGCAACAATTGCATCTCTCCTAACCATTACAGAAGTTGCAACTCTATGTCCAAACTTACCAAGGTAGATTCGTGAAGTATAAAGCCTTAAACTTGACCAAAATGATTGAAGTTGAAGATCCTACAAGCATCAAAACTTACATCTATTCCATAATATCCTCACCCACAATTCAGATCATCGTAGTCTAAGATTAATTTCATGCATGTATTGAGAAGAGTAGCTAGTAACACCTTGAGGATAAATTTAATATTAGTTGGCCAAAAAGGGTGGATTGATAATTACACAGCCTCCACAAGTGTATGTAATGCTCAGAAGATCAAAGATTGTCTTGCACAGTTTATAAAGCAATTGCATCAACAGGGAGGGATCTCGTCCTATGAAGAGGAAGCAATGAACCTTTACAGAAAATCTTGGCATTGACCGTATCTTCTGCTCTAGCGGATTCCTTAATCGCCTCGCGGTTTTGGCCCCTTGGGGTATACAAACCGGGGCAGCTCTTATTGGTACAATCGTGGCAGTTTGAACCAAAATGCTTGTCATTAGCGAGGAATTTCAAGTGCATTCCATTGTCGCCTCTTTTTAGTGGGTTTGAAATGAGAAATGACAAGCGGCCATTACCTTTTTTGTTTTTCTTTGTTTGCTGTGACTCGAAGAATTTGATGCAACATCTAAATGTTGATCTTTAAGTTTCCTTAGTTCCATCATGTACATTGCCTTAAGCCATCTAAATTCTTGCTGAATTTCCTTCTCATGCTCGTCTGACAAGTCACAATACTCTGAAGGAACTGCAGAAAAAGAATGGGAACTTTCTAAGTGTCTGATTGACTTTGTTTCATTCACTGCAGTTTTGCTTCCCACTTTTATCTCTTTATCATCCTCAGCCGTGAATGATGTATTCAATTTTTCATATCCTTCATCAGAATGGCTCTGTCCAGAGCCCGCTGAACTTAGTTCTCGGCTTTCATACTGATAATGCAAGCAACCTGATTGGCTTGATTCATTTGGTGCAGTATCAGTCACATGATGCTCAGATCCGTCAACTTCAAAGGTGATTTCTCCAAACCGTCCATGCAGTGAAGCACATCTGTTTCTACAACACTGAAAGATTTGCAGATTCTTAGTACCGTCATTATTTGAAAAATAATCCATAAGGGAACCAGTAGAGCTACGGTTGGAAGCACAATTTTGACAGAAGCCTTGATTTGCAAAGCAAGGTGTTTCCTCTATTCCTGGCCCTGGCCTCCATTCAGGTACTAATGAAGCAATCTCCCCATCAATCATGTCTGCTATTTTAGTCACATCTTGGTCACTAATATCCAGCTCTGCAACCATTTCTGTTGCGACACTAAATGCTGTATCAGTCTCAATGTCAAATGAGAAATATATGTTTCGTTTTCGACCTACAAAGATACATAAAGGAAAAGTTAGTAATTAATGGATTTGCACAGAGAGGAAAGGAGAAAAAGAAAGAAAGATGCCCCCTAACCTTCTTTATCTGCAATTCTAAGTCTTAAAAAGATACCACCATCATCTCTCCTCTTCCCTCTGATACTAATGTCAACATCTGCAGAATGATCATCATCATGATACTCAAAGAGTTCAATCCCATTTGGTTCAACGTCAACTGGAGAATACCCTCGTTCATTTAAAGCTTCGTAGCCATTATCATTAGCATATCCATTACTAAAGGAATCATGACTCTGGTGAAAATCAAAATACGGTTGCCTTATGAGAGGACCCATATCATCGAGTTCTCTTCTGTAGTCTAGCATTCTCAAACCGGATTCACAATTATCAACCTGCAGAAAAGGGTCATTCAACAACTCCCTAGCAGAAAGCCTAAGAGACACAGTAGCCAGGCATTTCTCAACAAATTGTCGCACTTCCGGATCGTTCACTTTGTACAAAGCATCTGGTTTTTTACCCTAAAGGAATAAAGCATGTCAATAATCCAGTCTTTTCATAAAAAGGTACAAAACGAAGCATATTCTATTGATCATGAAAGAAAAGAATGCTCTTACAGAGATAACTTTCTTGTAAATTTGCGCAGGATGAGTGCATTCACTATATGGATATTCAAAGGTGACCATTTCCAAAATGCACATGCCAAATGAGTATATGTCCACTAATTCATTATATGCCTCTTCATAGACTTCTGGAGCCATAAATTCTGGTGTCCCTGGAGAAAGAAGAGCACCGTAGATTTAAACCTTCGAGCTATCTAAATGAATTTTCATCTATCAAACCAATATCCCAGAATTTAACAAATCAGGAAATCTATAATTGGTAAAATTACTGTGTAATAATATCAGGTCTCCACTCATTTCCAGTTGTATTTGCGAGTGAATCAAACATACCAACACAGTGAACGGCATGAGATTTTCTAAGGATTGCAGCAAGGCCCAGATCGCCAATCTTCACTTCTCCTTGATTTCCATTAACAAAAATATTGTCACACTTGAGATCTCTATGGATCACGGGAGGGTCATGGGCATGGAGATAGAGAAGTCCTCTCAAGATCTGCCTACACCAATGCTTCACAGCCCTAATGTTAACTCTCTTGTGCTTTAGCCTATATCTGTCGAAGGCAAGTTAACCAATACAAAGCAAATCAGCAAACTGATCAATGAGCCACAAACAAAAAATGAATCATAAAATAACACGAGATTTTGCCAAATCTTACTGTCTCAAAGTCCCAGAAGTGAACATTTCAGTAACAAAGTTGATGTTCCTATTTGCAGTATCAATCCAAGAAGTGTAGAATTTCATAATGTTCCTGTGCTTCATTGTCTTAAGAAGATGAATTTCAGAGTAAAGTCTCTCAAGATCTTCGGGGCTTTGCAAAAAATCATAAAGCTTGACCTGGTTCCAAGCAACTTCGATCCCTTCATACTCATCAAACGCTCTGTACCTGTTTTCACCGAATCACCAACAACTTTTCTCACAAATCAATAAACAACCCATTTGTTCACAGTTCAGATTTTGCAAAAATCCGAAAAATGGGTGTTCACAAAATCAATCAAAACAAGATCAAAATGTACAAATCCTGAAGAAATCTCAAATGGGTATACAAATACACCAAGGAAAGATATAAACTTTGATTCGTACACTGTCTTTGAAGCTCCTTTGCCAAGGACGTCACTGTACTGCAACAACCACAAGAGAAAACAAAAATGAACAAACGGACAAACTTGAAACTCACTTAAGAAAAATAGAAGGAAAGCATAATATTGTACTCTGCCATATCTCCCAGTTGGATCAACTTCCACAAATTCAGAATATTCAGGCTCAAGTTGTGCAAGACCATTCATTTTATAAGAAAAGGCTTGTATCTTTATTTCCTATACAAAGATTTCCTTTTGTAGTCTATCTTTTTCTTTCTCTTTCTGGTCTGAGTTCTGACACAGGAGTAGGAGCAAGACAGATGAGGAAGATGATGAATATTTATCATAAAAAAAAACTCTTTTTCTTCAATTTTTTTTTCAATTTAGACAGCAAATGAAAGAGAACATAGAGATGGAAAATGAATCGGCGAATTACAACAAGTTACTTATTAGTACTAACATGATTGATAAAGAAAGAGAGAGCTGAGAGCTAAAAAGACAGTTCTTTTTATTATTATTATTATGATTTTATCACTGCCACACGCGAACATTTTTGAAGAGAAACATACAGAACAATACCAACTAACCCACCAAAGAACATGACAAAGATAGAGAGAGGAACAGTTATTTTGGGTGCTTTCTCTCTCTCTTGTCCTAGAATTACGAAGTAAAGGCCTGCAAATTTGTGAAAACAAACAAATATAATACAGAGAGTTTCAATCATGGACCACATCAGTTTGATGCGCAAACCTCCGGTGGACAACATTATTAAAGAAACTGAATTGTATAATTCTTTTTCTTTTTATCATGTCTTCCTAACAGAGGAAGAAGAAAAAGATGGTTTGTCTGAATATTTACTCCTAAATTTTTTACTTCTTGAGAGTCCAGTTTCAACCACCCAATTGAATACTTTGCATATCAATTAAAATGGCTGAATAATCCAAAAATAATTTTACTGAAATTTTAAAATGTTTTATTTATTTATTTTAAAAAAAAACTAATTTAAAACATTCATTTTTGTGTGTTTGATACATGCATGCATGATAAGAAGCCATGCAAAACTCGATTTGCTTTAATTAATTTAGTTTTACTTTAACAATTGAAAGCAGGCCGAGCTTAATTAATTCATGTTAAATATTTGAACCGTGAGTTGCTTTCTAGATTGATTGATAAGTCGCAATGCAATGGTACTTTCTAGAAAATAGCTAGCTGGCCACGTGTCTCGGTCTGGGACTGAGGGAGGGTTAGGGCTACAAAGTCTTGTTGAGAAATAAATTTGCAACCAAACTATCCATGCACAACAAAACCCACTTGCCTGCTTCAACTCTGTCGGCTCTCGTTCTTTCAAAGCCAAACCCAGAAGCACTTGTATAGAAGACAGCACTTATTGTAAGGCTTTGTTTGGTGGGATGGGGTATCATCCCTATGATCAATTAAATTGATAACGATGCCAAAACCACCACCAGCAGCGGCAGCAGGTAGCACCCAAGGCTTCAGTTATGCTCAGTTGCCTGTTGTTGTGTTGGGTGTCCTTTGAATTAACATGGTTCTAGATTTTATGTTTTTGGTTTAAGCACTTTCATTCAGTCAAAAGTCAATCCTGGGTGGTTGGTGATTAGAATTTTCTTGTTGTAGTCTTAAATGCTTTCGTTCTTGCCCGCAGGGAAATTGGTTTGCGTGCAGGCACATACGAATGTACACATACATACATACATACATACATACCTACATACATACTAATTTAAAAATAATATTTTTCATTATTAATATTTTTTAATTATTTATTTTTAAAATTAAAAATTATACAAATGTTTTTAACCACTCGATGAAAACACTGAAAATTATAATTTTAAAAAAATTATAATAAAAATTAATCGCATAGTGAATATTTTATTAAATATAAATATTTTAATTAATATATATTTTTAAAAAATAAAATAATTATAAATATATTCACATAAATAAAATAAAATAATTTGTACATAAAAATCGATTAATTAAGTCAAAAGAAGAAACGGAAGTCAAAAAACGCAAACAATTGGATGCCGGAGGCAGCCCCGGTGCCATTAATTAAGAAAAATACAATTAATTTGCAGTAAATTCCGTGAACTGATGCCGTACAATACAAAACGGTCAAAAGTAAACATACAAAAGCAACTCAGGATACCCCAAACTGCCGTCACGTCCCGGGTTGCCAAGCCAAGATTAAATTAGTTAATTAATTAATTCGAGATTAACACTGAACATAAAGTCTATTTCACGTGCATGGATCAACATCATCCAATTACTTAACAGAATATTCTTTTAAGGAAAGAATAAAATAATTTCCTTTTATTATCCCGTACAACTAATTAAGATTTATTATTAAGTGGGAAGTGTGACCGATTCAAGACAGTGGAGTGACGCCGTGTTTGATTAATGCAACAAGTAGTTGACTACTGCTTTGTGTTTACATCGTATAATACAATTCAAACATTATTGGTTTGAAAAATGGAATGACTTGTCCGACAGACACCCGCCGACCCAATTAAATTCATTACAAATTATTAAAAATAATAATAAATTTTACTAATTCTAACACACAACTCGTTCGCCAATCATCTTATGAGAATTGTAATTAAGGGAATTAAAAATGATGATTAGTAATCGAGCACGTGCGGTGTTTGGAAGGTGGGATGCATTCGTTGAATGGTGGTGCACGTGACGTGGAGATAGGAGTGCTGAACCAAACGCAAGTGGTTGCCGCTTGCACTCTCTTTTATTGGATTAGGCCGGCCTAAGTCTACAGAAGGCCCAACAGACAGTCATTGTGGGCGAAGATATCAAAGACGGCAGACGAAGCACGTTCGTCTCGTGTTGCATGCACGACGGAGGGGGATAAGAAGAAGTATGATCCACGGAATAAGCGTGCTTGCTCCTTGTGCCTTCGCAGACGCTAGAAACATGGCCACACCATAAAAAAGCTTTCAAAAAAGCAGAAAGTTTTTGTTGGCTTTGGCTGCATTTACGAACCAAAAACAGTGGGAAGTCCCATCAATGATTATAAAGAATCACCTATTATTAGGGTTAATGTTATTTATATAACATCTTCGGAAAGCAAAATCGTTCAGATCATATCAATCCATCGTCGTCTGTAAGAGGGGAAAAATGAAAAGTTTGGCCGTTGTTGATGGTTCTACAGTGACGAAATTTGTGGAAGACACAGCTGAGTTTGAAAAATGTGTTAACGAATGTTTCCAAGAGTTGAATGTTACTGAGAACGGACAACTCACTCGAAACGTGCTTCGCGAAAGATTTACAAGGTTTTTTGACATGGAAGATGAGTCTCAACCGCGAGAGGAGATAGATCGTCTTTTCAGCAACATTTTCGAAAGGTTTGACGAAGATCGCAGTGGGAATATTGATTGCAGAGAGTTTAGATCTCTGATGAGGGAGATTATGCTTGCCATGGGTCGTGGCATTGGCAATTCTCTTGTTGTTGTGGCTCTGGAACACGATAGCCTGCTTAACAAAGCTGTTCAGCATGAGCACCAATCTGCTGCATACTGAGATTGTTCAGTATTGGTAACATGAACGTTCATTTTTTCTTGATTTTACTTTAGAGGACCAGGGAGACTCAACAAATGTCGATCCCTGACGTACCAATAATTTCATGTCTTGGCAGTGTGCATGGACCATGGTATCCATTTATTTACTTCTAATACTGTACACATAAATGCTAGGCCATATATATTATCTGGAACCTGAGCCATGCATGCGTGCATGGTTTTTGACCGAGAAACTACTGGGATTTGCCTCAACATGACTCGGTCAAATATAGAAAATTAATATTTCAACAACAAAATTCTTAGTTAATTAATTCTCAGTCACATGCACTTTGGAGTAACTTCCAAGTATGAAACCTTTGTTTATTATTATTATTATTATTTAGGTAATTATTTTATTGATTATCTTCGCATGGGGGAAGCTGTAATTTAAGCTGTTTGAAATCCAAAAACCTGTAATGTAGCAGTTAGAAATCTGGCAAAATGTAGCAGTTTGATTTCGGACAAATAAATGTATTATTAATGGAACAGCCAAGCCAATGTTTATACAGCAACAATGAAGACCCATCAAGTTTGGTAACTCCAAACCTAAACCTAATTTGATTGACAAGTGAGTCCTAGACAGAGGTGGTTGATATGGGGTGAGAGTCTGTCTCTTTTCTCAAGGCCCCATCTCTCTTTTCTTTTGAGACGGCAAGACAAACAGGAAGAAAAAGGGGGTTGGTTAGCCTCGGGATATATATATGTTATTTGTAAAGAAATTAATATGAAATTGTGACTCGAGTCTCAAGTGGAGAACAGCTCATATTTTGTTTTGATTTTCATTGTTGGAAAAGCCATGTCAATGGCGCAAATCAAGGGAAGAAAACATCGCCATTCAGGGGGTGCATATACATGCAGAAGAAAGTTTACAAAAGGAGAAAAGCTTTGAGATGAATAAAATTGAAGATTTATTGATCATAATATGTAATTATTTTTTAATTTGAAATTAGTTTATTGATAGTTCGAACTCTTTTAATCTTTTATCACTTTTTTTTTGAATTATTTTATATTAAAAAAATTGAGAATATTTATCATACGATACAATTGCTTGCTCCATAACCTGGGTCGAATATTGCAACTACTGCTGCTGCTCTTGATGGTTGTGATGATGATGATGATGATTATGTTTTCTCACCATTCAAGATTCAAAGCACCCGCCTCTGTGACTGTCCAACGAAACCAGTAAAAATAACAAAAACAAATACTTCGTCTTGTCAAAAGGGCAAACTGCCCCTCAATCAATGCAAAAACCAAGCCACAACAGCCTCCAAAATCCTCATTCATTCCCATCTCATCGTCCAAAAGAAAACCACCCTAACCCCCACTCTCTCTAAACCACAAAGCCTCACAAACTGAGCAAACTCATTAATTAGCCCCGTACCACAACTTTCTTAGAGACGCACCAAATTTCCCATATGCAATTCTCTCGTAGCTAGCGGCTACTCGATTGAACACCATGATTCCAGCATGTTTCAGCCATCCCAGCACAGATTCAAGCAGCACTTCTCAAGTCCCTCAGAATCTCGTTTCTTGCACTTACCAATCTCAGATATGTAATTCACCAACTTATCTCACTCTCACTTGGTCAAAAAATCTTTTCTCTCATTCCTTAACTATCTATGCTGCCGATTCCTTCTCCATAACTATTTCTCTCTACCCATCTACCTTCTCCTTCTTCCGCAGTCGACCCGGCTCCAAATCCATCTACTTAACCCACCACCATTACCAAAGAATCAAGCTTTATTGGGACTTTACTCGGGCTCAATTCACTCAAAACTCCGCTGAGCCTGATACTTGTTTCTACGTCGGCATTTCAGGCAATGCTAAACTCGATTTCTTTCTTGGTGATCTTCACGACGAGTTTACTCGACGATCTGGGTTGCTCATGACTCAACAACTTTCTAAGCCGGCTCTGCTGTCCCGGAGAGAACACGTTTTCGGACGCAAGAGTTACATTTCTAGAGCACAGTTCTTGGGATCCAAACATGAGATTGGCATAGAATGCAGGGGCGGTGTGCTCAAAGTAAAAGTTGACGGTGAAACCAGCCTCGTTATCAAGAGGCTTGCATGGAAATTCAGAGGCCATGAAAAAATTTACGTTGACGGTATTGAAGTAGAGTTTTTCTGGGATGTTTTCAACTGGGTCAATAACAGCAATGGCAACGGAGCGGATAATAACAGCAATGGCGCCCACAGTGGAAATGGGCATGGTGTGTTTATTTTTCAAGTTGGTGACGGTGGAGTGTGGCCGGAGATGGTCGGCCCGGAAAAGAGACTGATGAAGAAGAGCTTGTCACCAGCATCAATGGCATCGGTTTCATTGTCGCCATCGCCTTCGTGCTCGAGTGTTTTGCAGTGGGCGGAGGAGAGCAGCGATGGCGGCAGAAGTTCATGTTCTTCATCCACAAGATCTTGCGGAGGCAATGGAGGGTTCTCTTTGCTGTTGTATGCATGGAGGAAGGATTGAACTGATTAGAACTTGCAAGTGAATTTAGGACGAAATATGTTTTGTCTTTCTGCCAATTGATATGATATAAAATATTTAATTGTTTGATTTAATTTGAAGATGTATTATATGATTATGGTATATTTATTGAATGTACATTGATGCTTTGCATTTGGTGTGGAAAATTGTATATCAACGTATTGAGAAGCAGAGCTACTTGTTTAGAGCCAAATGCAAGTTTACAGTGAAGTCAATGGATAAAATTTCTCGTTTGGGGACATCTTGAAGGCATGAAAAAGTGCAGACCCCAGTCTTTTTCTAATTCAAATGCAGGAGCGGACCTGTTAAAGAAAACGAAGCATTTTAATATAAACCAACCACTTCTTTTCTCTTCGTTAGGCCAAAAATTCAACAGACAATAAACAGAAAATTTTCCACGCCCAAAGGGGAAATTTGATATGCCAAGTAAATTTAAAAGGCTATCGATTAGGCCCACAATGCCACATCTTAAAAGCATGGCCATACAATCAATTGTTTGCGCGCGCATGCTCAGCAATTACTGCTGCCACCACCAGCAGTTCCTAGGATTCTCATATAAACAATGATTTCATCAAGCATTGAAAAATCTAGACAAGACTGTTAGTTGCTTTCTACTACGAAGTTGCGGACTTTCTGCGCCAGATCATGAGGAGCTCTCATTACCTCTTTATAAAGCAAATAGTTAATCTTATTTCTACTTGATAGCAATGGCAATGTCCCCCTATCATCATTACACTGCTAGGCTTCTGCTCTTTACAAACGCAGCAAAGATTTAGTAGTTTTTAAGTATTTTAAGATCTGGGTTCTTCTGTTTTTTTGGTATAAAAAGTAAACTATGTCATGATGTTCCTTTGTCAATCACCTAAAGTAGTCTTTTCAAGAATTTTTTTGAGTTCAATTAAGTATGGAAATGACCCGAAAGCAGCTATAATGTTCTTAGTTGGGAATAAAGTTAAGCCGGTTCATTGCTCTGTCCGAAAAGCATATGGCGTACTTCAAGCAATGAATATAGCAACAAGCTCATCCAAGACCTCTCTTTTTTTTTCACCAGAAACTAAGGTTCCATGAGAAGCATTTGATTGCTTAGATAAGAGAAAGAAGAAACATGCGCTGAGTATCTTATATGAGCATTCTATCCTAAGGAGGTAGGTCGGAAGTTATCGGAATGTAGAATGACGTTGTGGTGGCACTAACATGTAAATTACGGGCAACGAATTTAAACAATTACATATTTTACCATATCAGTTTGATCCTGGCAGTCGTGATCAGCAATCGAGACAAGTATTAGTCATGTATGAATTTAGGCAGCATTGGATCTCTAGAGACTTGCAAATTTCAATTACTTGGGGTAAATATCTGGCCAATTGCTTCTAGTGCAGAAACACTCCAACTCTCAGCATGCCGAGTAATCTGTTGAATTCCCAGTGACAAGCACTTGTAAGTAGCAGCACTCGCCATATGCAGTAAGTTAGTTCAAATATATTAAACAGTGGGAGAAACAAGAACTCTATCTTACTTTAAACTCATCATTTAGTTCATAGACAGTGTTTCCATCAATAGAAATGAGAGGCCTCCATGGGAGTTTTAGGTTGGTTCTGCAAATAAGAGGAACTAGCAATTGATTAACAAGTTGAAGAGGTAACAGCATAAACATTCCGTATTCCTTGTTGAAAACTATTTTTCAATCTATGGGAGGCAAGTCAGTGGAACATTCTTTGCTTCCTCACCCTTCCTCCACTCCTTAGAAACAGCAAAGACACAACAAAGAATTGTGGCATGGATGTGACCTCGTTCAGAAGCAAGGCATTCATCTGAAAATGGATCCTTAACCTTATCTTATTAGTGATTTTGATTTAAATATTCCTACATCACTTGGTGCCATTTGGGGTTTTGATAAATTTAATCCATTGTGATTCTGCAAACTATAAATAAGGGCTAACCCACATCATAACAGAGAAGGACTCAACTAGAATTGATATTGGCTGAAAATGTTCACACAAATCAAGTTGCTTCATACGACTTTGGAGGCAATGGATTTTGTCATGCACGGGAAAAAACAGAGTGGAGTCAGTAGACCAAATACCTCAGTTTCCATGTTGCCAGCACAAAATTTGTTTTAGAGTTGGAACCCTGAATATGAATTCAGAAAATTAGGTACCATTAAAAAATGTCCTCACAACCTGACCAATCATTGTGAGACCATTAAAAAATCTCAACCATTGGCTCAGATGAAGCCATAAACAGGCAGTTAACAAAGTTCATGTGGATATCCAACTAATATTTGTCAACTGAAAGCAAATATCAATTCATACAGCATAACTACCTTCTCAATCCTTTCCAATCCAATTGATGGATATTCAAAGAAAGGAACAAGCAACCTTAAGTTGCGGGAATACAACTCCTTACCTGAATAGCCAAAGACAGTAGAAATTAGTCGAGTTTTATCACCTTTATTCAAAGACATCGGACTCTTTTCTCTCTTCAAATAGACACAAACCATAGAGAAGGACAGAGCATATAAAGGCAAGCTCCGTTTCTCCGGAATGTTCACAACATGTAGTTTGGAACACCAGATGTAACACAAAGTACATAACAAGAAAATAAACAATTCTAAATTTCTCATGTCAACAACCAGGATTCTTCTTACCTCGGAATCTAATAGTCGGGTCTTCAAATATACAATCTTCCAAATAAATTTCAGGAGTGAAAATTCCTTTCATAGAAATAAAGAAAAAGAAATCAATTAATATAAGCAGATAACAGATCTTCTAACCATCTCCATATTAACTAACCTTAAATTAAAGGAAAATGCAATATTGTACTGATACCTGTAACGAAATAAGCATTCTCGTAATCAGACTTCAGAATGGTCACTATATCATCGATACTCGAAACTGAAATCTCCTCTCTTTGCGTACAACTCACACTATCCAATCTGCAAAACTTGATCAGTAGAAACAATAAGCTAAAATTTTGATTATGATTACGCTTATCAAATAATTAGATGTTATCAGATACTTAAGTATAACAAAGTTTGCTCCGAGCACTCTCCCTGGGTAGCAGGTTCTTCTTGAACATTTTTGATAATCTTTGATAAACAGATGGTATGTACAGGTCTAAGATTCAATATTTTTATTTAATTTCTCATGAGGTTTCCGGCATTTTCTGGGTAACCAAACACAAGGTAGAAAATAAGTACCTGTCTCTGTCGGAGGAGGAGAAGAGTCTCAGAAGCTCGGTGACCCCACTAACTGCAAATTTCAGAAACTGGGGAGTTCTAGTTTTATCCGGTGTGCCTGAGCAGCATTTTATGCCTTGGATGCTCCACAAGGTTGGACGGGTATTCACGCTTTGATAATTGGGTTGAAGAAAGCAACAGATTCCCGGCATTTCTTTTCTCGGAAATTTTAGATACTTATTTTTCAGAAGCACTTTCTGGAAAAAATAAATTTAATTTCCTGCGAACAAAATCTCGTAGCTCTGGCTGCATGTGGACTAGAATGAAGTCAAATTACGACTCCTCATTTTCATCAAAACCTATAGTCATTGATTGATCTTGCATTTGAAGGAGATATTTGTATATATTAACCAATTGAAGGAAATATTTGTATTAGCAAATAAATATGGTTATTAAGGATTAATCTTTCCAGAATAAGAACCCTAAACAGCAGGGATCTATATGATTAACTTAAAACAATGTCACAGATTACTGAATACATACATCTGAAACTAAAATTTTCCGATAAATTCTAGTCAGTTCATATTACGTACATATAAATATATGTAAATATCTCAATCAGATTACGTATATGTTAACCCCACATTATTTCCGGCTTAACGACCGCCTAGCCTCGGCCACTTGAGGTGGTTTGCATTAAGCCAAGCGAATGAATTGTGGGGTTTCAAACAAGACTTAGTTCGTCAGTCGTTGGAGCTGGCATTTCTTCTTGAGATTCAAAAGCAGCAAGCTTTTTTTTTAAAGTCACTAATTCTTCCCCAGCATTGCATATGTAGGCCGAGGCTTGTCTGCCAGACAAAGTTGCTCCTTCCATACTATCTATGTAATCCTGTAAAGGTCAAAGTGATTAGGACACATACTGCTTCCTTTTTTTTATCAATCATATTAAAAACTGAGGAAAAACATTTAGAGTGAGCGAATTTTTGTAGTTACCTGTTTTGTATATGAGCCAGCAAGGAAGAAGTTCTTCACAGGCGTCTTTTGATCGGGTCTGAATGGATCTTTACCAGGTCCCTCGCGATATAAAGATTGCCCAATTTTGACAACAGATGACCAAATAACGTCTAAACCTTGGGATGATGGGAATAAAGCTAAAACCTGATAAAAAGTAAGAACTGTGAACATATGAACTGAATCAATGTAGAATCCGGAAAGTTGCGTGATTTTTTATCGGGCTCAAGTCACTTAACAATGTGAGATACTCATCTAAGATAAGAAAGGCAAAAATGACTAATCTAGCAGTTACTGTCAGAATGAAGCTTTGCTTTTAGGGTAACAACCTGTTTTGCCACTCTCTTTATGATTTTGTCATTTGTCAAGGGCATGTAAGGATCGCCGGGTGTCAGAACACATCTGAAAGATGATATAATTGTAGTACGTGTGACAATACAAAAACAAGCATGACCCAGAAAGAAAATCTTGGTAAAAGGATGCCATACTGGATTCCAATCACTTGATAATGAAGCTAGTTATACAAGGAATATAAGAAGTTTTCCTTACTGGAGCAATGAACCTTGCCCCTCCCTGTAGTAATCTTCAGGAGAAGTGAGTGCTAGGTCAGCAAAACAAGAGAAATCGGCATCTGGAGTATACAAAAGGTTATCTAACCCCACAGCTTGCCTCAATTGCCTGCCAGTTACAAAACAAGATCTGTGAAAAATTGGATGACATTTTATTTCCTGAGTATCAGGAAGTGAAGCGCAATAGAGCATTTAGTGTTTGAATGCCTGCAACTTTATTGAAGATTTTAATGTATCACCTTGAACGTTCTAGGTCCTGTAACTCAGTAACCCAACCATTGTATCTAAGTTGCACTGTGACGACAGGCACTCCGACTAGCTCATATATATTGTCAAAAAATTTCATTTCTCTCCACGATGATGGAAGTAATCTTTTAATTCCAGGGACATCACATGCTGCCATGAAATGGAAAATTGAATAAAAAGAAACATGATCCACAAGCATTATATGGTTATGTTAAAAAGAGAGAAGATCAAAATGAACAAGGAAGATTTAACTACAAACCTGCAACATATGCATCAGCTTTCACAATTTTCTTATCAGTGGCCTGAAATGGAATTAAAACTTATAAGAAAAATAAGCCTTAAAGAATAAACTCAACTTCAGTAGACACCGCTTTCTAATGGATAATATAAGCAACTAATTTACAGAAGTCTGGTCTCTTCATTACCTTGATCCAAGGAAATTCAATAGACACATAAGTCATAGCTTAGCTTTTGCCATCTAATTGTAGGCACATGAGAAACAATTTACCTTAGAGATGGCAAGTCCGGTGACATATGTTGTGCCATCAGCAGATTTATCATAAAGTACCTCTCGGCATCCCCACCTAAGATGAAACCTGTTCTAGCAAGAGATCCCGAAATTGGGAAAATCAGTTCATAAGAGAAAAAACAAACAATATTGATAGACCACCACAATGGCATCAACATATAATTGCAAACATACCTGCCCCCTTTATCTATGATATAATCTTTGATGGGGCTGCTCAAGCAAACATCTGGAGAGCCCTTGAGCATGCGCAATAGCGAAGCCTCAGTTTTAGTGGCAAATAACGAGAATATAGTGAGCATACAGCGAGCACTGATGTTATCACAGTCAATAAATCCAAGGGCATAAGCAACAGGATCCCACATTCTCTGTATACTCATTCGCGTGCCACCTTTGGACAAGAACCAATCAGAGAAGCTTATCTGTAAGAAGAAATGAAATTTTAGGTAAAGGAACAATATGTAAGAACAGGGATGAAGACCAAAAGAAGGAAAAAATAAGATGCCATTCTTACACCATCCAAATTCCGTATGTCTATCATGGCTCCATCTGGATTAATAAGTGCTTTTACAACAGGACTTAAAGCTAGAGCAACAGCATTTCTTGCTTTATCATAAGTCTGCAATTGAGCAATATGCACGGCAAAATACATCATAAGAGAATCCCAAAGGGTGCAAAAAGGAATACTGCTTCATCATAGAACTGGGTTATCAGAGTGCAAAATTAAGTATACACAAAACCCAAACAGAACCCGTGTTTGTATACACTACCTTAAGCTGATTTGTGGACAAGAATGCCCTAATCCCATGTAATGGAGCTCCAACTGGAAACCGAAAATCAAGTTCTGCAGTTGAAAGTCAAAGTCATCAACCAAATTAGAGTTATTATTAAAAGATTTGACAATACATGAACCAATTTAGGAGAAGGTTATATCAAAACACCAAGCATAACCATATATGGTTTTATTTGGTCAAGATATAACCATACCACCAATTTCACCGCCCTTATTTACAAAAGTGTGAGTATGATCCTTCAAGAGTAAATTTTTCTCTGCACCGACCTGTAGAGATCAAAGAAATACCATCAGAGATCATAAACAAAGAAGCCCAACGTTTTTCAGAGGAATATGTTAATAGATTTAAACTTTGAAATTAACATCCCGAATATCCATTCTAAGAAAAGCCATGATTCCAGTCGATCATATTATAAGAAAAATAACTGCAGATGATCTTACAACCAAACTACACTAAGATCTTATGCAAATCTGAAATCATAATTCTTTTGCATGGCTTATTTTTATTTTTATTTTTTTTCAGTAAGAAAAATGGTTTGTAAAGGTTATAAAGTTATTCAGTGCAGTATATTCACAACTAAGCTAGCTCTACCTTTTTCATCAAACGGAACAGATTATTATAGCATCCAAAGAAAACGTGCAGGCCCATTTCAATATGGTTTCCACGTTTATCAACAAAAGAACCCACTTTACCACCAATGAAAGACCTTGACTCGTATATATCCACCTGGAAAAGAAACCAAAAATTCATCTAACAGCTTCCTTTGTCAAGAGAATCAATAAAACTCAATAATTTCCAAATAAAATAGACTTTTTGAACATAAATAGTGCCTGCTCTAAAGAAAATGATATCTGATTAAATGTTTCTGAACTGCTGAAAAAAACTTCTGCCTTTTATTTAAAAAAATTTGAAGCTCAAAACCCCCTTTACCTCAAATTGTGAATTGAGCTGCAAGGATGGAATGATAAATTGAGACATTTCAGAAAACAGATACTTAAGAGGTGAATGAAAACATCCAGAAGATTGAAAACTAAGATGAACAAAACCTCATGGCCTTGATCCAACAACTCCACTGCTGTTGACATGCCCGCTAGCCCAGCACCAATAATAGCCACTTTCAGCTTTGGCCCTCTGTAATATTCAGGTTCTGGTGGAAACAAACCCTTGGGAGCTGCCAATTATACCATCCAATTACGCACAGCAATGTCCAAAATACAAAAGTTTCAAAGTAATAAATTTCGAGCACGATCTCTAGACATAAAATGTCTTTGAAAAGAAACTCAAAGCAGAATTGCATATGTATTTACCAAACTAATCGATCAAAATTTGACAAACTTTCAATATTTCCATAGTGTGTAAGAAGATGAAATATCCGATCTCTCCTTCAATTCCTTAGGATAAAATTGCACTGGAGGGGAGGCAAGTCACTGGAAAATACTGCAGAACAACTTTGTCCTAAACTACAACTTAAATAAATGAACAACTCTCCCTCGAATTCGATTCAAACTTTATTAGGTATACAGCAAACTCACTGTCATAGCTTCAAAATTTCATAACTAACAAACTATATAACCCAACAAGAACTCCCAACGGATCAAAAATCCCATCAAACACACAAAAACAAAATACCCAGAAACCAGATAAACCAAAAGATCAAAAATTGATAAACAGCAAAACAAGGAAGAGAAAATTACCATTGACACTCATATCGGAAACATTTGTGTCCAAAGTGGCCCGTACAGAGAATCTGTGACCCTTCACCTGAGCCCCACACCATCTAACGCCAGCAACTGAAGTAGCAGGAAAGAGAACAGAAGAAGCCATAACCAAAACCAATACAGAAAATCCTGAGCTGAAATCAAGAAATGACACTCAATTCAGCCCAACTCAGCTCTCTTCCACTTAGTATCTTTGTACCGACAAACACACATCAAAATTTAACATACTAAGTTCAGAAAAGCAATAGAAAGAAAGAAAGAAGTCAAGCAAGCAAAAGGGTATCTGGAATTTAAGAGTCTAAGAAGATGCTAAGGAAGAGAGTTTCGTTTGGAAACTGCTATAAATTACAGAAACGTAAGTGTTTGCTGTACACAAAATGTTGGTGACTTTGCCACTAACGATAATGGACCGAGAGCCAACTACATTGCAATGAGAGAGGGGAAAATAATAATTAATATTTGAAATACTTGTTTGCCTGTCGTCGAGTAACTTGAGCATCAGGTACATTCAAGAGGGAAATAATAACATTAAGATCCCTATGCTGTTATATATTTGTATATAAACTGTAAGATTTTATCTATTTGTATCACATAGGTCCCCCTCAT